>CM074500.1:13038194-13443520 GCA_037389245.1 Oryzias sinensis
GCCGTCTGTCAACGGATAGATCTTCATTTTTGTTTGTATTCTCTTTCAACGGCTTTCGTGCTGCCACCTGTTACTTTTGAAGACACAAATCTCAGGAAATGGGCATAAACAGAAGAGGAGAAGAATACCCATTGGGATCTATTTTGGACTCCTGTGCAGAGTGATTTTCCAGCCTACAAAGGCAAAGCCTGAATTTGACTTTCTACTTTTTGTGCTGGTTGTTTTGAACACCGGGGACAGTTGAGGGTCAGCAGGATTTATTGAAAGATAAAAAGAAAGAGGGGGCTACTGAAAAAAATGTGTTTTTGCCATGTCAATTGCTCCATTGAGATATATATATATATATATATATATACACACACACACGAAAGGGGGGAAAGGGGCAAGATTTTTTTTTTTATATATAATCATAGAAAATAGAGGTTTAAAAGTTGTCATCTGGACTTGGTTTTTAAAGTTGTTTCAATTCAGAATTGACAAAGCCTTTTGGATAAGAGGTGAAACGTCTTCAACTTTAAAAACCAAGTCCAGATGAGAGCCCCTAAACCTACTACTATGATGGAATCTACCTGGAGGAATGAGAGTCTTCATAGACATATATATTTTTACTAAATCTGGTCAATATTGATGCATACATTTCACTTTAGTACAATCTGTGCTTCCATTTTACCTGTGGTTATAGTTTTGCCTGACAAGTTTGCTGTAAAGCTGTACATTTGCGAAGTTTTTTCTCCTTTTTTATTTTTATTCAATGACCAAAAGCCATCCATCTGTCCATCTTCTGCCCTGCTGAACCCCTTTTGGGTTCATGGGGTTATTTGAGGTGGGAAACAGTCTGTTGCAGGGCTACACAACCACACACACACACATGCTCACCTAGGGGCAACTTAGAGTCCCCAATTAACCCATGGAGCGTGTTTTGGGTCAGTCCTGAGGGGGATGGCATGACCACAACAGAGATGATCGCAGCACCGTCGGCTGTGTCTGGGATGAATAAACAAAAGGATGTGAAAATTCTGCATTCACACAAAAACAAACCAAAAGGTGTTTAGTTCTCTAAGATATTTGGAACAACTGTGAGCAACTGGATCTAAAGGAATTGATGCTGTTTTAAAGAAAAAAATGATTTGATTTCTATTTTATTCTTTCACTACATTAAAACAAATATTTTCATTTTTAAAGGCGCTCTTTATTTACAGAAATTATTTCTCAGATTCTCTAAACTTTTGCATGATACTGTATAATAGACTTCTACTAGTAATATGCAAAAAAATCACATATCAGTTTTTAATCTCGTTTATTGTATGTGCAACACATGGTTTATAACATCTGGAATTTCTATTCCTGAAACCAAGTGATGACATCACAGAGGAAAACTGCAGCTAATGCTCTCCTTTCACCACAAGAGGGCAGAAGGCCCCACAATTTAACAGTCACATTCAGGGAATTTTCTCAAGCGGGTACTACATTTTATTTAATTCTCTTGGACCTTTTTCTTAAATTTTGCCACATTTCTGAGTAGCTTAGCTGAGTGATAACAAACCTTATACAAACGTTTGAGGTTACCTGTATTTTCTGACGCACTCAGGCCCTCAAAGTGTCTTTCCTCTCAGGATTTCCCTCTTTTCCTTTACAGATTCTTTGTGACACTGGTACTATACAGATTAACACTGTCATCTGTCACTTTTAGCTTTTTTCTTTCTCTCTTTGAAAATGCAGAGACATCACCACTGTTCTGACATTTTCGCGTGAAGAACCACATCGTCTTGCAAATCAAGATCTCTAATCCTGCTGAGATCCAGCCTGAAAAAACCTCACATCCCCTCCAGCTGAATGCATTTCTGCCAGACTTATATAAGCAAAGCGCAGATGCTCCAACACATTTTCAGTGTTTATTTCTTTCAAGTCATCCACATAATAAATACAAACAAATCAAACTAGTTACATCAGACAGAAAAGAAGGAAAACGGCTTGATTTTAGCAAACTGAAGTAAGACAGTTGTGCATGTTTAGCAACAGGGGAGTGGGACGTGTTTGGACTTTTTTTTTCTCTCCCCTCCCATCACAAGGCTGCTGTTTTAAACAGAACCGGCACCAGGAAGTGAAGAGGAAAAAGACCCGGAAAAAGTAAATGCATATAAAAAATAAATCCATCTCACAAGAAGCAACTGTAGCTAAAATACAAAAAAAAAAAAAAATACGGAAAATTAAAAAAAAGAACATCTGAAGAGACAATAAAATATTAGCATGCAGACTGTCAGAATGTCATCCTATGAGACCTCCCCTGGTTTCTGTTGATCTAAAACCCTTTCTTTTAATCCAAACCCATAAAACGCACTGCTTTAACACTATAAAATACAGAGAGGGGGAGGTCGTAGGAAGCTAATGTTGATTCTCCAGGAAATGAAGTAACAATGACAGAAAATGTGTAGAAAATGTTTTAGTTTGTTCATTTTTCTTGTAGTGTTTCATCCAGTGTTATAAATGAGTGAATAAACTAACCCTAGAGTTTAGTTTCTGGTGATCCGAAAGGCAATAAATCAGTTAAAAAAAATAAAAAAAAATCTCCCTTGTTGAACAAAAACCCCTTGTGCCTGTTCAGGTTAGAATAAAGGCTCATCCTTAAGTTTTAGTCAGTAAAATGTTTGGTTTTTTTAAACATAAAATCCTGGTAAATAGCTGTGCTGTAGTATTGGTGCGAGGGCAGAAGGATGGAGGTGGGTACTGGATCGTCTTTGGCACTTAAAGCTCAGTTTAGAGGTGACCCGACTTGTTTCTACTGCGCAGTTTCAGGAGCTCCACGCTCCGTTTGTGACGTAGCTTTTAGTGCATTAAGCCAAAGTCGGAATCGCAGACCTCCTCAGAGCGAAGATCCACGTCGATTGGTCAGACCTCACTAACTGGCAGGTCTGCCTCATCCAGGTCCAGAGGAATTTCCAGTACGTCTGGCTCAAAACTACTCCGCCGTCGCCATGGCGACTCCTCTGGGACAGTGATGGAGGTCACGGGGGGCGGGGAGATCACTTTGCCACAGGCGTCTCCTGCAGGGACAGGCGCGCCGTCGTGTTGCTGTGATTGAGGCGTGGCAGCAGGCTCATGAAGTGCTCGCTGTCCCAGGCCAGGCTGCGGCCGTGCGCCGCACGGGACAGCAGCCCCCCACTCGGGGAAGCACTGTGGCATTGCAGATGGGGGCGAGGGAGGGACGCAGGGAGCCGTGGGGCTGCGGTAGAAACTGGAGCGGCTGCCATGTTCCTGAAAATGACAAGCGAGTCACTGTGAGAAGACAAAACTAAAAAGCACAAAACACCCAAATACAGGCAGGTTGTTTGAAAAGATGAGTTTACAGACTTGGAACCAGGACACTGAGGCCTGATGCAGCCTGGAGGCTGTGGAAGTGTAGAGGTTTTGCTAGAGTGGAGATGATGGGGATAGTAGCAGCAGCAGCAGCAGCAGCAGTGGTAGCAGAAGTTGGAGGTGTAGCAGGAGTAGTAGTGTCAGAAGGTTTTAGTTTTGGTAGCTTTAAATGGTTGCAGTGGAAGATCAAACAGAGTGGCGTTGGAAGCAGGATTTGGATGTTGCTCATTATGTCACAGCTTGTCATTCTCACATTTCAATCTCTGGAAAACAAACAGAAGCAAAAGAGGAAAGAAAGAGAAAACCAAAAATGGAGAAAAACTGAGCAGTTAGTGAAGCGCTGGATGGCGAGCAAAGACACAAGATAGATATACATTTAGATGATCATTTTTAACACAAGCTTCAAGCCATGCAAGGATCTTTGCAAACTACTGCTGATTTGTCTTTTCTGTTTGTTTTCCTGGAAACAGAGTTTTACGGTCAGCATGAAAGAAAGACAGAAAAAGAAAAAGAAAAAAAAATCCATCAATGCGCCCAAATATGGTGATGTCATAGGAATCTATGTGCCATAATGCATTTGGACCTCTGGAACTGCAGACAGCACGCCTACCAGAAATCCTATCCTTAAGGGGCAAGACTCTTCAATTCTACGAAGTTATTCTTGTAAAATGCTTATTTTTTTC
The DNA here is from genome assembly GCA_037389245.1 of Oryzias sinensis. Classification (NCBI taxonomy): domain Eukaryota; kingdom Metazoa; phylum Chordata; class Actinopteri; order Beloniformes; family Adrianichthyidae; genus Oryzias; species Oryzias sinensis. The sequence goes on from CM074500.1 coordinate 13,042,232, forward strand.
ATCATTTCTACAACTTTATTATCGTAAATGTATTTATTTATAGTGTGGCCCTAATACTCTGTCATAGAAAAAAACCCTGATTACATGAAGTAAACATTTTTAACCGTCATTTCTCTGAGGAACCAGAATCAGCCACTTCTTTGCTTTAGTTCGTGGATGAGGAAGAGTCGGCCCACCGTCAACTCATTCTGACTTCATATGCTGCTAAAATCAGAACATCGGTGGTGTTATAGGGGATTTTTAACAGATACATAAGGTGTTGCGATGTTTCAAAATACAAATAATTTATAAAAACATTTCATTTTTCCGACCTTGGAACTAATATTTTTGGAAGCACTTGTTCTTAAATGAGTAAGTGTAGGAACGTAAGGCCCCGCTTTATACTTCATAGTGACTTGTAATCGCTCAGGTCGTATTTGGAGCAAGGCTATCAGAAGAGATTCTCCCTAATTATTGGGAAATCGGAAAATCTCATGACATCATACGCAAATTACGCCTGGAATACAATTGCGTTCTTATCACGCCACTTCAATTTTTTAAAAATATAGTTATTTGGTGTGTTAAAGCTTTAAAAATAAGTTTAAAATAAGTTTCCTATAGGTTAAAAAAAAATCTCAAAGATCCTTATATCTTCTTTTTTCCCTTTCCAGCTTTTCCCGTCAGGGGTCACCAAAGCAAATCAGCTATGGTCTAATTTGCATATTTGGTTCGGTAAAGATTTGATATCCTTCCTGACACAACCCTCTATATTTAACCGGTCTTGGGACCGGAACAATGTGACCCTGTCTTGGGGCCCCAGGTGGCTCACTATAAATAAAATACCAAACAACTGAAACGCTGGAGATAATCACTTCATCAGGCTTGAAAAGGATATTCGTAATTTAGAAGTTACAGTCGCAAGCCGACCGGACCAACCTTAGCATGAACTAGACAGCATGATAGCAGTAGAGACGCGGTACGATTGATGTGACGGCTGATTGCTAGGAAGTATAAGCCGGCCATTACAGCATGAGGCTTTGCCAGTTGGTGCACGTTTGAACCTTTTAGAGTGTGAATTCTTGTGTTTTTGATGAGACACACTATTACTGCATGCAGCATGCTGAATCCAAACATCCAAACTGAGCTTCATATTCGATTCAAGACACATTAGAAGTGTCCAATCATTAACTTTACTCATTTCTGTAGAAACTGAAATTTGATTAATAGATATCCCAATACATTCATGTAACCTGTCATTAATGCAACGTGTTGCGTTACTTAAATCTATGGCTTACAGCTTTGGATGTGCGGATTCAAGTGTGAGGCATGCACAGTTACAGGAACATGGAACAGAGGTTTTTGTTATCATGACTATGAAAAAGAGGAAAGAAAACATACAGGCAGCGAACAGGAGGGAAGAGAAGTGACAAGCAGGATGTCACACATCTAAGACAGGTGCAGAGCTGCAGCAGGCTGCAGAGAGAACAGGGCACGGAAGGGCAAGGAGGAGAGAGAAGGTGTGAAACAACACTTTCAGACACACACGGGAACAGTAAGAGTTCGGCTTCATGCTTTCAGTGTATGTATGTGCATGGATTTGATGTGCATTTGCACCACAATGTTAATGGTGATGTCTGAAGATGGTTAAAAGCGCTGCAAGGGGAGGAATTGCAAGTTAGAATGGTTGTAAACCATCTGTACGATCCAAAAACAGGAACATACCCCCATTTCAAAACACAAACTAAAGCTTTCTGGAAATGAGACAACCTTTTCCATTTGGGGAAAACAGAAATCACAACACCCAAATATCCAACTTTTTTTGCTCATTACCTACTTTTAATGCTGATTTTTCTCCAGTATGCATGTCTTTAAACTGTCTTTGCAACCCATGGGTGACTCAGGGCCTCATAGGCAATAGCATGAACGATCCCTGAGGCCATGAGCACTTCATCAGCCTGACCTACTGTGACCTGACTGTTTATCTGTGCCATCAAACCAGTCATGCATTCATCCTCCCAACATATTGCATCACTCTTCTGCATTTATCACACAGAGCTACATGTAAATGTAAAAGAAAACTGAGGTTATGCTAGAACCAGGTTCTAGTCAACTTTAATGAATCTGTAGCTCAATTTTTCACCAAAATGTCTCAAAACTTACTTGTAATTAAAAAAATAAAATTTGTTTATTTTCTGCTTGTTGTACAGTTGAATTAATTAAAGGCCCACTATGATGGTTTTTGGTGTTTTTAACATGCTCCAGTGGCATTTTTCTGATGGAGGACAAATAGTAAGAAAATTAAGATTAAAATTGCATTTCTTGTATTTCATTCATGCAAATTGTTGTGAAAGGGCAGTTTAAAAAAAAAAAGCATATTTGGGACATGGAAAAAACGCTGGGCAGGTCACACTCCGCTCCACAACAGGGAACGGGGTTGCTCCACGCCATCAGTCTCACCCATAAATCAGAGGCAAATTTCCAATGAACTATTGCAGAAATATGCCTTAGAAAATACCTAAAAACATTATAATTAAAAGCAAAGCTCTGAAAATAACGCAAAAGATGATCGAAGCAGGACTTTAAGAACTGGATCTAGAGCAGGGGTTGCAGCCGCATGCGTCTCCTTCATCCCTGTGCTGCGTCTCTCTGTGGTTTTGTAAAATAACTATTACGCTCTAAGATTGTTGTGGTGCCTTTAACAGGATGCGCGAAGGGGCAGAAGTAGGAGAGCAGCGTGAAAGCGCGGAGGGGGCGTGTCTGCAGCTGTGAATGCGGACCAGAGTCTGTTATGGCGAGAAGTCCCTGGCTGCAGATCCAGGCGCGCCTCAACGTGGGCGGAGTTAAACGCGTTGAGGCACGCCCACTGTATATGATTTTTCTCATCACTGTAAAGGTTGACATTTAAAAATACTAAGTGTCTCAGCTTTCTGAAGCTGATCTGGTTTCTTCAGTCAGTAATGAGCGGGTGTGTTTAGGAAAAGATTCTCTCAGGTGCAGGTTGGTTGTGGAGATGCTTCTAGATGAATTTAAAGTCTCTTTTCTCTTTTCTTTTTTTCATCAATTAAAGTGAAGTGGTTCCAGATTTCGTTTCCTTTTCCAGTGTCCCTCATTTCTGTACGTTTTTGTGTTGATGTCTCTTCCAGACTTTTGTTGCACCTGGTACTCTATTCCATTCACTCACTGCGCTGCTGCTGCGTGTGTAAGAACCCCCCCCCCCCCCCCTGTTAACGCAAATTTCTAATCAGCCAATCACATGGCAGCAACTCAATGCATGTAGATGACATCTGCTGCAGTTCAATCAAGAGTAAGATCGGGAAAGAAAGGAGATCTAAGTGACTTTTGACATCCTGGCTATCTTGTTTGCCTTTCAGTATCAAAACGACGGCCAAACCAACAAAAGGAAATACCTGTTGTAGTGAATATATTCCTGGACAGATGCTGCACTGCTTTACAAATGTCCATTAGGTTTCATTGATGTTACTTTTGTGTTTTTAATCCAATTTCTGCAACAGCAGTTTGGAAAGCTGCTCTTAAACAAATCTCATCACAAACGATGTGGTTTTATTTGAGGACCAAAGCAAACATCCACTGAGAAGTGTTCTTAAGCAGAACGCACAGCTGCTTGGGAGGATTTAGCGATCTTAGTTATCCGAGTCATGAGTCAGCAAATCTACATCAGAATAGTTACGATAATCAGACTTAAATCAAATGTTAAAAGCAGATCTGGTTTATTTAGACAAGTGAGCTCAAATGTTGTCTTCTGCTGGTCACTACATCTGGATTTGAACTTTTTTTTTTTTACATTTTAAAGAACGACCGCATGACATTTGCAAAAACATAAAAAAATAATAAAGGGGGGAAACATTTATATTTAACTGCTGCAAAATAAAATGTCTTGGTTTTTAAATTTGCATATTTTAGTTTCATTTTAATGAGTTTGACAATAAAAAAGGCTATTATTAAAGTGCATATTACCAACAACCCCGATGAGCTAAAGTGCATTTTCTTGATCCCATGTTTGTTTAGCAGCAGATGTAAATACAAATAATAGTGGAAACTTTCCAAAGAGCTGCGTATGGCGGTGTAGCAGAGGAAAGCGAAGGAAGAGGATGAGCAGTGAGGATGAGGGCGTGGAAGGGCTAATCGCATCATCACAGCCATACATGGGGGTGTAGCTGGTACTTTGGGGGGAAAAAAAAACAAGCAGCATCAGATGAGCAAAACTGTCTGATCTGCTCACAGGAAGATCTATTAAAAAAGGGGGGGCCAGTCAGTGAGAGCAGGTGGGGAGGGGTATACTGAAAAAGGTGAACTTAAGGGGGATTTAGACAAGCTGACATACGTGCTGCTGCACTCCCCGATTCGGGACGTATACCTCTGTATACAAGGGTTCGACAGCCGTCTGGCCTGCCGCATCTGTAACAACACAGTGCAAAGCAGGATTAGAGCAAATGGGTTGAATTCCCATCTGAAGAGGAAAAGGGCGGAAAACCACCGTAAAGAGGAGGGGAAAGAGGAGAGATAAAAAAAAATGGCAGCGGGACGCTCCCAGTCTGAGCAGAGGGGACCGACTAAAGCAGAGGCTTGTGTTTCTGCTGCAGCTACAGAAACAGTCCTCTATTGTTGTCACCTGCAAGGTTAAGCTGCTTTTTAAAAAAAATCTAAGCTGAAAGATTGTGGCAGGAGATTGGAGAAAGGTTCGTCTCCAGCTGACGCACGTTACTCTGTCTCTGTAGTCACTGGAACCCATCAACGTAAAGCCTCTCAGCTGCAAAATACAATCTGTAATTTATTGTTGGGCTGTGATGAGGAGGGATGATAAAAATGCTGAATAGACGTTTAAGACACAAACTGCAATATAAGCTTATCAGATAACATTCTGATCAGCCTTTTTTGTTTAGTGAATGATCCTTTTTAAGGTTTTTTTCTGCTGTAGTGTGCATGTCTGCAAACTAGGAGCTTATAACCAATATTTAGCTCAGCCTTTCCTGCATGTGAACTCTAAAAATTGCTCGTCCACTTGTAAAAACCACAACAAGATGATCTCACAGTAACATTTTCCAGAAACTCTATTCAAATAGGGAAAAAGAAAGGATTGTGGTGACACCTGTTTTCCACTAGATGTCCCTTTCAGCTTTTGCTCCAACAAATTTATGGTCAAGCTATATTTACTGGCAAAATGTCTGACTCCTGTCAGGTTTTTATCTAATTTGTTCTGCACTGCGAGATACATACTGTGGCAGCTGACCTCCCGGGCCCCCGCTGGGCTACGATGGCAGCTGAGACCGCCTTAATCCAGCTGTGCATATCCTCCGGACTGTCAGCCTAATGGAAACACAGAAGATGAAATGAGAAGTGTCAGGAGTCTAACGAGATAGGAAGGAAACCCTCCCATTTCAAAAACCCGTTGAGAATGCGTGCAGAAAAAAAAAAAAGAACTAAATATTTTAGCGCGGCTGCATGTCGGCGAGCTCCTAGTCTGAAAATGACCTACATTGGTCTTTTGAAAAAAAACAACATACCTGGATGTAAAATGTCCTGGATGTGGTGACGACTTCAAACAGATTATCTCTCATCATGATGTCACTGTGAAGAGGCAGATGACAGATCATATTTCCAAGTTATCTAAATCTGTCCCGATTGTGTTCCTGCATTTTTGCATGAGAAAACGTCCAGACATGCTGAATACCTCTGTTTGCACTCCTGCACTTTGTGAACTTCCTTCAGTGGAATAATTCTCAGAGGCTCCTTTTCCTAAATGCAAGAAATACAAAATCAGAAACTCTTTTACTTATTGAGAGTTACATTTCAATTCTAATCTATAAAAAGCGTCTGACTTTGTCTACTTCCAATAAAGCAGAAAAGTAGATTTTTATAGAAATGGCACAGGAAGTTAACTAAGAAGGTGAGAGTTCTAGCATGGATGAGGTGTTTATTTTATTCTGACATTCAAAGCAAGCTAAAGGCACTAGCATATCTCTGCACATCCTTGTCTTTGTTGCAGAGATGTGCAGTGTTACACCCAGCAGTGTTTCTGTGCATGGCAAGATGGGACATGTGAGGTCAAGTCAGTGAATTCCACAGATTGTTGAGAATACAAGCTCCAACTTGGGGCCGACGCTGCTGTTATTTTACTCCTCAAAGTCTGCATAAAAAAAATTACCAACGAGGAAAGACAACACAACTAAGAAAAATACGAAAAGACAATTATCATACCGAGTCTGACTTGAAGTAACTCATGGAATTTTCTTCCAGGAGGAAATATCGTCGCTTCCAGTTCCTCATCTGGGAAGAAAGGAAAAGGATGTATAGCCCTCTTGTGCATTTTTCAGTCAAAATAATAGCCAGTTGTCACACTGTTATCCATATATCCTCCCCATTTCTAAGTATATTTCACATTTACAGACTGTTTAACAGAACTATTTTGACCACACTGTAAACAAGTTAATGTCTTTACACTGATGGCGGCCTTCTTTTTGTGAGCTAAAGCTATAAAGTCGCTCAAAGATGAAATGAAAGCAGCTCAGGAACTCACCACTGCTCCCTGTTTGACGCAGTAACCCGCCTTGATGACGCTGTGATCCTGAGCTGGTTTACTCAGGAAATACGGCAGCTGGCTGTGGGAACGATGAATGGCCTCTCGCTCTGCTCGGTCTGCGCAGTCGCCGCCGTCATGCTGGAGGATGATGGACGGGCAGATTCAAAACAAATAGAAGCTGGATACATTCACTACGACTACAGTTAAAGATCTGTTGTTAAATGGCAGACCTTCCACACAATACAGACAAAAAACACATTTCTCTCAAAACCAAAATACATAAAAAACTAAAATCTAGTTACAAAAACTTTCAAAAAAATTATTTCCTCATTGAAATAAGTTTTTTTTTTTTTGGGGGGGGGGGGGTATTGTATTTAGGGTTTTTGAAACCAAAGTTATGTAGTTCGTAAGCTGATCTTCTAACGCTTATGTTGTTTTTTCAGGTTTTGTAAAAGCTGGTTAGTGAAACTGCCACACAAAATGGTATAAAAGCTGGTTTAAAGTTGGAAAACCGTCTTTATAAAAAAACAAAAAACAATTTTATTTCAAATTAGGGAAAATTCTGATTTAGTGTGACAGCAAGGAACCAATTAAAAGTGTTCTAAGAGTAAAGATTTGAAACCATTTGGAAACACTTTACTACTTTAGTGAAGGACAAGAATGAATTTGAAGACCAGGAGGACCTAAAGACAGCTTTGTAAAAAGAGGAAACTTGTTAAATGGAAGGGTGATTGTTCCCATTGTTTTTCCTTCTTTATGTAAAAAGCTAAAGCTATCAAGGGAAAACATTGGTAAAAATGTAAAATACACCAAAATCTTTAACCATTTAAACAAGAACCTCACTAGAAAAAGACAGCAGAGCAACAGCATGGCAGGATTTTCAAAAATGATTTACTTTAAAAGCTGGAATCTGGCCTTAACTAGAGATATTGATTCATCAAATCCATTAATTGATTGTGAATGTGACTGTGTATGGTTGTCTGTCTCTGTGAAGAACTGCAAGGACTGGCAAACCATCTGGGGGACTATCCTGCCTTTGTCAGATGGGGGTTGAGATAGGCTCCAGCGACCCTTTGACCCTGAACTGAATAGTGTTGGGGTCAGTTGTTGTATTCCTTCTAAATCCTCTAAAAGTTGTTTTTCAAGTACAAGTATAAGTACATTTTCTCAAACCCCTTAGTCTGTCAATACAGCCATGCTTACATAGAGATCCTACCTGTGTCTGGGTAACAATAGGGACTCCTCCAATGATTTCAGTCTTATAGGACACTTGCTTCTTGGGTACTGCTACATCTGGCAAACCCTTCAGGTTTTCAGAGTTCTGCTGACCGTCAATCAACTTTGGCACCTTCAGAAAAATCATTAATCATGTAAGTTTACTGGCACAAAAATTTCTTCCATTGTTGTAACTGCACAACATGTGAATTAATCCACAGTTTCAATTGATTTTAACATCTGTTTCTTAATACAACCACCTTACAAACCCCTTTCACATCATATCCTCTATTCATGGAGAACAATGGTTTCCAGAAACTAGTCCCACAGTATCCTGTTAGTCACCCTCTGGCTCATTTCTGATTCCTTAATTGCGCTCTTACTCATTTCACACAGAAAACAGAGGGGGGGGGGGGAATCAAAGCAAACTGACGAGAAGTTGTGAGTGTTTCTCTTACAGTGATCTTAGTGGCTTTATTAAGAGCGTTGACCCACTCCACCAGGTCCTGTTGATCATTGGCCTGCAGGAAGAACTTCCGCATCCCAGCATTGATGACTAACAGATCAGGAAAACAGGAGAGAAGGGATGAAATGGAATTTGTGCCTTTTCACTTACATCAAATCTGAATCATGTGTGCCAGCAAATGCTCTGGTTCTCCAAAACATGAAGGGTCTTTCTCTACAGATTCAGCTGCAATCTTCTTACTCCAGAGCTTTATTTCTAAATGTTTCCAAAGGCGTTAAAATTCAAACAGAACTGTTTCAATCGCACTGAAATTTTTGGGTCAGTGGATGATTAGCTGTAGATCAGGATTTAGGAAGTAGCAAAACTTTTTGTGTCTGCAATAAATCCCTTAGTGCTTTGGTTCGTGTCTTCTGTAACTTCAGAATTTACTGGCAAATCAAACCATCAGAGCTGGACACCATAATTCTTTCAAACTTTACATAACTTTGATTAAAAAAATTCCCTTTCTTTATGCCATTTATAAAGAAGGAGTGGGTAAAATATTTGTCGATGGTTCCTGCAAACTGTTAAGTAAACCTGCTTAACTTGTAAGACAAAGCTACGTGTGCAAACTGCCAAAATTGAAGCATATGGCGCACAAGTTACACTGTTAAAAATAACCTCAATTATCTCAGACTTAGGATCTGATCAGGACGTCGATACCCTGTCAAAACCTCAACGAGGCAGCCGGCGCACACACAGCCAGACAACACACACGGACGCTGTGGCAACTTTCTCACACATGGACATTTCCTGTGATTGAACTGGATGGAAAGCAGGACGGAGGGCAAGTGAACAAAAACAGAGATGGAGAGTCAAAGCCATTAATTTTCTCATTCGCAATATACAGTCAGGACCATAAATATTTGGACAGACATATTTTTCTAATTTATTTTCTGTTCATTACCACAGTGAATTTTATATAAAACAACTCAGATGCCATTTAAGTGCAGACTGTCAGCTTTTATTCCATGGGTTGAACAAAAAGATTGCATAAAAATGTGAAAAACTAAAGTATTTTTTAAACACAATCCCTTCATTTCATGGGCTCGTAAGTAATTGGACAATTGACTTCCATGCTATTGCATGGGCAGGTGTGGGCAATTCCCTTGTTATGTCATCATGAGTGAAGCAGATAAAAGGCCTGGAGTTGATTAGAGGCCTCGTGCTTGCATTTTGAAGAATTTGCTGTGAACAGACAACATGTGGTCAAAGGAGCTCTCCATGCAGGTGAAAGGAGCCATCATTAAGCTGACAAAACAGAAAAAAACCATGCCAGAAATTATTAAAGTATTAGAAGTGGCTAAATCTACAGTGTGGTACATCCGCAGAGAGAAAGAAAGAAAGCACTGGTGAACTCAGCAACACAAAAAGACCTGGATGTCCACAGAAGACAACAGTGGTGATGATGGCAGAATCATTTTTATGGTGAAGAGGAACCCGTTCACAACAGCCAACCAAGTGGACAACACTCTCCAGGATGAAGGCGTGTCAATATCCAAGTCTACCATAAAAAGAAGACTGCATGAAAGTAGATTCAGAGGGTACACTGCAAGATGCAAGCCACTGATAAGCCTCAAGAATAGGAAGGCTAGATTGGACTTTGCTAAAAAGCTTCTAAAAATGCCAGCACATCTGGAAAAACATTCTTTGGACAGTTGAAACCAAAATCAACATCTACCAGAATGATGGCAAGAGAAAGTATGGAGAAGGTGTGGAGAAGCTCCTGATCCAAAGCACACTACATCATCAGTAAAACACTGTGGAGGCAGTGTGATGGTCTGGGCGTGCATGGCTGCTAGTGGCACTGGGACACTAGTGCTTTTTGATGACGTGACACAGGACAGAAGCAGCCAAATGAATTCTGAGGTGTTCAGAGACAAACTGTCAGTCACCTGATCTTAACCAAGTTGAGCATGCATTTCACTTTTTGAAGACTAAACTTCAGACAGAAAGGCCCACAAACAAACAGCAACTGAAAGCCGCTGCAGTAAAGGCCTGGCAGAGCATTCAGAAGGAGAAAACCCAGCATCTGGTGATGTTCATGAGTTGAAAACTTCAGGCTGTCATTGCCAACGAAAGGCTTTTCAACCAAATATTAGTAATGACTATTTTGTTTTCAGTTATTTCAATTGTCCAATTACTTACGAGACCATGAAATGAAGGGATTGTGTTTAAAAAATGTTTTAGTTTTGCACATTTTTATGCAATCTTTTTGTTCAACCCATGGAATAAAAGCTAAAGGTCTGTACTTCAATGGCATCTGAGTTGTTTGATTTAAAATTCACTGCGGTAATGTACGGAAATTAAATTAGAAAGAATGTGTCTCTGTCCAAATATGCATGGTCCTGACTGTATAAATATGTTTTGAAATACTGGTATTGTTGAGAATAATCTTTCTTCCTGATTTAAATGAATACTCAGAGCAGATAAGCTCAAATATGTCAATTAACCGAAAAACTAAACACCACAAATTCACCTGCTCCTTCATTTCTATGTGACTGTGCAGATTGTTTTATAAATTGGCTGCTAAACAAAACGGTCATCCCAAAAAACGAGCCAAATGTGATTTTTTTTTCTTTTTCTAATAGCACGTGACATTGCCCTGTGTCAATCACCTTACCAAATTGAGTTGATCCTGAGCAGCACAAGATCTCTGTGTGCTATTAAAAAAGCCTAAAGTTTATCAGAGACAGTTAAATTAAAAACAGACCTATTCAGATGAATTCATTGTTTACGTGTTTGAGCTTTACTCCTATAAATACAGGATTATCTTTGGGGACATTAATCTGTGAATTTATTAATCAGTTTTCTTTTTCTGTGAGGTGAGAGCTGAGGCAAATAAAACATTTTGCTTTTGTGGAAACCTGACACGCCCTTCCTACAGTGATCAGTTACTTATTAACAGTGTTGTACCACAAGAAGGCTTATAAAAAGGAGTTAACATTTAAAAAGTGGTTTGTCAAAAACAGTAAGCTGAGTAAACTGCATATTGTATGACATAAAATATAAAAGAGCTTTGAGGTGGTAAAGTAGGATTTGATAACAGAGGTCTGGACTTACTTTAGTACTAATGTAGCTCAGTAAACGTACAAGTACTAAAGAGATGTGTATTGGTATTATTTAAACTGAGAAAGAAAGAATTGGAATATACACTGAAGAACCAGGGATAACAATCCTAACTAGAAAACATTCGTCTTCTCCTGAGCTAGCTCTCTATCACAAATTTATCTCGAATCAGTGGAAACTACGGACGACCATATATCTTCCAATAATAGTTGCCCCAACTTTTATTTGGAAAATTATTAGATGGTTAAACGGGGTTTATTTAGTCGTAAGATATTAAATAATACTGTGTTTACAACCACAAATGTAAATAACACTGGATAAACATTTCTGGATTTTATGAAATTATCAGTACAGCAGTACGGGATTACTGACATTACTGATCAGCAGACGGAAAAGAGTGAAGCGTCATTAAAGAGTACTAATGTCTACATTTTGGGTCATTTCTTCAAACTCCACATTTATTGGAAACAGGCATCAATAAGAGAAATACTACTACTAGGGGATGTCTGATCCATATGTCACCAAGCCAAAACTGAGACACTTCAAGGACACAGCAGTCTTGAATTGAAAACATTAGATTAACGGTGCCTTAAAAGGTGGCAAAGACCACCGCAGTTGATTTTGACAAAGGTTTTCATTGAGCTAGTGCAGCTTTAACTCAAAACTTTTAATTGGCCAAACTGAATTTTAGATTATTATTTTTTTAAATGTAGTTATTCATTCTTGTATTTTGAACAAAACATTTTAAAAAAATGCTTAAATAAAACAGAATAGTGTAGTTGTCTTCAACCAATGGTCCACAAGATCTACCAACCTTCTTTTTTTCTAAACAACCATGTCCAACTTGCAATTATCGGCTGTATCAAGAATTAAGCTGGCAGTTTTTGAGGATCAGGGTTGAAGTCCACTGTGACACTGCTTTGGAACAAAACGTAGATTGATTTAATTTCAGTTTGACTTAGAATAGTTAGAAGCTACATTTTCATGAGTCCTAGCTGTTTTTCCTTCCATAAATCATTGAATTGGCTTAACTTCAAAACAATGGGTGTTTTTCGCACTCACTCAGTTTTCCAATCGCTTACGGTTACTCTAACTCATTGCTTTCCCTCACTCAAAATACTGAAGTATTTATATACACAACAGGAGATGCAGCAGACAATCCATGAGCAAACGTAGTAAAAAAGAAAGAAAAAAAATATATTATTAATAGCATCATACAACCAAGAAACACCAAGCAAATAAACTAATAATAAAATGATGTACAATTAATATCAGGTGAAAAATGCTCCAATGTTGTCTGAGCAAAAAACACACATCTGCTCAAAGGAGAACTAGACTGAAAGACTGTAAACACTCATTTAAAGTAAGGGTTATATTAAAGATGCTATTTCATTTGGCATCATTAATGGGATCATCATCATCACTAATGTCTTCAGGACATGCTAGACAGACTGTGCATGTAATCAAACAGTGGAGAAAAAAATGTAGCAAGACTTACCAAAACAGAACTCTGCTTTGGGCCTGAGCTTGGTGGCATCACTGACCTTCAAACACAGAGACCCCGCAGTCATTAGGGTCACACTCCATCTATGACAGGGTTCTTTTCCAATAAAGACGGTAGATGATCTACTAACCTTGGAGATGTAAGTGAGCTTTAGGGAGCCAACACAGTCTGTACCAACTGGCAGGTTCTGGATTGAAAATTATAAGAAAATGTAAAAAAACATCTGCAAATAAATATTGTTTTGTTAAATACAGCATATTTTAACAGAGTTAACAGTGTTTTGATGCGTCTATGAAATGAGATGCATTCTTAACATAATTTTTTAATCCAGAAAAAAGGGACTTCATCATTTAGAGATTTTTTACAAATGAAATTCTTAAAGCTGTATTATTTAAGTTAGGTAAACCAAAAATACTATCACTAAAAATCCAACTATAAGGGTCACTGTAGACATTATATTCAGATTTTGTTGAGTATTTTCTACCCTTCTTTCTCCCGTTATATATAAAAGAAAACGACAACACAAATCTTTTTTTATTTTAAAGAAATACATAATTAAAATGTATTTGATCTTGTGATGCTGCCAGAGAATAAACTATTAAAAATGCTTTCAATTTTGTACTCCTAAACAAATAAATAAAACAGTTTATTAATAAAATGCCTGAATATGTATAAATAGGCATTTCTCCACACCAGGGTGGGTAAGCTATTAGCTTCATTGTCTTATTTTCAGTCAACTATTTATTTGATCGCTCAAATTTGCCTTTTTTTTTTGTGGCGAGCCAAAAATAAAGCAAAAAAGCTAAGCTAACATCCCTCTGCAGTTACCTGTGGGTTGTCCATGAACCATACCAAGCTCCCTTGCTGGGTGTCCAGTATGAAATACCGCCGCAGGAACTTGCCGCTGCCCTCATTCTCCTCGATGTCCAGAAAGCCACAGATGCGGTTCTGTCGGTCCACGTAAGGCATCTCGCCACCGGGGACATTCCCCGGCCTGCTGAGGCCGGGAACAGTGAAGGAGAAGCAGGGGGCAAGCGAGACCAAGAAGAAGTCCTTGAAGAAACAGCCACAGAGAGGAGGGAGGAAAAAAAGTGTGAGGCAGAGGAGAGGAAATGAGGAGTTTTGCTTTTCTTTGTAGTTTCTTTGTAGTCCCTCTTATTGTATCTACCGAATCTGTAGTCGCCCTGCCACCTGGAGCTCACCAGGCCACAGAGCAGACCATGTGACCCAAACCACAACTCTGCTTTTATTCTTTTAGACCAGCCTCACCCACTCCTTGGCTCTTTTTTTTCCCCCTGTAACACATACTCAACACATCGTCACTCTCTCCTATACTTCCTACGCCCACTTGCTCTCTTTTTTCCCCCCTCTTCCTTTGCAGTCGTCTCCTTTTTCACATTCTGAGCCTTCTCCTCTCAACTGCTCACTCATCTCATTTGGCAAGCCTCTGCCCAGCCCCTTCGCCTCCCTCCCTCCACCTCCAGCTCAGCACTGCTTACGTATGGCCAAAAACAAAGCATACATGGCTAAGATCAGCCATGTTTTCCACCCCAATAATCTGTGCGGGAGGGAACTTTGCAACTCCTTAGAATACTCCAAAGGTATTCAAGAAAAATGATTATGGCTATGTGTTTGTGAATGCGACCATCTTGATGCAGTTTGTGTGCGTGAATGCAGAGCTACTATTGTCTTTTGGGGCGAAACCCTAATAAAGAAAAAAGTGAATAAGACAAGTCTGAAAAGCAAAGATAAAGCCTGGCTTTCTCCAACATTATGAGCTGTGTGTGGGTGGATGTGGGGGGAGAAGGGACAAAAGGCTCGGTTGTTGTCCATGGACTGCAACGTGAGAATCTCAGACTCTGCATTTACTTGAGTTATCGCGATGGACACAGGCATTAGAATGGGACAGAGTGACCATCATTACTCCTAAAAGACATAAAGAAATAAAACCAAACAAAAAACCTTGAACACCAAGTGACTTAATTGATTTTAAAATACTTTTAGCTGTTTGTGTTTATATGGGTGACCTGATAAGCTTACTGAGAATCGCTGTGAGAATCTTTTTAACTTCTGCTCTCCATTTTTGTTTCACTTTGATTTTTATCATCACGAGTCAAGAATGAAGTTGGACTAGTAGAGACTCATATCTGGGCCTAGCAAAATGTCAACTTCCTCCCTGATTTGCAGTGTGTTTTCCTGCTTATCTAGTCCATTGTGTTTCCATTTCTGTTTGTCGATTTGCAATCATTTTTAGCAACAGTGCTTTGTTTTGATGGTTAGAAACAAACAGAAGTACTTGGCAATCTAGACAACAATCGGGGCAAACACACACAGACTATACAAGTACATCCAAGCCACCCATACCATGAGCACTGGTACACGCCACATCAACAAGATAGCTCAAACTTTTGTTGATACACTCTGGCTGTGGTTTCTTACCTGTGCTAAACAAAGTCATGTGATTTAATAACTCTACAAAACACACAATATCTTAAATAATTTGGTCTCAAAAGTAAAAAACAGAAAATACGTCAGTAGATTGATAACTTGACATTTTATAGAATAATATTTCAATGAGCTGCCAGAACACACACATCCAGCCAAGTTCAGTCTGCCACAGTTCTCTCTAAAGGTTCTATCTAAAGGTCATATCTAAAGTATGGTGGCAACCAGATGCTGCAAACCAGATAGGCTTGAAAAAACTATAGTAAGTGCTTCTACCCATACGAAAGAAAAAGCTAAGAAGTTCCATGTGGTCAGAGCACTGTTACTAAAACAGAAAATGTAAGAGTATGACAGATGTTCTTACTAGTGAAACCCCTCCCTTCTATTAAATAAAGGCTAATAAATAGGACCACTAAAATCATTACTCAACAATAAAAAGCTTTATCTCAATTCAAACACATTCAGATCAGCCGACAGTTTTTAAAGAGGACAAGGATGTTTCCGTAAGACATAAACAGCATCAATACCAACTCTAATAAGCTCAAAATAATTGTAAGGTTGGAATGAAGTCAAAACTCCATTGTTCTTTTTTATACATAGATGTTGAAAATATATGAAAAATTATGCATGGCATTACTAATGTATGGCTCCTCATACTGATAATCTAATGATAAGAACAGTAATAAAAGGTTTCCCCCAGAAACCCTTGAAGTTTGAACACAGGACTAGCAGAAAAAGTAAATTATCAGCAAAGATGACTGTGTTTAATGTGTTTATTATAGTTCCAATCACGCACCATATGGAGAACTTTCGGAAAAAGAAAAAAAAACTTTAAAAAAAAAGTGCTGTGATGCGGTGATCGTCACACCCCTATTGTAGACCCTGCCTCTGGCTCATCTCGTGCCCCCAACTGTCCCCCAACTCCATCTGCATGAAGCCCATCTGCTGGACTATTTAAACATGTACGGTAAATGTAGAGCTAGATAAGATAATTCTTATCCAAGAGTTTTGGTAGATCGCCTGTCCAACCTGGGAGAGGATCCATCCCTTGTGTGGGCACCCCTGAAGTTGAGTTTTTCCTTACCAAGAAGGGGTGTCTAAGGGCAGGGATGCCCGATTTAGCTTAGTCTGTTTAGTTTAGTTTAGCCAATACCTATTGAATTCTGTGACTTCATGTTCTAATGATTTCATTTTTATTACCAAATTACCGGTATGAAACCCGTTGAGATGACTATTGTTGTAGTATTGGGCTATACAAATAAAATGGAATTGAACTGAAACCAGGGGTGTCAGAATCTTGGCCTTTCAAATGAACCTGCCATTGAAGCTCTTTATTGCCAAACACACCTGAAACAGGTAAACGGCAGTAGTTGAGACAGGATTTCTGGTGTTCCTGTTCCAACATGGTGCCCATATCAAAGTCCATATAGACATGGATGAGTGAGTGAATTTGGTGTGGGAAAAACTTGAATGGGTTCCATAAAGTCTTGACTTTAATCCAAAAGAACAATGTTTTGTATGAAGAACAAAGCCAGACCTTCCTGTCCAACATCAAGGTCTGATTTAACAAATGTACACATGGAAGAATGGTCAAAGAGGAATAAAACCACTTCTAAACCTGAAGAAAGCTTTCTCAGGAGAGTTTAAATAGTTTCAAAGGGTAAGTCAGCATCATTTTAAATCCTAAGGATTTGGCGAATATTACTTGTGTTTAAAAAGGCAGCCAAGAAAATACGTATGTACTCTGGGCCATTTATGGAAAATCTAAAAACCTAATCATGCTTAGCTATTAATTTAGAACCAACAATTAACCTAACTCTAAAACACAACCTAAAAATTAGACGCTGGGGAAATGAAAGACTGGAATTTAAGTTGAACATAAACTTCGCAAAAGTTATAGCACTTTCAATTTTGTAATTACACCTGTTGTGAATAATGGTGACGGTCTAACTTCTGTATGGTATTGGTTCACAGTTAAAAAATGCTTGGCTGTTTCTTTAGTGTAAACAGATTTGTAAAATTATACAGGTACACAAACTTACGCTTAACGGCTTATTCCAACATAGTTAGAATAGTGGATTGTTCAATATGGTTAATATACATGCTAGGCCTGCAAGATCAACAATAAATCGCAAATTTATCGTTGTGCAATACCCATATCGCAAAAGACGGCGAAAATTGCAATTAATGGTTACATTAAATTTACTAAAAAAACCTTATGGCAGCTTAAAATACTTAAATCAAATAAATCCATTTATGCATTTGACCAATTTGATGTTCCCTTTCACATTGTTGACCAATTGAATGGACCCCTTTTATGTTAGAAACAGAATGACTAGCTGCGTTTACATGGACAAAAGTAATCGGAAAGAACGCCTGATCGGAAGAAAAATGCGTCATGTAAACATGCCGTTCAGAATACTCTGCCTCGATCAGACTCGTTCAGATCAAAATTTCTTTCCGATCAAGATGGGTGGGTTATGCCGATTGTTGACCTGATCATTGTGCATGGAAACGGTTCATTCCGATCGTGTGTCACTACTGCTGTGGTTTAACGTCATCCATAGACGGATGTTTCACTCCAGAGAAAGCTTTGGAACTCAAACAGGACCGACCGGCTGCTCCGCGGACGCCTCTGCGCTACGCCCTTGCCCCGCGGGCTCCTTACCTCTCCTTCCTATCTTCTCTGACACCCCTCACGAGGTGGGCGCTGGGAGGGAGCGCTTCGTGCCCCCTTACGTCCGAACCCTGCGCGCTTGGGGCGCGGCTGCCGGTGGACGGAGCGAACCGTGTCTCTGAGCAGAGCAGCCGGACTTAAAGTTTTGTGTTTGAGGAGAGGGATGGATGCTTTGTTACGTGTGGGAGGCCTCGGACTGCCATCCGTCCCGCAGCTTTATTGAATGAGCAGCCGAATTCAGGAGAACCACGTCTCCCGTCTCTGAGCAGAGCTCGGACCGCCAGCTCACACAGCGGCTTTGGGGCGGTTTGTGGGCTTTTCAAAGCAGAAATGTCGCTCAGTCCTTAGAAACCGTTCAAACAATCACGTGGATTTGTGTTTCCAGTCGTGTCCCGACAAAATAAAGGCTGATGTTATTTCCACATATTTACATGCAGCCACGATGCAGATTGCGGCATTTTCCGCATGGATTTTATGTTCATCCAGGCTAAAATGTTGTTAGCGCACGTTAGCCTTCAGCTAACCGTTCTTCCGGCTTCGTTCTTCCACAAAAAAGCACTGACCACACAGATTAAAAATAAATTGATGAGCAAACAGGCGCTTCATAATAACCATAACAATAATAAAAGCATGTTTAGAAGATTATCTCGTATATTACGGAGCTGCTAAATATATGTATATAGCCGCTCGGCTTGTTTACATCACTTCCGGTATTTTCAACACTAGTGCGCGTTCCTAAATGATTTATTCCGACCGAAAGTGAGACCCATGTAAAAGTTTGTTCTAATCGGAAAAAAATTTTCTGGGCACATGTACAACGTTGAATTCTAATCCGACCATTGATCCGATCAAGATATTTTGCCCATGTAACCACTGCTACTGTTCTTGATTAAACAAAATACAAGAAGTTGCTTTAAAGAGAACTTAATCCAAAAAAATTGATATATTAATCCAGTGTTTTTCAAGAAATTATGAATTTTAAAAAACAATCTTTCTAAGCCCAGTCCTTTTAAGAATAATAGAAGCTCCTTGTAGCCTTGGTTTCTCCAGGTTAGATTGTGCAAATCCTCAATTTCTTTTATTATCCATAATTAAGAAAGTTGGATCCAATAAAGTTGACTTTAACCAGTGCTCAGTCCTTGAGGGACGCTTGTTTTTTAAGACCATCTTTGCCCCCCCTACTATTGATCACCTAAACAGCTTTTTAATAGAATCTCCAAAAGCAGGTGATAAGAGACAAGCAGAACAGAAGTCACTGAGGATTGAGATTAGATATCCCATATTTACAATAATAATAATAATAATAATAATAATAATAATACAAAGATGCCAGATGGTTAAAAACAAAATCCAAAGTACTCAGTATCCTTGTCAAGGTGCTTAAGTTCACCTTCATACAGCTTAGGTTGACAAAGCAATACTTCCTGAACCGTAACAAGACTGAACAAGAGAACGTCAGCATGCCATGAATGTGCTGAGAACACAATCAAAAAGGGAACCAAAAGACAGTGAAGATTACTTTTACTATTCACAATAATTCACTTTATGTTCTTACATCTATGAGCCTTAATTTAATAAAAGAAATTTTGAAATCAGGTAAAAAGTATTTCTGTTTCTTAATGTTAGATGTTATAGGTGCTAGATGTCCAAAATATGACACAGGTTCGACATAAGAAATACAGATAACCTGACTGACTCCATATGAGCAAAAACTAAATTAGTTATAGTACAGATTTATTATAAACCAGTACTATAACTAATCAACAGAAAAAGCCTGACTCACTGCAGATCATTTTGTTCAAGTTTTCGAGCAACTTAAAACCCAAATAAGGCCGTTGTGGTTATTTTTAAACCAAATAAATAAAAGGTTTTACGCTCACAACGTAAGCTGTGACGTCACACGAAAACAAGTTCAAGATTATTGATCCAAAGTTTGCAGGGAGAGAAAACCAACCTTCACAGACAAACCACCCAAACCGAGACGGAAGTGAGAGGTCCCCCGCTTCAGTGACAGCTGCAGTGGGCTGACATTAGTCCTGATCGAGCACTGTGCGCTGAAAAAGCGTCCTCGTTAGGTTAGCAGCATGATGATCATCCACACAGCTGGGCTCTCTCCGGCCTCGAAAAGACTGCCTGCCTCAAGCTAGCTTTAGCATCCAGTTAGCATGTAGTACGGTCACATAAACCGTCATTTTCAGACTTTAAACCGAAGCTTCTACACACCACCGAAGCATATTAACACACACTCCCATTTGACCGTGCTCATGAATTAAGTTCCCTCATCATCATCCAAGTTGACCCATGCTGACGACTACTGTTAGCCAGCTTCGACAATTTTTAACTTTACTACGAAAACAGTGGTTTGAATTATTGGTTACTCGAAGATACGTTAAACTAACCAGCTTTAATTAACTGAGTTGTCCCATCGGTAGCTACCTCTGTCAGCGGCTGTAGTATTGGTGTTGTTGAGGCTGTCCTCTGCGCCTCAGCCCATCTCCCCCTGATTCAGGACAATGCTGCTCCAACAGTCTAACCGATCTGTGCTGCCGTAGATCGTGTCTGGTGAAGATGGCCGCTCTGACGCAAAAGTAACCAGGCCCAACATCCGCACGCCAGCTGTTTCGCGAGTCAAACTCTGATCTTTTTAGCGTACACAAAAACTTTTATAGGTGTATATTAGCTTTCCTAATTCGCATTTGTAAAATGGTTGTCACAGTTCTCATGCGGATAAAACAAAACGCCAGAGTAAGAGGTCTTTCTTTTCATTATTTCTCAGTGAAAGTATAAAACAGGCAGTGGTGGGTGGCTGCATGGACGGAAAGCAGGACATTCATACCAGAGAGGCAATTTAGCGACATCTAACGTTTAACAGCTGCAGTAGATAAACTGGTTTTCCATGACGTTACTTTG
The DNA here is from genome assembly GCA_037389245.1 of Oryzias sinensis. Classification (NCBI taxonomy): domain Eukaryota; kingdom Metazoa; phylum Chordata; class Actinopteri; order Beloniformes; family Adrianichthyidae; genus Oryzias; species Oryzias sinensis. The sequence continues at coordinate 13,063,074 of CM074500.1, forward strand.
ACATGCTTGTTTGTTTCTGTACATAACATACATACACAAAGAGATGGAATTCTGATGCATTTTCTTAAGCAGACGTCATGAATATATTTTTTCTTTAATTAAATTATAGTACTTTTATCAGGGTTTATAGGGGTTTTGAAGTTCTCATTGATCTTTTTTTTTTACTTTAGGAAATAAAAAAGTAAGATAACTTTGTTGGGATGCTCTGTTTTAATATTAATACTTCAAAATATAATGATAACAATATTTCTTTGAGAAAAGTTTTGGGAAAATCCCTATTTAAACTCTTACTCTGATACATATTCTACTTTAAAGGCTTTTTCACAAAAAAAAATTATATTCAAAATTGAAATTAACTGGTTTGGCAGCCGGCAAGCTTGTTTACATCATCTAATTTAAATAATTTTGCCCAATCTTTTTCATTTATTCATTTATTTTTTAAATCAGCGTATCTTTGAACCAGGAACAAGTTTTGAAGTGGAGGAAGGGCGGGAAGTAGATGCTGCAGCTGCTGCAGCTACTGATGTGAAAGTTTCAGTCTGCCTCTGCTGTCCTGGCAGCTTCACTTGACACCTTACAGTCGACCATGGAGGAGGAAGAGGACACCTATTCAGAGATGAGGCGTTTCCTCCAGCTGTGGCCCCTTCACAGGCTCCGATCCCAGAGTGACGTGTCTGGATTCCGCTCCAGAGTGTTGCTCAGGCTCCGGGGAGCCCGTTCAGGTAGGCAACCAGCAATCTAGCCCTCAACTGTTTAGCACTCCAAATGGAAACTCCACTTATTGGTTTAGATTTATTGATTTCAACCCAAAATTCCTGCATCATATTATAATTTCCAACTTTGTTTGTCACCATTGTCAAAAAAAAGCTTTTTATTTTTAGCTTTTGCAAAACTTCTGGTTCGAAGTCAAAGTGCATCCAACCAGAAAGTCAAAGTCATGTTCAAAACAAGAAAATCTCCATTTGAGTTATCCCTGCTGTTTCCTTTTACTACTACATGAGGAATTGACCAGTCAAATAACTATCAAACCATTTAAAAAGGGTAAGTCACATTGCGACTGATGGTTCGCTGCATCTGTGTGCTTGGGTGAAAAGGCTTAAAGAAAGAAGTGCACTGGCCATGTAACACTTTGGCTGTGGTGTTAACCGACAGTATGTCCTCAGCCTCTTTTTCAAATGTCAGTGTGTCTGTTTTTCACTGCCTGACAACTGTGGCTTCTGAGCACTCGCAGGCTGATATGTGTCAGTGGCTAGAACCACTTCCTCTAAAGTCATCTTCATCTTCATCGCGCAGCAGCTCTCCATTCGCTTCACTTGCTTTCTTTTCACTGCTTCCTTTGGGTTTCAGGTTTTCGGTGTCAGAGTTGCCTTCAGACTGGTTTATATATTTAGTTTCTTGCTTGTTTTTTTCAGGTTTTTGACTTTCAAATACAAAAAGTGTTCCTATGTCCTCCTTTAGGGAACACCTGTATAATAAATAAAGAAAAATGACTCTCTTCAAGTTTGTTTAAATCTCTGGCTCCTTTTACCTAATCGCTTCCATGGTTTTGAGGTTTAACATTTGGAATTTGAAATATTTCAAGCCTGATGAGAAAATAGATTTATATTAAGAGCATTTGATTTTGAAGATCTTTACAATGTGCTCTAGAACATCAGCTGAATTCTTGTATCTACTACTGTATTCAATTTGGATTTCCATCCATCCATCCATTTTCTGAACCTGTTTTATTCCTTACGGGGTCAAAACCTAACCACTGTTGGGCGAAGACCAGTCTGTTGCAGGGCCACAATCATATACCCATGCACACCAACATTCACACCGTTTGGCAATTTCTAAAACATTATAAATATATAATACTGGGCTTTTAGTTTCTATTTAAGCAGGATGAAGATAGAAAGGTTGCTTCATTGAGAATGCAGTCTTTTTCCACCATTTCAAAGTAAATCCAAACGTATGCATGTGAACATGATGCATGATAATGCGCAGGCAGATTGGGTAATGCTCCTCCTTGTAAATAGCATGTTGTCTTAAAGATGGATGCTCCAACATCAGTAATTGCAGGGCTTAAAAGAGAAAAAAAGTTTTAGACAGTAGAAGTGGATCACAAAAGAAGAGAGAAAGAGACAGATGAGTTAAAAAAAGACAAAAAAAGGGATAAACAGAAGACTGTTATAGGAAGCAAAAAAAAGAACAAAAGGTTTAAAAAAATCAACGTCGAAGAACTTCCCTCTTTTTGGATGCTCTTTTCAAAATGACAATAATTAGAGCCCTTTTTTGACTTGATAAGCGAGTGTTAATGATCACTTGCTTAAATGTGCTTTGTGCAAAAGCAGCTCTTTCTCCCTGACTCTTGACAGAGTCTTTTCTTTGCTGCAGCCAGAGCATCTGTTAGAAACATTGAGAAATTTTTGCCCCAAAGATGTATCTTTTCAAGTATTTAAACCAGTCACCACTGCTGAGTGCTGATAGATTGTGTTACAAACAACAATCAATCAATTTGTTGACCCGTTCTTACATATTTTCTCACACGATCAGCACTCGTGTAACTGACGTTGAATTTATGCCGATTATTACATCTTTAGAAAGAAGGATTTTTCTAAGGTGTCATCTCAGAATCAAATGTTCCTATTTCTTAGATTTCTCATGTTGTTGCTCCAAGAATTCTGCTAGGAGCCCTATTATTTTGAGAGGAGATGTTCCATCCTTTGGCAGGGCCACCCACTCACATTTCCACTTAGTGCATCGCTGCTGTTCAGGTTTTTTTCTTTTTAAATTACCATTGGTATTCCTAAAAGAAGCTTTAACATTTTTGACGATAAAAAATAAAAGTATTATACAGTTAAATTAACTCTTACGGCCCCCTGAATCACTAAGCCACATACTGATACAGCAAAACAAAATATAACCAAACAAAAACATGGAACTTCTAATTTTTTAAATTCTCAATATCATTTTTTACATTTATTTTATTGTTGCACCATGAAGTTCAAAATGTTAAGTTAAATACATAGAGGTTTAAAAAAATGCCCATTAAAATAACTCAATAAATGTTGACAGCAGTAAAAACATTATTGTTAAATCAACAACAAAATAGAAAAACTACATCTATATTTTGCAACAAAAAGAAGGTCTAACTTCAAAGTTTCAACTTTGCAAAAAACAAGACCAATCTAAAATACAGTTAAACACAAGAGTAGCAGTGGTGCAAATGTTTTAAAAGCTTTCAAAATAGGAAATGCAATCAGGTATTTTCAAGGGCATTTATTCGTACACACACACACAGAAACACAGAAACACAGTCAGTTCTGGAAGCTTCTTAGATTGTGAATCTCAAGTATTTTACAAGGTAAATTATTTGATTCGTTTTTTCTTTTCTGAACAGCCAGCGACTCAAAGTGTTAGAAGAAGAGGCCTGAGCCTCCCCACATCGCTATAAATACACAACCATTTTTCACCCTGCAAATGATTTTATGCATCACTCCTACGTGATGTCATTTTGGGCCACAGGAAATTTACCTTGTTCATAGTAAAACCTGTGACAATACAACAGACACAAGAATTCTTTCAAATGTAAAAGAAAATATTCCTTTGGCTCTAATTCACTCACTTAGAAAGAATGAGATTTTATTGTGTCATCTGTCACATGTTGATCACTTCCTGCTGAACCGGTCCGTCTTCATTCTCAGACATTCAGAACTCCCCTTGGTGTTTGTTGTTTCGCGTGTGCTTGGTTTAATTTTGGATTCACCCGGCTGACTCATAGTTGTCTTGTGCACCCAAAAACTGAATGATATCTGTGAATGCTTGTTGGGATACGTAGTTTCTGACATATTAGGAGGAGCTAAGATGTTCCAGTATTTGTTTTAGGCAAAACCATAACAGACAGATGACCCAAAAGACATTTAAAGTAAAAATAAATAAATAAATAAAATAAAAAAAGTCAGGGTAAAAAAAGTTATCTTTTACTATTTTCTGTACATTTACCTGCTATAAAATATTAAAACCCATTTAATTGAATTCAAGCTGCAGACATATTTCCAAGAGGAACAGAGGAACATAAAGGATGATTACTGGTAGGAATGAACATGTGACTGTAAACCAATAAATTCACCGACCATTCAATAACACACTAGTGTCTTGTGTTGTCATGGTGGTTAACCAAACATTTCAGATGAACTTTAATGCTGTAAGAACATGTTTGACTATCAATCCATTTAGGATCATTATAATTTGGTGTTGTTTCTTGGTTTTGGGTCATGGGATAATAGTAAAGAACACAGGTGTTGCCTTTAAGCTGTTTGTCCATTGATGACATTGCTTTGTGTTCGGAGGGGGAGGGGGGGTTACTTGTTCGTCTTGGTGTTTCATCACAGGATGGGCATAAAAGTCAAAGTCTTGCTTCTCTTTTCAGTCCCCCAGTAACTCTAGGTTACTCACTAATCCTTTAACTATTAATATTTGCTGAAGCAAATGAACAGGATGTCAACAACCTGAGGCCCAGGCTAAAAATAATGTTTAGTTTCTAAAGGGAATGTTTGTAATGGAAATTGAATTATAACATGATGGCTAAAGGTCACAAAAATATAATAAACCCTGAATACATAATCGAAAGAACCCTACCAAATCCTCCAGACGATTGGAGGATGTGTGAGAGAATCGAGATGAAGAAACAGAAGATTTAAGTTGTTTTTTGATTATCTTCTCAGCTCTTGACACCTCAACTATTTAATATTTTGTTTAAAGAACAAATTGGGCAAATTCATTATGTAGATCTCTAAAACGGCAATACAAAACCACAAAAGTCCTTGGTAATAAATGTTTCAACAAATACAATAATATTCTCACTTTTCAGCCTTCTGTTTTCTATGTAATTTTAAGTATCAGATAAAAGATTTATTCAAACATGTAATTCATATAGGCAAAATTGTGAAAAGGGTTTACTTAAAAGGATTTTTTAAGAGAGTTTGTTTTCCATGTAAAAGTCCTGTAATAAATGCAAACATTGCTCAATTTAAAAGAAATTCATGAAGGCAGCCAGATTTTCTGGGGCTTTGTGGCCACAGCTGTATGTTTCTAACCATCTTTTAGCATTCAAAAATATATAAGCAGTTTCAAAACTTTCACAAGAGTACTTTTGAATATTGAAGTAATATTAATAATTAGCAATTTATACCTACTCTAAGAAGTAGACAAATAGATGAAGAATGTAACCACTGTAAAACAAAGAGCTAAATGAATAAATTTGATAGTGAAAGAAGTTACGAAAAATCTTTTGTTCTGCTTTAAAGTTTGATCTGATATGTAAAAGCAGCCTGCCATTTTACATATGCATGTATACACAAAATTATATATATATATTTTTTATTTTATTTTATTGTTTTACAAACAATACAATGTACAAAAACACAATTAAAAGGGCAGTTATTCATAGTAAATAAAGGTTGGTCACCCCTCAGGGGTCCACTTTCTCACCAGAGGCCCCAGGCAGTTACTCACCTCAACTGTTGACAAGCAGTTCCTCTGAATAAATCATCCTTTCTGACCTCAGATTATGCTTTATTAAGTACAATGGTTATTTACATCCTGCTGCACTGAGACAGGATGGAATGAGGTGTAAAAACCATATGCAGGCTAATCACACACATCATTATACACATATATCACTCTTCATGCTAAAAGTTTCCTTGCAGTTATTTGCATTACATCAGTTTTAGAGCAGGCAAATTTCTGGCAGCACAGGGCCATCTTTTGATACACAAATAAAGTGTATTTGTTGGTCAAAGAGGTTTTATGTTTTATTTATTTACACAACAGCCATTGCATGGTGGGTTAATATGACGTTTAAATTGAATTCTTATGTTGAACACAAACTATCTATCCATTCATCCATCCACCCATCTTCTAATCCCCCTCAATCCCTTTTTGGGGACATGGGGTTGCTGGGGCCTGTCCAAGCCACTGTCTGACTAAGGCGAGGTGCAACTTAGGTGGTTTGTCATTGTAATTTACACAGTTGTACATACTTAACCTGCTTTTTTTCTTTGTCACTGTCATTTTACCTTTCAGTACATCAAAGTTTCTCAGGTTTCTTCTGATGTGTGCCGCTGATCTCCTGTTAAGATCACTATTGCAAGGGAAAGGGATGAGATATCTTTTAAATGAGCCTTTTAAAGATTATTTGCCCAGAATATCAGAAGCCAGTGATGTCAAAAATTTTCTCAATCTCGTTTTATACTCTTGTTATAATAAAGCTTACTGAATTAACAAATGGATCACTGTATGTGTTATTTTCTTTTAGAAATAGTTTTAAAGACTCAGAACATATTGGACCTTTAGAAAAGAACTTGTCCGTTTAATTTCAACACAGAAGTTCATTTTTTGTTATTCCAGTTACACCACAACCTACCTGAGTAGGCTCTGAAGTATCTTCTAATGGCTACTTCCAGAAGAATAAGGGTCCAGGTCAGATTCCAGCTTGAGTCCAATGAACTCACGACAAAGTCAGCAGATCTCAACCCAATAGATCACTGTTGGGATGTGGTGGAACAGGAGATTGGCATCATGGATGTGCAGCCGACAAATCTACAGTAACTGCATGATGCTATCATGTTAATATGGACCAAACTTTCTGAGGAATGTTTCCAGTAGCTTGTTGAATCCATGCCACGAAGGGCTAAGGCAGTTCTGAAGGTAAAAGAGGGTCCAACCCGGTACTATCAAGGTGTACCTAATAATGGCCATAAGAAATACGTTCATTTAAAATGCATAACTACATTGAAAAATCCCCCAAACTATAGATCATTTCTGACATATTTTTAAAGTAACATAGTTTAGGTTGATCACCAAGAACACAACAGATTTAAACTAAACAAAAGCCAACCTAAACTGTCACACGATTAATGCTGGTTTTAGTGTATTATAACAAAAGCAGAAAATCCAGGAAGTGTACAGTGTGTTATACTTATGAAACCACAACTTCCAGTGTTTTCAACCGTGAGGGATGAGGAGGAGGACGTGAGGAAGAAGGAAAAACCTTGACAAACAGAGACCGAGACAAACACAGGCTGAGAGGGAGACAGAGGGCCAGAGATGGAAAGAAAAACCATTAACTTTTAATGCTCTTTATTTTAGAAAGTATATGCAGAAGGGGAGGAACTGACAGACAGAGGGTAAGACAACAATGCAGGAATGAGCAATGCAGGAGGGCAGTACAGAGAGAACAGGGGGAGGAGAGGAGACGAAGGGAGAGGGAGGGGAGAGACAGAGAGACTGCGAGTCAGGAAGAGGCAGGGATCAGCTCACAGAGCTGATCATACTTCTCCTGGGGTCAAATCATGGAACATGATGGTAAGTATCCTCCTCCTATCAGAAAATGCACTTCCCTCTCTATCTCTGCTCTGACCATCTGTCTGTCTGCGATCTCTGAACCTCTGTGGCTGAGCTAAATTTACTTTCCTCACAGAGAATACTATAGTTCATGCTGTCACCTGTTAGTTGGTTTGTAAATTGTTTCAGAGGTTGGGTGCAAACAAAGGCATTGAGTCAGAGTGTGGCCTTGTGCCTTATGAATTGTAAAGGAACATCAGATGTAAAAGGAGCTCCACGAGTCAACTGAAGTGCATTTCGTTGTTTTGTGATAACCTGCTGCAATGCCAGTGAGTGTCTGACAGCTGGAGCTTGTTTTTCTAGTAGGTCCACACCTCTCCCTGATTTCAGCAATGACCGTCATACCGGAACAATAAATAGAAAGCTGCTTCACTTTGTGGGATATTCATTTGTAAACCTAAAATTTGCATTATCCTACACAGCTTTTTAAGATAATGAGACCTATTTATGCTTCAGAAGGAATCATTAACTTTATAAATCTATCCACATTCACTTATAAGCTTTTCATGCGATCAAAGCAAACGTCTAATAGCAAATACCTAGCAATGAGTCTTTCTGAAGAGGAAATCCAAATGAATATAAATACTAAATTCAAATGGGCACGGCAGGTTGCCAGGTTGGGTGTTTGATACTGAATGGTGAATCCATGCTCCTCATTGTATTAGCAAGCTGACAGAGGCAACCAGGCTGTGTTATTCTAAATGGTTGAAATGCAACTAGTCTTCTGTAGGAAATTATTAAAATGTTAGAAGAGGTTTATTTTTAACTCTCAATCCAAGCTGTTGCTTGTGCTTGATTTCTGTGTGTGTATTTTGGAGATGGACATAAAGCAAATTATTGCAAATTTTTTGAGTCAGCATTTTGCAAGGCAAATTATCCCCACATGAAGGTGCTTGCATGCATGCATGAGCACATGTGCATGACTTCAAGCTGGCGTGTGCATTTCCTCTCCTTGCTGTTTAATAAACGCTGTATTTTTTATTTTTATGACAATGCAATGCAACATTGCTTTCGTAATTTACTGCCATCTCATTCATTCAGGGGAACTCATTTCACTGAATGTCGCAAAGCCCTTTCAATGTCATGTCTTGTTTTTTTGTTGGTTTCCAAAACCAAAAGTATCTGTTTACAATAGCTATGTTTATGGTGCTTCTTGTTGCATTTGGAATTAATGTGTCAGACAAATACATTAGCCGGGTCGTTCGAGCCTCACTCAGTTGAAAACAGACCTCAGTGTGTCCGTAAATGCTGACTGGTCGGTGGCCAAAGCAGTCATCACCAACCAGCTGCAATCTACTTTTAAACAAGCCTCCAAAAGACACGTAATTCCCTAAAAGCCACACAACACAACAGGGTAAATATAGCTGTCAGCAGCTTTTGTTATAAATAATGATTCAAACTGTGCCGAGTTTGAATAGGAAACTGTTAAACTAAAAAGTCCCTTTTTATGTTAGATGAAGTTTGCATCATATCATATTTTTCTAAAATAATCTTTTATTTTTTTCATCCCTTCATGTCATAGAGGGAGGGCCGTTTCTTTGTTTTTTTTTCTTTCCGTTTCCTGTAGTTATTATTAACCGTGGCCTGCAGTAACGTGTCTATCTTTTGCTTTAGCCCTTTTTATGCCGGTCTCACTACCTTTCTGTCTCTCCAGCTCGCTTTCTCCCTAAGATCTCTGACTGCCTGTCTGGCAGGATGTCAACTATTGATTTATACCAGCAACATTTTAGCAGTGATGGCAGCTTATGGGCTTTGCGGAACAGAATACAACAAACAGGAGATCAGGTTTCAGGCGAGCTGGCAGGCAGATGTGAAAAAGGAGGAATGGAAATACTAACTACTGTATTGGAACATAATAAGAGTGCAATAATAAATGACTGAGAAATCTTCTTTTATTTATCTATTTATTTTTAACTATAAGAGTTATCAGTTTAATTCCTCAATGCAGGGTTATAATTTTTACCATCATCAGATGGTAAAAGTTTTTCTTGATTTTTAAAAGTTATCCATAAAAAATAAGTTTGCAAAGTCTTCATTTTCTGTTTTACTCTGAAGGAATACAGTAGCAGAAGAGTACTTCAAAATAAGACAACATATTTATGAATGTTAATGTTTTCTATTGTCGATTCATTCGTTCATTCATTCATTCATTCATTCATTCATTCATTCATTCATTCATTCATTCATTCATTCATTCATCTTCTTCCCGTTTGTTCCCTTTCGGGGTCACGGGGCTGCCGGAGCCTATCCCGGCCACTTATGGGCAAAGGCAGTGGACACCCTGGACAGTCTGTCACAGGGTTTTCTATTGTTCTTTTCTCATATGCATCATAAAGAATAGCTTTTCCTGTTTATTTTCGCTCTTTTTAGAACTATAATAAAAGTATTCCTTCTGAAAACTGTTTCTCTTCACTTCCATTTGGCACAGCGTATTCACTTGTGCAGCAGGGCCTGCTTCTTGCTGAATCACACTTGACTGTTATGACAGTTTGCAATCTGAATCATGGGCCTAGAAAAGAAGTGTCCGTGCCCAGACTCCTGGAAAGGTCAGTTTGTCCATTCCAGTGAACATTAATCGGTTATCCTCCAACTATGTGTGCATTCATGGATTTTGTGCTGCTGCATAAATTGAAAGAATAAATATTTATTGCTCTCTTTTATTTATTTTTTTAATTCTTTTAAAACTACACTGTAAAAAAAGTCCGTAAAATTTACAGTACAATTTTGTAAAATACCAACATAATTTTACTGTAATTGAGAAAAAATCAAAATGGTGTATTTTTTACGTGCATATGTAGCATTTAAAATAAGTAAATATCCTTGTTATTTTAACAATAAAAACATGTTAAATATGTAGATATTTCCTTGTAAAATATACGGATCACAATAAAATAAACACAGTTGATTTGTCATTTAGAAAACAATATAATCTCATGCCACCAACAGCATAAGTATGTGAAAAATACATGTGTCCTTTGTTAAGAAAAGACATTACTGCGTGTAAATGTTTTTTGTTACTAATGTATTTTTTGTTTTCGTGAGACCACACTTTTATAAGTATACTAGTGATTAGTTGTTAATACATTTTTTAATCATTGTCTTTATATACTAAACATTTACCTATACCTCTGCATTTTAGCAAAACCAATTCCCAATTACCTAGTTTACTGGGGCAGGCTAAGCCCCTTCTTTACTTTTTTTGTTTTGTTTTAAGTCAGTGTTTTGATTTTATTAAAGCTCAAAACTAAGCATTTTTTGTTGGTGGTGGATTTTGGATGGACCCAACAAAGTTTCCCATTTCCCTTTGTCCTGCCAATGTTCCTTTTTATTTTTTTTTGTTATTTGTTTTTGAGGGTAGCGGAGCAATCTACAGGAAATGTGCCTGGAACAGTCAGCTTATTAGGATCTCCTAACAAGGAACTGAAATGCTTTTAGCAGGAGGAAAGTGTTAGATAAACAGGGTGGACGGCTGTTTCACTACATAGATTTTCACAAATAGTAATTTTTGCACTTTAAACAAGATGAATAGGCACTGATTTGCTATAAAATCTATAAATTCATGACTGTAACTTGCTTTAAACCAAAGTCCCCTTTGTTGCCTGGGGTTAGAGGCTCCTCTCATGGACCCGATCGGGTCCATCCCGAAAAAACGACGCGGGATCACTCTCCAGTGGCCCCTCCACCTTCAGGATTCAATTCAATTTTATTTGTGTATCCCAAAATCACAACAACAGTTGTCTCGATGGGCTTAAATACTAAAATGAACTAAAAAACTGACTAAGCTATACTGGCATCCCTGCCCTTAGACCCCCCTTTGCGGTAAGGAAAAACTCCTAAAAAAACGGATTCCGGAAAAAACGAAGAAACCTCAGGGGTGCCCACATGAAGGAAGGATAAAAAGGAGAGCTCAAAAGGGGCTGGGCAATGTAGTTTGGGTGGCAGTTGGATGCGGGTGCCTCAGCGGCCCAAACCCCGGTCATGGAGCTTGACTTTAGGGCCATGGAATGTCACCTCTAGACCTCTGGACGGGAAGGAACATGAGTTTGTGCAAGTGGACCAATTTTTCAACCTCCACTGTCTCTGTTGCTGTTAAGAGCTGTGGTCGCATGGACTCTAGGGCCTCTTGTGGTGGCAACCTCCGAACCCGGTGGTGGACACCAAAAGTAAGGGATGCGAAGTAAAGGATGCCAGCAGTCTAAGCGAGCTGTAGCCTGGGCTTTTGCGTCCTCAACAGCCGGGGGCCACAGCTTTTTGCCCTTTATCTGACCTGTCCGGTGGAACAGGTCAGATAAAGGGCAAAAAGCTCTTTATTGGTGAGAAAGGGCTGCCCTTTATCATTGGTTCTGTTCATAGTCTTTATGGACAGAATTTCCAGGCGTAGCCAGGGCCAGAAGGGGATCTAGTTCAGGGACCACAGGATTTTTTCTCTGCTCTTTGCAGATGATGTTGTCCTGTTGGGTTCATCAAGACAGGACCTTCAGGATGCATTGGAGCGGTTTGCAGCAGAGTGTGAAGCAGCTGGGATGAGGTTCTCAGACATAGCGGTGCTGAGACCGCTTTACAGCTAAATCTGGGGCCATGGTTCTTGATCGGCGGAAGGTAGTTTGCCCTCTCTGGATGGGTGGAGTGCTTCTGCCCCGGGTGGAGTAGTTTAAATATTTTGATGTCTTGTTCACGAGTAAGGGAGGATCGGAGCGTGAGATCGATAGGCAGACTGGAGTGGCATCCGTCGTTAAGCAGTCACTATACTGATCCGTTGTGGTGAAGACTGAGCTAAGCCAGAAAGCAAAGCTCTTAATTTAACAGTCAATCTTCATTCCTATACTCATCTACATGATCATGAGCTCTGGGACATGACCGAAAGAACAAGGTCCTGAATACAAGCAGCTGAAATGAGCTTCCTCCGCAGGGTGGCTGGGCACTTCCTTAGAGATGGGGTGAGAAGCTTGGTCACCCAGAGATCTTGGAGTAGAGTCGCTGCTCCTCCACATCAAGAGGAGCCGATTGAGGTGGCTCAGACATCTGGTGTGGATACCTTCCAGACACTTTCCTATGGAGGTTTTCCAGGCATGGGCAGAGGCCCAAGGGAAGACCCAGAACGCACTGGAGAGACTATGTCTCTCAATTGGAATGGGATGCCGTGTGGTCTCCCTCTATGAGCTGGAGGAAGTGACTGGCGAGAGGGAAGTCTGAGCATCTTTGCTTAGACAGCTGCCTCTGCAACCTGGTCCCCGGATGAGCAGAAGAAGATTAATGGATAGATGTGTGGGTGGATCAGAATTGGCCAAAAAAAATGCAGTCTTCGAGTTAATTTTTAGTCATAAAGATGTGGCTGTTAACTAGTTCTCATTAAACATATTTACCTAAAATAAACACGGCCTGTCTGAATAACATGATTTGGCATTTTTATTACAAAAATTGGAAATTAATAAAAAGGATAAAAACAAACAAGCAAACAAAAATCCTATATTGAACAGAACTGTTTCTTTAATGTAGTGAAACATAAATTTGTCGTTTTTGCTTATTTCAGTCCAATACATATTTTTTTTTAAAAATGGCAATTATTAATAGTTACTTTATCTTTGCTCTAAATAACATTTGGCATTTTTCATTAAATATAGAAATGAATGCAGAGAGTAAAAACAAACAAACAAAAAAACAAAAAACAATTGTAATTTTCAAAAACAGTTTTTTTTTATTGTAGTGAAATATTAATTTGTCACTTTTGCTTATTTTAATGCAATGTTTCTTTTGTTTTTTACAAATGGGATAGATTAGTCGTTACCTTAACTCAGGAATTACAATGCAACATTCCCTCCAGAAAACGGGGTTAGTGTCTAATTTCAAATTTTAGGCGCCTCATCTCCGCCTATCGCTGTGCAGATTAGTCTGCTTCTGCTTGCTGATTGGACCAACAAGAGCGCACAGTCCGCCCTCCTGCTGGAAATTTCCATACGTGACTGACAGCCACACCAGAAGAGACCTGCGTGCGGTAAGCTTTTCTGTTCCTTCCAAACTCTATAAAACGGTAATATTTAGATATTTTGCTGAGGTTAATCTCATGTGTTTGTATTTCTAATGTTTTGGACTGACGCTACTCTAGCTAATAGATACGATGCTAACAGGTTTGTGATCGTTTACGTGTACTGTTCTGCTGCAGACCGTCGATGTTAGCTTACATGCAGTCATGCTAAATGTGGCGCTTACATTTGTTTCAGCCTCACAGACAGAAGCTTTGTGGAAAACTCCACAGATATGTGGGATTTATGACACGTTCTTCTTTTAGCTGGGAAAAAATGTATTTATATTCTGTAATAGTATTTATGAGTTGTTGTTTCTGGTAGTAGAGGTGAAGTTCATAAATATGCATTAGTGCTGAGTAAAAGTTATTGGGATCTGAGAGTTGTCAAATGACTGAGATTTTCTAGAAAAGTCTAAAATCTACATATTTTTATTTTTTATTTGACTGATTAAATTAAGATTTATGTATGTTATTTTTTTCTGTTTATAGCTTTTAGTTTGAAAGGTTGTTATCCAGGACAAACCAAGAATGTATAGAAAATTCAGGAAGTTGGCACAGGGGAATGTTCTGACAAAATATGTCAATTTCTCTTGAACAATTTTGTCTTTGTACATTTCTGCATGTTATTAATTGTTAATTTTTTCTCTCTCTTGTTTCGGTTTTTCAGGTGCAGTTTTTGGGCCTTTCCTGAAGGACTATATCTGGTAAATATTACATTTTTGCAGTTGAATATTAGCAACATTAACGGGATTTGCATTGTATTGTAATGTTTACAGAAATTAACCTTATAGTGTTTTTTTAAGCGCCATGGCCCAAACTGCAAGCGAACATTTACTACTTATGCTGCTTTTAAGGCTCTTTTTTATCAGGTTCACAGTTTTTCCACACTAAAGCTAATTCTTCTTGTGTTGGCATAGATAGATTTAAAATGTGTTTTTGACCTGTGTCAACTTCATCCTGTCAAAGAGCTTGTAATGTTAAAGACCTCGCAAGGGAGGGTTGCTTTGTATCATGTCCAGTGAGTGGTTTTAAAAACACATTTAATCTGATGTATTTACTGCTTATGTCCAGGAAAAATAGAATATTTACATAGGAAAATATGTGTGTAGTGTTCAATAAAACAGTTACTAAGCTTTCTGATGTCACTTATGCAGTGATCTGCTGCTGCCTGACTTGGATGAAAAGGAAGATGCAATGTTTTGCCATGTGGATGACGTGTGCCTTCCAGAAGAAGTAAAAACAGATGACGTGAATTTTACTCCTATTTGTTGTACTATGCGGTAAGTAATCAATTTTAAATTTTTTAAACTGGCAGGTGCAAATAATTGATGATGGTAAAACAGATCTGTGACTTAATTGTCAAGTCATGACTTCTTATTACGTGTGTGTAAATTTTTCACTAGTTGTATTTGCAATCTGTTTGATCAACCTGTGAATAGAGATAAACCAATATGCCGTTTTAGTAGGGAAACTCACAAAATTTATATAGAAATACATAGGTCGTATTTTTCTTTAGAAATAATTCCTTCCATTAAAGTCTCATTAAAATAGCTTTTCTGTTTGCTTTTAATAAAATAACTTAAGGATTTGTGATTTATTTAGACATATGTTCTGCAGAGGAGCTGTAGCTCATTAGAATTTTGCTTCTGAGTTGAGGCTGAAACTGTTTGCACGAAAGTTAGCCTTTCACTAATTTCCCCTCAACCATTTTTTTAAACTATAAGCAAAACTAACATAAGTTTAGCAAAAAATGGTGAACAACATTGGAGCAATGCAGCCGTACAGTTTTGATCCAAATGACAGCTGAGAGGAGAAAAATGAAGACCAACATGGATCTTTTTGTCTGCAAGTGGAGGATTCAGAATTTGAATGGCAGACTTTCACCCACCCATCGCTTTTTCACACACCGGGTTTTTATCTGCTCCTCATCCAACACAATTTGAATAAATAAATACTCAGAAGCCCAATTTTAATCTTAAACTATTTTATATATATTTTTCATCATGAGAAAAAGGCTACAAGAACCTGTTAAAAACACCAAAAAAAGGGGGGGGGGGTCTTGAAAGACCCACTCTATTGGAAAATCTTGTTTTTGCTGCTTTGTGGTGCAGTTTACAAAAGTTTGTGTTTGTGACACAGCAAATGCGATGGGCGAGCCAAAGTCTCCCTGCTCTGATAAAATTGCATCTGGCTCAAAACTGTACGAATGGATAGCTCCAATATTGTTTCCACTTTTTTTTTGCTATGCTAACGTTAGCTTGTGGTTGTGGGGACAGAGACAGTTTAAACAAAGGAATGCTTGGATACACTATATCAGTGTATCCCAACCTAAAAGTATTTGCTAACCCACCCAGAATCAGGTATCTGAATCACTTGGTCTGGCCACAGGTGTATTAAATCAAGCCTTGGGTTTTTAAAATTACATAAACCTAACCTTTTTTTTCTACTCTTCCTCATTTTTAGGGCAGTCTTGCCTTTCTGCAAGAAAGTTCCTGCTATGTCTGGATGGAAACCTTGTGCAGACCAACATTGCTTCCCTCATCTCTCTGCTATGCATGATCTTCGCAAACTACTAGAGCTTCAACATCCACTATCCACCGGAGCTGACATCAACTTTGGAGTTTTTACAGAGGTTTGTCTTCTTAACTTCAAGTTATAATTTTACAGAGTTTGATCGCTCTAGAACAGGGGTGCTCACAATTTGTCAGCATATGAGCTACGTTTGACACTACAAGCTCCAAAAGATCTATATATAAAATTTGAAATTATCATTTATGTGCTTAAAGACACATACTAATTGTGAAAATCAGATTTAAAATTGAATGGATACATTTAGATTAACATGTAAGATAACATGATAAAAAGTTTCCAGCATTTTCCCTTCAACAACTTGTTGTATCGTATCGTGTCAGCGGCTCTGCTCGGCTTCTGTGTGCGTTCTGTTCTAGTTTTTTTTTTTTCCTTTTTTGAGTGACTGACCCCAGGCCTTTCGAGACTAAATAAGGCGCATCAACAGCTACATCTACGGTTAGGAGTCTGACACTGAACATTCACACCTTTCCGAAAACGAGGAAGAAAAACTCCACATCTGGCGCTCATTTTTTTACTTTTAACTTTGAGACAAGCATATGCTATTGGTAGGATCAACCAGATGTCCCCCAGGAGCTAGAATGTATAGGAAGGCGGTGGGGGGGGTGTCACTGTCGCTCACTCAGGCTTTGTAATCGGTGGTGGGGCTGGCGGCGAGAAGTGGTGGCGACAGAGTGCACGCCGTGCAGCCCAGCCAGGGCCCCGGTCCTTGGGCAGGGCTTGAGTAGCACATGGTTCTGGACGACGCTGCTGCCTGAGCGGGCTCGGATCCCTTGGGCGGGAACTGCGGACTTCCCAGCAGTCGCCATAACAGGACGGCTTGATCAAACGGGGCATCTCTGTCTCGCTTCCAATTAAGGATGAATAAACACTCCTGCAGGTCGTACTGACCCTCTGCTGGGACCTGTCACACAGTTGGGCCAATAGAGGCTCTCCCCCATGTCAGCCACAATTTGCCAGTCGATCACACATCTGGCACTCAGTGTAGTTGAACACGCATGTGCAGTGACATGTATCAGAGGACGTTTGAGTGGCCATTGTTCATGTCAATCAAGTGACATCATGGTGAGAAGGATTATTCCCTAACGGCAATGTTTTAAATGTAATATATTTGTATTTTTTTGAGTATTTAGTTTCGCGTCCCGCGGTTTATTGGGTAACATGAGCCCCCCTGCTCTAGAATACTGGAACTGTTCACCCGCAAACTTAATATTTATTTAAAGTGAGCCCTTTCATCGAGTGTGTATTAGTAATGACTTGCACATTACTTTCTAAGTTTGACCCTTTTTTTTCTCTTTCTGAAGATGCTTTTTCTCCATCAACCCAGAGAGAAGGACCAGAGTGGACAAGAAGGGCAAGTCTCGTCTCATCTTGAACCCAAGAGTCCTAACCTCAGCAACGGTCAGATTTTGAGTGGAGAAGCGTGTAAACACTGTAAGCAACATTGCAAGCATAGTTTTAAGGTTTCTTTGTTCTTTGTTTATCTCTTGCAAAAAAAAGTGATTACATAGTTTTCTGTTTTAGGTGCTATATTTTCAATAATGTTTTATCTACAAATGATAAACATTTGCTGTGTTTAGAGGCGAAAGGTTGAGTAAAATAAATGTATGTAAAGACGTCTTTGTGTTGGAGTGATTCTTCACTTTGAATTTTGCTACACAGTTAGCAGATATTTTGAAACTGGATTACATTTTCAGTACATTTTGTTTCTTTTTAGGTCTTAGCAAATCTAATGAGCAAATGTAATAGACCTCAACAAAAAAGTAAACCGTGCAAATATTTTTTATCAGGATTGTTGAACAATGCTTTAAATTCATAAGTAAGATTAGGAAACACCTAAGTTCAAATTTCAAAATTACATGTTGTATTCTCTATTTGTGAAAAGTATTTTGGTTTCAAAAAAGGAATTAAACACAAGAGTATGTTACTGTGATTGCATTTTTAAGAACATGGAAAAAAGAAAAATTTTGTTATTTTTACGAAAATAAATTGGCAGCAGTGGTTGCCAGAATAAAAATGTAGAAAATACGGTAAAAATGTAAACAACTTTACAGAACACTGTATAAATTTAATGTCATAATCTTGTAAATGCAACAACACATCCCAGACTGTTAAACATCAGGTTGTTGTAATTAAGACATTATTTTATGTGAAACAAATGTTTATTGCCGTTATTTTTACCCGTAATATTGGTCAAATTAACCTTAAAATTCAGTATTTTCTATAAAATATGACTGTTAGAATTACAGTATAGACCAGCAAATTTTAAAAAATTTGTCTGTAGGTTTTATCAGAAAATAATTTTAAATTACAGCTTATTTACTTAAATTAAAACATTAAAGTATGTAATATTTACGGTGTGCCTGTAAAGTTGTTTACATAGTGAATGTATTTTTTACATGTTTATTCTGGCAACCACAGCTGCCAGTTTTTTTCTGTAAAAACTACGGAATTTTTTTTACAGTGTACAGTGTCATGCTTCAACAGCATGCTGAGACTGAAGCATGGTGGATGCTGAAATTAATAAATAAGTCAGAGTGGTGGGGTGGGCTCGGAAAAGTAGCACTTAAACAATTATTATCCCCTGTTCTGCTGAGCCACTACTTAATATTTGATGACTCCCTTCCTTCCTTTAGGCCCCTCTTTTTTTCCACCTCCGTCTTCATTCGTCGTTCTAGTCATTGACAGGTCAGGCCTCCTCGGTTAATCTCTGTTATTTAGTGCCAGGACAAAAATGACCCACTTCCGAAAAGCATTATCCTGATGTGCAAATTCCGATACTACTTCAAAATGTGTTGAGTTTTCATGTAGATTACAAGTAACAGATGTGATCCAAGTGTTTTGATTTAGTTTAACTGGAAGTGCTGCAAGGATGTAAGGAAATGAATAATTTTACTTTAGTGTGAAAGTGGGTGATAAATCAGAATTTCTTCATGGATCCTTTTTCAAACAACTTTTCATTCATTCATTCATTCATTCATTCATTCATTCATTTATTCATTCATTCATTCATTCATTCATCTTCTAAACCTGTTTCGTCCCTTTCGGGGACACAGGGCTGCCGGAGCCTATCTGGCCACTTGTGGGCGAAGGCAGGGGACATCCTGTACAGGTCACCAGTCTGTCGCAGGGCCACGATTACACAACCATGCACACTCACATTCATGATTTAGAGTTACCAATTATCCTATGAGGCGTGTTTTTGGATGGTGGGAAGAAGCCAGAGAAAATGGAGGTACCGACACGAGCACAGGGAGAATATGCAAACTACACACAGAAATGTCCCCTCATTGGTGTTCTTTTTCAGGCCTTTTATTCTAGAAGCATAAAAGATAAAACTCCACAAGCATATACACAGCCAGGATTAAATGCTGTTTTGTGGCTATTTCCATGCCTGTGTTTGGATATCAATTTATTTGAAATGCCCACATGGATGTAGGATTAAAACTGCATATTTTTATGAGGCAGATGAAGGGTGAAGTCTCCAAAAACGTGCCTCATGGGTTCACTAGGTGACTCCAAATTCCCCCTTGGGATTGAATAGTTACTGGTAACCAGGTGCACCCTGACTTTGACCTACACTAACTGGGATGGGCTTCAACAACCCCATTCAGCATTAAGCATAAGTGGATGGATGGATGGATGGATGGATGGATGGATGGATGGATGGATGGATGGATGGATGGATGAATGGATGAATGGATGAAACATACTTTAAAATATACGAGTCAAACAGCAAATAGCATAGTGTGGGGGTGATGGGAAAATTTAAGAGTCCAGCAAAAGCAGTTCATGATTAGATCATCAATTGACTTTAAATGATGACTGCACATTACCAAACATATTTTCATCTTCCCTAAGTCATGTTTCTTCCAACGGAGTGTATGACATTACCTCTCAGTCAATGCAAACGCAGTCATTTTCTTCTGTTAATCTCACTAAGTACTTCCATTCTCCTGTGCTGTTTTCATCCTCCTGCGTCTTCACTGACTTCCTGCCAGTTCACTTATCCACTTTCATCTTATTCTCTGATGATCCTCCCATAAGACTGCGGTTGTCCCTGTTGCTGCCATGTTGAACAGGTATCAGATGTCACTATTTGATCTTGACTAACGGACATATTCTGGGCCTTTTTGACTCACACCTGCAAAAGTGTAGCTGGTAAGCTTTAAATACATCTAAATATATGCCTCTACTCATGATGTTTCATTTTAAAAACTGGAAACATTGAAATTTAGAAAGATGAGTTGGCAAATATTTACTCATGCTCTTCATGCACATCTGTTTTTCCAGGCACAAATTTTCCACTTTAGTTTTATTTATTTTTCCATTTATAATTTATTTATTGCATAAAAGTACGCTTTTCTTTGTAAATAAATGCACCAAGAATTTCACTATTCTTTTTTTTTTTTTTGGCTTAATTGTGGTTTTGAGTTTTAATTACCAGGTCACTTGCTCTTTTCGACACTAGATGGCAGTCACGACACAAAAGAAAAAAGGTTTAAACTTAATCAGTGAACATGACAGCCTGAAAAATAAGGTGACTTTTGAAGTTAAGGAAGTGCCAGGAGTTGTGAAAGGTAAAGTTTCCAATGAGATGTTCTCTGAGTTTTTGTCAGTGGAACTGTTGGAGGCTTATTTTTGTCAAAGGAAGTTGTGCAGACTCAGCAGTAACTCGCTGTTGGCTTTGATGACCCTTAAACTTACTGCTCATTGTGTTATAGTAACTGTATTATGTTACATATTGTACTACCCATTAACATCCCGGGGCTAATTTGTTTCCCATTTTAAATCTCAGCAATCTTTTTTCTATTTTCCTTTTCATAGGAAGCTTCCCTCATGTCAGATCCTGAAGCACTGACCCTCCTCCTGACTCACAGATTGTTTTGACTTAAAACTTTATTTACATTATCCAACTGGGAGCTAAATATTTTAGTGATTCATAGACCTGCTTTTAAAGAAATGGCTTGTTTTCATGCCAACTTTCTCCCCTTTCATTTCATGTTTGCAATGCCTTGAAACGGTGCAAATTATGTGACCAATGCAGTTTGTGATTTGGTAAATATATTCTTGATAGAAATTAGGAAAGCATTGCATTAATTTCACCAAAAAAAGGTAATCCAACGAAAGATACAAAAACGGTATTGCAACAAAATTCAAAAATTTTATTTAGACAACTATATTCTTCATAGATTCATTGCCATTGCTGTTCTTTTTCTGTTTTTTAACTTTTATATGGGTTTCAATTAATCTCTTAAATGTATTTATCCAATTCCAATCTGAGTATTTAACTCTAAACTACTTATTTTTTTATTTATTAAGAAAAAAACGTTTTGCTCTGCTTTGGCAATTTATTTTTTCTTGTTTTGCTGTAAAAGAAAAAATATGAATAACCACTTTTTGAATGAGCAGGAATTCAGGTATTTTTTTGTTATGCGATTTTATTTCTTGTAATGTTTATAATGTATTGAAGCTGAATGGTGGAGTTTAATTTATTCAAATTATAATTTGAGGGAAATTAATTTCCAAAAAAGTTTGGGTATTTCTCTCTTAAAACGGTGTAAATGAGGCATACAAAGGGAATATTCAAAATCACACAGGCCTTATAATACTAGGATTTCAACTTCTAGTTCAGTATGTTGTTTCAGAAGTGAGAAGTCAAACAAGGCTTGTACTTTTAATTTTTACTGCTCCTGTTAGAGGACGTTTCAATCCATCCATCCATCCATCCATCCATCCATCCATCCAGCCATCCATCTATCTTCTGAACCCGCTGAATCCCTTTGGGTCATTCCGTATGGAAGCGATTCTGTAGCAAAATTAAAAATAAAAGTCAAAACCAGAAATGCATTTTTTGACCCAAAATTAAAATGAAAAAGCATTCCTTCAAAATGCTTTTCCATTTTCTTCCTCAACATCGCTTATTCTGTCACTTAATTAAAATGATAAAGAAAATGGTATTTGACATTTCACTTTAAACGGAAATGCTTTTTAATTTTCAAAATGAAGCTGCATCAAATGACTCAAAATTAAAATGAAGAAGCAATCCATCAAAATGCTTTTTCATTTTCTTCTTTAACATCGCTCATTCTATGACATAATTAAAGCGAACATGCATAGAGGGGATTGCATTTTTGTTTTCACATTCACCCCGCCATGACTGTAGCAAAATTCAATACCAGTGAGCATTTCCAGGGGGGGAGGCAGGGCGATGACGTCAGTGCTTACTGTTCTTCTGCACTCTTTGCCATCCCGGCAGTGTTGCTAGATTGGGCGGTTTTGGTTCTAAAAGTGCGGGTAAAAATGGCTTTAGGGGAGTAGGCAAAATTTAGGTGAATTTAGGGTCAGTTTGGCAGTTCTTATTTTCTCATGAAAATATATTATCGGACTGTATAGCTGTTGGAGTTCTGCGAATCTTCTATGTATTGGGGCCCTGTGAACCCACTAGGCCGAGTGTGGGAGGAGCTACCAGCTAATGTTTTTAGTCGGATCGCTACATGGAGCGTGTCTGTGTCAATCACTATCTCACTTACAATGCATAAAAGACACAGAGATTATTGAGAGATTAGGTTAATTTATTTTAAAGAGTTCTACATGGTAATTATGTTTCGTGTTCGAGTTCATCCCAGAGTCTCTGCTTCTTCCAGGCATGACGACCACTGCAGGCTGCGGTTTTCCATCTCTCTCTCTGACCGTGTCTGAAAGGTTGCTGTTCTGCGTTAACCCGAGAAGGAACAAAATAAAACCAGATTTATAATTATTGTCTTGATGAAAAAAAAAAAAAAAAACATCATAAAATTCAGGAGAAGGGTGAAGGGTTTAGGATCAGGCTAATACGTGTCAACAACAACATTTAGATTCTGATGTATTTAAACTCTGTACTGCGGGCAATACCACAATGTGCATCTTGGCTGTAAATATGTGGTAAAAACTTCAACCTTTATTTTGTCTGGACACGATTGGAAACACAAATTCACATGATTGCATGGTTTCTCAGGACTCTTCTGCTTGGAGACTCGGTTCTCCCGGGAGACACAGGCAGACTGAGGTCTGAAGCGTCCTCTGGAGCATTGTACAATACAAAGCACCCTTCCCTTCACATAAACACAAAGACTCCGCCTGCACTGATCAGACATGCTTGGCTTTCGCAGTACATGTAGCCACACCGAGGCGGAGCAGTGACGTCATCGAGTTTTGCTACAGTTATGGCGGGGTGAATGTGAAAACGAAAATGCAATCCCCTCTTGGCATTTTCACTTTAATTATGTCACAGAACGAGCGATGTTAAAGAAGAAAATGAAAAAGTATTTTAAAGGAGTGACGTTTAATTTTATTTTTGAGTCATTTGATGCAGTTACATTGTGGAAATGAAAAAGCATTTCTGTTAATCCAGTTTAATGATCAAATTAGATATTTCTAAATGACTTTTGCTTCACATTTACTAGAGAACCTTTTGAAAATTAAATTTCAAATACCATTTTCTTTATCATTTTAATTAAGTGACAGAATAAGCGATGTTGAAGAAGAAGAAAAAGCGGTTTGGCGGATTGCTTTTTCTTTTTAATTTTGAGTCACCAAATGCAGCTTCATTTTAAAAATGAAAAGGCATTTCTGGTTCTGACTTATATTTTTAATTATGCTCCAGAAAAACTTCCATAGTTCCAGGAGAGTTCCATGTTGCTGCAGGAGACAACCTAGTTATTGTTTAGCTAAATCAGCATAGAATGTTTTACCCTCTGAAGCCTTTTTTTACAACCATCCTTAACTAAGTGCGCCACTGCACTGGTACTGTCTTTACAAAATGGAAGTTTCGTATTTTCCCAAGTGTTACATTTGAGTGGAATTCAAAGTTGAGTATAGAACTCCACTCTGACCTCAGTTTAGTAAAAAGAAAAAATGGTGGAACGGTTTATTTACTTCATCTTCTAAGAGCTGCTTTGTTGATCAGAAATGGAAATATTATGATATAGTCATCCAAGCATAATTATGAAAAATATATATTTTTGAAGATTTTAAAATCCCTTGATGCCTGCATTTATTTCCAGCTATGAAAAATAAATAAATATATATTTTTTTGCTTTCATGTAGCTAATAAATGATTTTGGAGCTGAGGTGGTTTGTTGCACATTTGCATCAATAGGCGTATATGGTTTAAGCTTTACATGCTTCCAGTAGTGTGTGCCGTTTACAAATGAGCTCATACAGCTCATTTTGATGCCATTACGTTAAAATGTGCAATGAGAAACTTTACCCATCTTATAGCGGATGTTTCTATTAGATGTTTTAAATGAATTACACATTTTTCTGTTCTTTACTCAAAAGTTGAATTTAAATAAAATAAAATTAAATATGTCAATTTTAAAAAAATGTAAATACAGCAATAACTTTATCCATTTTTTGTCTGTTTACTTTGATTTAGAAATCTATTGATGATTGCCACAGTATTAGTCGGCTGTGAACTAAAGAATGAATTTTGTACTTAAGGACATTGCAGAAACCTGTTTATTTATTTAAACCGGTAAACACGCCTGTAAATCTTTACTTGGAGTTGTCATAGCTGTAGAGCAGAAGTAGAGGGTAGCAAACATCAAAAGTCCTCCAAAATAAAGTTCACAGCTTTTCAAAAAAGATGCAATGACGTCACGGTGGTTATCACAATGTAGTAAGATGCATTAGCAGTGCATCAGCTTGCAGTGTCAGAGGGCCCCCGCCCTGTGACCCCAGCAGCGCGTCTAATCTGCATAGCGGACTGAGCCGCATTTTTCTTTTCAGCCGCCCGCAGGAGGCGGGAGGGGAACTTGTGACGTCACAACGACTCGGCGCGTGCACCGAGTTTCCAGCAGCGCCTCTCAGCCATCACTGCGAGAAAAACTTTCTTCCTGACATGAGCTCGCTGGGCGGCCGCGGACGGAGCTTATGCTGCTGTAGGAGGTCGCGATAGCGGGGCCCGGTCCGACCCGACCCGGAGCTCGAGCTGAATATGGGTCAGACCGCCGTGTCTGCCGTGTCTCAGACCGCGAGTGGTGAGTCTGTGTGTGCGTTCCCGTTGGTGTGTGCGTGCGTTCCCGTTGATGTGTGCGTGCTCCCCTTTTCCTCTTCTCTTTCACAACAGTCCGTTATCTTTGTGCAGGAAGTTTGCGCAGCTTTGGCTTTTCTTTCTACATTTTCTGCGTCGTGTAACTTTAGTAAAGTTTATTAAGGGCGTTTGCTGAACAGCCCCCCCCCCCCCCAAAAAAAAAGCTCGTTAGCTAACTAGATGTGTGTTGAATTAACTGTCGCATCATTAGCCGCGGGGTGTGTGTTTCTATATTTACCACTGCTTGTGGTTCCCAGCTGCTACTTAACTGCTCAGTGGCTAACTTGAAGAAAAAAAAGTTGTTTTTTTTTAATATATAATACAACCAATTGCCGCGAGGTAATTGAGAGTTTGCGTGTTAGCAGCCTGTCTAAACTCAAGAGTGGCTGAAGGAGAAAGATGAGTTTGTTTTTGCTGAAACTAAGGGGACACACAGATCATTGAGTTGACTGTCCCAGCTCGTTTTCACCCCAACACAACTGTCTGTCAACACTGAATAAATGTAGGGAGACCTGCTCACGTGGACGTCACAAGATTTATATCTTTTTAACGTTCAAAATCAAAATCCTTCATTCCCAAACATATCCTTTCAAAAAAAATGTTTTTAATTACATTTAAAAAAAGAAATATTTACACCAAAAGTGTACTATTGTTAAACGAAAGCTTTAAATCACTTAGGTAATGATTGATTGATTGCATTGATGGTGTTTTTCTATGAAATAAAGGAAAAAAGGGGATTTTTACCCTTGATGTTTGAATTAATTTGCTTTCAATTAGATGCTAAACTACAGTTATTTTGGAGCTAAACTGGTTTGATCCTTATTTGCATCAAGAGGTTTGAATAAATTAGAGGCGTATTCTAGAAAAGGAAATATAACATTAACAGAATAATAATTGAAGAAATCAGAGATGAAATCTTAAATTATAGAATGCTCCAGCAATGTGTGTTTCTAACATTTAGGTCCCTTTAGGCTCTTGCCCTTACACCGTTGATGTCCAGCAAGTTACATAAGATTGAAACTACATGTATTGTTTTTATGGTGGCATTCTATTAGATTTGCCTAATCCCTCTTTTCACAACAATCGCGCCACTGTTTCTTGTTAAAATTCCTTAGTTTATTAATTGGTGTGTAGTCTGAGCTCTTTGGATTGTTAAGGATCAAAGCTGAATGTTGCATGTGCGTCTTCCGCTTTCATTGGAGAAACAATCAGAAGAAATGACCTAAGTGTAATAAGCACGCACATAAAAAAACAAAAACAAAAAAAACTAGGTCTGTGCTTTCTTCTACTTTTGTCCAGCACCTCCTCCTGGCATGTCTTTTTAATTTTTCCTTTTCTATTTCTTCTTTTTAATGGTTTCTGCCCTCCACCCCTATTTTTTGGTCTCTTCCTCCCCTTCAATACCTCTTCTTCTGGTCATGGAGTCAACTTCTTCCTTCTCATGGGATTTGCAGCAAAGGAAGGAAGCCTCTCCCTTTCCCCTCCTCCTCAACACATGCTCATGCTTAAACGTCTGAGAAAAACATGCTGGCTTTGTTTCCCATCATTATGACAGCACATATGTTGGGTTTGTTTACAGCGTTTCTTTAAATTTCTTGGCATTGAGGTGTAGTTGACATTAATGGCACACATCTATTGCCACATCTGCTATTTATCGAAGTCCTGACTCACTCTTAGCCAGAGGAGAGGTATTAGGAGAAGTCTATGAAATCCAGTGTGGAAGCATGGAGGCGAGTCTAGACAGGAGGTGTTGTAATGCCAAGCTTAAGTAGATTTTTAGCTTCAATCTTGAATGCAAAAAGATGAAACTCATATCATTTGTTTGTTTTGAGATGAAAATGATCTTAAAAAAAAGAAGAAAATGCTCCGAGATATCATCATTATGTAAGCTGTATCAACTTCTACTGTCAGGAGATGAACTTATGCAACATTAAGGCTAATTTTCCTGCCTTACCTAGTTGATAGTCAATGTTAATGTATTTGGTTTTCTTTCTTAGTAATGTGGCTTCCTAGAACTATACAAGGAAGGACATAGCTGTTTGGTCATGCTATATTGACTGGAATGATGAGCATTTAAGGTTGTTAGTCAGGGTTTTGTCTGTGTATTCTTCAGACATAAACACTTGGTGGAACATCTCTAATCGCATTAGGTACTGAACAGCACAAATTAAGAATAAAGTGACCAGAGTTTGCTTCACCCAACCCAATAACAAGCCTAAAACAGTGATTGAGAGGGGCAAAGTGAAATGAATAGTTTTTTTTAGTTCACTTATGGGCTCATCAACAATTACTGAGAAACATGCCACTAATAAACACATTTGAACTCTAATTAAATCAAAATGACTGACATGTAAAATAAATAGAGAAAAAACTACAAAGAACATTAGAAAAGACATCAAATAGATTTATTATTAGTGTTTAAGCTTACTTTTCAGCATGGGGTTTGGTGGTGAATGGCTACTTTTTGAAACCTTGTAGGAACTGCAAGATTTAGTACCTTTGGGTTTCTGTCATGTTTAAGAACAGAAAGTTTGTTCTTGGTTCTACGTCTGAATTGCTCTGGCTTAGTGGGGTCTTGTGTCCTCTAAAATAAAAGCTCTGAAGTAAAGGTAGTCGACAGCTCATTAATACTACATCTAAGATGAACAATGTGTTCTGCAGGTCTTGTGTGTTGTAATCTGGGCATCCATTTCACAACTTGCCACACATAAAATGTGGCCTCTACTAGAGCTTTGCAGTTTATTCAGATCATAAACAAACTGTGCCTTATTGTTTTCCTAGATCTGGTAAGTACAAAGTTTGACATTTATTGTCATAAGAATTTGGCATCTTTGAAGCAGGCTCTGCATTTTGCTACATGGCTGTATTTACCAATATACAGTATGTAGGTATAGCCAAGAAGTTGCCAGACTTGTTTTGCCTAAAAAACATTTGTTGCTGTGCTCATAAATTGTCATGTGTTTTTATAATTCTAGAAACGTGTTTCTGTCACAACAAAGGGAAGATTCCATTTTTTTTCAGGAGATTCAGGGGTTGAGAAGCACTGATCTTTGGTTCCCTGGAGAACATTTTCTCTGGGAAAATGCAACTTCACTAAGTTTCTATGACATGTAAACGATGAAGAATGACACAACTGAATCGCGATGATAAAATATTTGAGTTTTCAACATCAGTAAAATGAAAAAGCTATATGAATAGATGAACTTAGTCATTTAGTGACTGAGCCATTGTGCCAAGCAAACTGAAGAGGCATGTCTGCTTGACAGGCAAATGGAGCTTTCATATTAAGAAAATCAAAGGCTCTTAAAATATCTGGACATCCTAAGAGAAGGCAGTGAGACAGTAACACAATCCCAGGACTGCTGAAAATGTGTGATAAGGCGATACAGATTAATATCGGTGGAAATTTTTTCTTACGAGAAGAAATCTCCCACATTTGTCACACCTTATTCTCATTTGGCTCATCTTGCACAGGTATTCATAGAGTAGCAGGAGAATATTTTCACCTGTTAAAACCATTTGTTTTATTTCAGAAAGAGAAAAGTATGTAAAATCACTTTTACATAGTCAGAAATGTAGTGATATAGACTTCATATAATTGATCAGATTTGATCAGATGGCAAAAGCATTCAAGAAAATAACAGAAACATGGTCAAATGAGATGAAGAATCTTTTTGCTGTGAACTGGATATAAGTGCTTAACATTATTTATATGGCATTTCTTCCAGACGAGCATTTTAAAGATAATATTGTAAAATCAAATTGGTTTATTTTGTCTTTTTTTTTTTCTCCGGGGAGTACATCAGTTGTCCTTGAATGCTCCTAGTTCCTTGGGTGATGGTAGCTGGTGGAGCTGAATTTCCATTCCTTAGTGGCTTAGAACTGTCGGTGAAACGCAACCATTGTTGTGATTTGATATCAACACAGGAACAGGAAATGATGGCGTGCACGCACTCATCTGTTTTGTTATGTGTGTAAGCAAGCGAGTGCTAAAGCTGAGATGTTGCACTTCTTTTCCCATGGCATAGTTTTTAGTCAACAGCAGTAAAACTTAAATAGTTGCAGTGTTATGCTGTGAATTTTACAGTGCATAATTTAACAACTATTGGACTTGTTTAATTAGATCTGCTTGTTAATTTGGAATATTTTATTGGGGCCTCATTTTACAACCTTAACTAGTGAAACATCTGTTTCTTGTCACAGTAATACGTCTTTATCTCTGTCTACAAATGCAATCCAGTAAAAACTAATGTAGTCTGTAGTTTCTATACTTTTACTGTTTATTTATGTAAGATATACTGTAAAGTTTTTACCAACTCGTGTCAAATTTCTAGCAGAATTATTTACCTTATAAAAAACCTATTAATAGCCTAAAATGCTCCACAAGAAACTGTTAGTTGTCCTAGATTCAATATTTTTATTTATTTATTTTTACTTTATCCACCTTTTGGTTAAACTAATTCTGCAATTTTCAGCTTTTTTCTGGTGGTGTTTTTTTTGTTTTGTTTTGTTTTTTATTGTTTCAAGGCAAGATTTGTAAGATGTAGTTTCTGTAGTTTTCAAGCATCTGTCATAAAGTAGTGTAACAGTCTCATTTTTTTTTTGGAAACTGTAAATTGTCTATACTCTTATAGTGCTCTCCTACTTTCATCAAGGCCCAAAACACTTAACCATCACATTTCCACACACATATTCACATTGCTGCCATGCAAGCATGATCAGCTACTGTGGCTGTGGTGTGGTCATGTGTGTTTTTTTTCCCCAGCTGGTGTAGTAGTCCCTTGCTATATCAGGGTTCACCTTTCGTGGTCTTGCTGTCTACCTGATTTTTTTCTTTTAGAGCAAGTAAGCGTTTATTTTTATTTTTTTTGGTAAACCGTGCATTGTGTTCTGCATACTGATTGGCTGATGGACTTGCCAATCAATCTCTTCCATGCCGTGTCTCCTGTGCAGAACACACTCAGCTTTTCAAATTTGCTTTAATCTTTGATCATCTTTGTTTTCATTTTCAAATACTGGACTTTTTTTCCTATGAAGGTTCAAGAGAGAAAAGTGTGAAAACTTTAATATCCGTCTGATAAATGCATTAAAAATGTAGGGCTTTTACATCTTTAAAACGTCTTCTTCGCAGATTTCACCTATTGCAGGTTTCTTTTAGAACGTAACCCCCGCAATAAATGAGGAATCACTGTTGAGGACTTTTTTTTTTTTTCAAATGCTGTTGTGACACTAAAGCACAGTAAAGCACACACATAATTATGCCTTGTGCATCACTGACACGTTTAAAGTCCAACCCACTAGAATTAACTTCTCTCCACACCCCTGTATTTTACGAGAGATGGTGGAGGTGCCAGTGTCGTTTGACTCAGCCTTTCACAAACCTCTTGCGTCATTGTGAAATTCATCATGGTTTACAGCATGAGTGTGATTTTCAATAGCTGTTGAGAATTGCTTTATAAATAAGGGAATTTGTAACTATGGCATCAAATAATTGGAATAAAATCATGCATAGGAGAGATTTATTAACAGTATTACGCAAATAGATGAGCTTTGTCTCAAATCTAAAATGTTTTTTTTTTTTTTTATAAACTTTTATACTTCCTGTTAAATGGGTACTTTCCTTTCTGCTCTTTGTTGCACCAAAGTGGTTATTCTGGGCAGGAAACTGAATCAATATATAAAGATTGAGTTCTGTCGGTTGGTTTTGTTTGAAATGGGAATTCCATACACTTTCATTTGTAAGTAGAGTCTATTTAACTGGACTGCCACAACTGTGTTTATTTGGATTGGGCCATTGGTAGATTTATTTTAACCAAATGAGATGGATGTAATTAGACTGAATTAAACATAGTTTATCCATGTTTTCTTTCAGTGTCTGGAAATAAAGTTTGTCATGTGCTCTGTTTACCGAAGTGGAGCTAAAACAACATGGGCTTTTTGGCTGGCTCTTTGCTGCCAACGGTGATTCAGCAGTTTTCTGTTGCTGAAAAATCAAAAGCCTTCCTCATGTGAAGATTCAGATATCTCCTCTTTTTCCTTTTGGAAGCTTCCTGTACACACCGGCAAATGCACGCACACACTATTCATGCACAGTATTCACAGCGCTTCCAATCTTTCAGCAGGAGGGAACTTTGTGGAAAAAAACACAGATGTTCTTAGTCCTGTTTGAAACTAATTTCAACATAAGTGCCCACCAAGCTCATGGTGGGTTATTAGTCAGACGGTAAGAAGTCAAAATGAAACGAAGTGCAATGGGCATCACAATCCTTGAATTTAAAGAAATATATTTGTTTTCCTTGTACCACATTCATTAGAAACATTGAGATGAGTATAAATGTAGGTTACTTCTATGAAAAGGTTGACAGCTACTATTTATTTCTTTTTTAATAATGTGTATTTTTATATAGTATAAATTATGGCATGTTTATTTCTATCTTTTGTACACAGAAGGTCAGAAAGCCTCACAGGGATGTAAAAGATTCTGCAGTGTAAATCTAAAATTCAAAGAAAAATGACATGAAAACTAAAATTGAGAGATGATTGTATTTCAAATAAAAGTACTAAAAATGAGGAAACCTTTGAGGTAGGTCTTAAATCTATGTACAGTAGGTGAGCACCTGAGTTTATCAGGAAGTTGGCTCCATCTTGGTGCTGCTTAATAGCTAAAATGAGCCTCTTGTTTAGATCTGATTCAGTTCCACTAACTGTGTAGTTCTTGCTTCTGTATTTGTGAACCACATGTAAACAGAATAAGTCTATTGGTCCTTTAGCACTACGTTATTCATAAACTAGAATCAGTACTTAAAATCAGTTTTGCATTAAAGTGGTAATCACTGGATCAGAACCTGGAGAACTCTGGCAGCAGTGATTTGAATAAGATGGACAGTCTTGTTTTTTCGTGGTGGAGTGAGAGACTTGTTCAGTGTATGGATGGTGAATCTGGAAACACTACTCTACAGTTCAACAGGCAGACCTGTAGAATGTAAGACAGTTCAATGCTGCAGGCGCCTCACAAATCCTAGCTTCACAATATTCGCAATATTAAGTCTGAATTAAATAAAAGAAAAAGAAAACTGTACTAATATTACCGAAGCTATAATGGACAGTAAAATGCATATTCAGAGATGGCTCTATTGTTTTAGTAAAAAAAAAAGATTTTAAAGCAGTTACTAGTTTCACCTTTTATTTATGAAAGCAAGAATACGATCTGATGTTTTCCTAAAAAGACCAAATCTAAGACTATGTAGTTGAGTTTATATGGTTAGATAAAGTGCATTCTAGATGACTGTGGTATCACAGCCTCACTATTCTACTGTACCATGATCTAATGTAAACACCTCTAATTTTAAATGACTTGTAAATTAACAAAAAGTATTTCTCTGTCTCTTCAACGTTATAGATTGAATCTGAATGGTGGTGGTGATGGTTTTGTCTTTTTTTTTCATCATTCTGCATTGGTGCCTTTCAGTTGACGGCTTGGAGAAGTCTGCCGTGGCCAGCTGTGACGTTGTAGTGGACAACCCCACTGGGAGCCAGAATGCCCATTCATCCCGACAGCAGCAGCAGCGAGGCAAACTGCCTTCACTGGGGAAGCTCTTCAAACCATGGAAGTGGAGAAGGAAGAAGTCCAGTGACAAATTCCAGGATCTCTCTAAAGGTTGGATGTCTTCTGTGTGATTGGGAGCTTTAACAA
The DNA here is from genome assembly GCA_037389245.1 of Oryzias sinensis. Classification (NCBI taxonomy): domain Eukaryota; kingdom Metazoa; phylum Chordata; class Actinopteri; order Beloniformes; family Adrianichthyidae; genus Oryzias; species Oryzias sinensis. The sequence continues at coordinate 13,095,840 of CM074500.1, forward strand.
GACTAGATGTGTGAGGCTTTCTCCTTCTTACAATGCCAATGCCTGCAACTATTTTACATCATCAGACTATTTGAAGGAAATAATGTGTGGAGATCTCCTATGTAGCAGCCTGTTTAGCTCCGTCTGTTTTTGGATTTTCCTCCTCTTAATAAGCAACATTCTTTGAGCAACACAAAATCCACCGGAACAAGACCAAGGTCCAGTTTCCTTGAGTTAATTCTGATGGATTGAGTTAATTCTGAACATCAATGAGCAGCTTGAATTAACCAAAATGGCTTAGTCTTCAACGTTTAATCGGCTAGCTTTGATTTGAGCTGTTTGCTGTTTAATTTCTCTCAACATCTAGTTGTTAGTTTCTCATTGTTTTTGCACATTTAGTCTGCTAGCATGTGAGCAAATTTGTATCAAATGATTCTTTCTACTTTCTATCTATCTTTTAGTATTGTCTTCAGAAGGTTTCAGAAACGTATCACAGTTGAATTGGAGCTCAGCTCATTGCACAGTGTGTGTGTGTTGTGCGATTGTGCTTCAGTAAGTGGGAGCTGCAATGATCAGTTGCACTGCAGTTTTAGAGGCTTGTGTGTACATTATGGGGTGCTTGCGGCCGGAGGATTAGATAGATGGATAGATGGATCATTTCAGAATGTTGCTTGATTTTTACATTCATCTTTCAGTTCTAGAGAGAAAAATCTCCACCAGACAAACAAGGGAGGAGCTCATCAGGAAAGGAGTCCTCATGCCCGAACAAAGTTTGTTCACTTATTTCTTTATTTCAGTTTCCTTTTGTTAGAAAAGATAAAGTAGAACTAAATGTTCTTAGGATTTTTTCCCCCCCACATCTGATCATTAAAATGTGCTTTGTTAATCCAGGAAGGAAATTTAAAGAGTAAGCAGTTGTTTAGTCACATGCTTCTGTTTGCTTTTTACCAACTTTATCCTCAGGGTTTCTGGGGAGAACACAAACAAAGACTGAACAAACTTTGTCTGACATTCATTATGAACCGAAACATTGAAGTCAGGATTCTTTTCTCTCTTTTTCACAGATGAACCAATCAACAGTGAAAATCTGAACGGCCACACGACGTCCAGTTTGACTGCAGAGGAAGTGAAAGTAGATATTGAGTCTCCAGAAACTCAGTTGCAGGAACAAGCTTCTGGCCCAGTTAACACCGGGGGCAAAACAACAGGTACCCATGGAGTCCGTTTCTGCTAACGTTGATTTTCATGGCTTGTATGATTCTTTAACCCCGGTGTCTCTTACGTGGGTTCAAGTTTCATAAGAACACAAAAATGACTTCACACCTCAAGCAGAACTTTCTTTTTTTTCCTTTTTGAGAGATAAAGTGTCAAAAGGTGGAAGTGGGTGTGGTCTATGTGGAAGAATAGCTCAGAGTGTGTCCACACTGGCTTTGGTTTTGAAAATGGTGCAGTGATATGGAGAAAGTAAGATTTGATGAACCAACATGAAAAAAATGGAGATTCCAGCAAAAAAAAAAAAAAAATGCATTTTATCTGGTGATAAAACTTAAAAGCCTTAAAAATACTGTTCATATTAATTTGATCTTTCTTTGATTTTGAAGCATTAATCAAATAAAATGTAAAAGATTATATTTGATCAATTCAATCTTTCTAATGTAATGTTTGATAACTGATTGCATTTCAGTATTTGGTAAGGTTGCTCTTGTAAGCTTAACAGCTGCAAGGATTGTAATGTGTGAAATTTCAGCAAGCTGCTGCTTTTCTATAGAGATGTGTGTAAAAAGAAACAGACGGGGTTTCCACTCCTCTCTGCTGTTCTGATCTCTGTAGTAGAATTCCTCTGCATTTTCAAAGTAACCCAAAGAGTCTTCACTCTTTTGTAGCCGCCATAGAGTAGGGAGAACACGTTACACTGGATCTAGGACCGAGGTTCAACTCTTTGTTTAATTATATTATTCAAAGGACAGGCCAGTTTGAAGTTTGAGTTGGTGCAGCATTTGTCTGTAAATTATTTAAAATCTTTGTAAAGAAAACTTTCTTAATTTGAATGTGAATAAGATCAAAATAGGAATTCAAAAACCTACAAGCCGAGAAGAACAAAGCGAGAAAACATATCAAATGAGTTTGGGAAAAAAAACGATACTTTTCAGCTTGGTGAGTATGTGTGAGGTGGGAACTGAGCTGTAGTACTGGGAGATCTTGCTATCATACTGTTATGATCATAAGAGAGATTGTGTGACAAGTACAAGTGCTTGAAGAAGACCAGACAGATGAGTGTGCATTTAATCCACAGCTAGCTGTCTGTCTTATGTATCTGGTTGGGCAGCACGCACCGTAAAAGGACTTACACTGTAAAGTTTAGTAGAGTTCCCCTCGGAATGGAATCATTTCAGTTTGATCAGGAATCCATCAGAGCATAATGAACAACCAGTATTAACGGTGTACCGCTCATTTCAAAAATTGATTACTTTCTATACTATAATAATCCATTTGAAGCCCAAAACTAGGAGGCCTAATTTGTTGGTATATGCAAAAAAAAACTTTTTAGATTTTTCAAAAATATCTACCCATTTCTGTTTAAGCTAATATGGATTATTTTTCCCTTCATGTATACAATTAGCTTGTGTATGATGCTTCCTGGTAGAAATCTTTACTGGATTTAATTTAAATAAAATTGATCAAGTATATTCTTACTTAAAAAATGCAACATCAATAATTCCAATCCATGTATTAATTTTCCTTAAAAGGCTAAAAAAGCACAAATAACATGTTGGTTATATACGACGGAGTATTAGAGCCACCAAAAAAAAAAAAAAAAAAGTTAAATTACGAGATTTTATCTCGTAAATTTACGAGTTTTTATCTCGTAAATTTACGACTTAAAATCTCATAGATTTACGAAAAAAAAAGTCGTACATTAACAAATAGAAAACACCGAAGTTGTCCGTTTATCGGAGCCTATCTTGAAGATGAAATACGTGGAGCCTTTGTGAAGTTTTATTTCCGGATTACAGGTTTTAAAAACAAAGAGATTCTGAACCTTTTGATGACTCAAAATCAGATTATTGTCAGTGTAACCGTCTTTCCGGGGTTCAGTGTCAGTAAAGCAGAGTTTAATGCGTAAAATAAGGAGCTCAGAGACACGTTTGGATGCAAAGGATCGCTGCAGCCTTTATTCTGCTTTTCATTCACACCCTGAAGTTCATTTGTCAACTGACGTCATGAACCTGTCATCTTAACACCAATGCGGAAGTAAACAGTGTTCCATACGGCCCCTCCTGCAGATGAAACGTCCCGTTTCAGCATAAAACAATAAAGAGGAATGAAAATAGTCTTTTATATTAGCATTAGAACGTTGAAAATGACAAATAAGTGCTTCTCCTCGGCGGAAACGTCACACAAATGTAGAGATTTGTCTTTGGTGGAGGAAGTAAGGATTGACGTGGACAGCTGCAGGAATACTGACGATGGCTTCATCGAGCTGCAGAGATCCTGCAAACCACCCATCAATAAATAAAACTTTAATAAATTGTAAATAAAACAAATGAGCTTCCAGACATTAGGAACGTTATCAATGAACATTCATCTCGCCTGTGTAACAAAGTTAGTGGGTCGGCTCTGCTGCTGCGCGGCGTTCACCTGCTGCTCTGCATGCTCACTTCCACTTTAATCATAAATGTACGACTTAAAATTAAAATCTTGTAAATTTACGAGTTTTTTTCTCATTAATTTACGAGTTTTTTTCTCATAAATTTACGAGTTTTTTTCTCATAAATTTACGACTTTTTATCTCCTAAATTTACGACTTTTTATCTCCTAAATTTACGAGATAAAAAGTCGTAATTTAACTTTTTTTTTTTTTTTTGGTGGCCCTAATACTCCGTCGTAGTTATAAATGTGAAGTGTCAGATTTTATTAATGTCAGTTCTACCTTTTTAAAATTGATCACATTTCAAGGAAACTGCTTAAAATTGAGATGTGGCATCTCAAGGGAATAATCCTCCCATTACTTATTAAATGTTGAAATAGATGAAAACTAATAGTTCTTTTGGAATAAAATGAGAAAAAAGTTCAAATTTAATCACATTTTTAATTGAATTCTTAATCAAATTGATTTAGAAATATTACCCAGCTTGCTTGTATTTTTAATTTTGCTTTGAGCTCTTAAAGACCCACTCCAATGTAAGTCATGTTTGTAACATGTTCTGGTAGCATTCATTTTTCTCATAATGAGGACATGTGTTAAATAATCTGGAGTTAAAACTGCGTTTCAGATTATTTCTTTATTCATATAGCGTTGGATTCAGGAGCCGATAAAAGGCGGATATTTAAAAAGCTCGGACTTATGACTCGGCTAAAGGCTTGGACGGGCCAAAGTCCCGCTTCCTCCGCTCCCATTGGGAATCCTCCTTGATTTGAGCTAAAAACTGCGTAAAAATAAAAGATCATTGGGAACGATTTTACAATAGAAAAAATATAGTGGGGGGAGGGTTAAACAAACCAATAAAGATGGTTGTGTTCTATCTTTTTATGTGGCTTTTTTTAGACGCTTTAAATCCTTCCTTGTAGCCGCTCAATGCATTTGTTCATGCAGCAGTTTTTGGGCCCTTATCGAACTCCGAGATCTATGAGCTTATCTAATGTGTTCAAATAGATATTCCCATTACAGCATTTCGTCTTACTAGAGTGCTAGATCCTTCTAGCTAATGCTTCCCAGTCCCTCAGGAGACAGCCCACTGCTGTACAGTCCAATGCTGCCTATTGCCTAAGTGTTGTGCTGTTTTCATCTCAACCCTGTTAGCATTGATCCTGTAGAAATGTTTGTCAAAAGTAAAAAAAGAAAAAGAAAGAAAGGCTTCTAATAAAACATACAATACCATTTGATATTAGGAAGGCATCATCTGTCAAAACTCCCTAAAATAGTAAACACAGAGGTCTCTTCTGTTCTCTAATCTCTCATTTCTGCTTGACTGCATGTCCATTTGTGCATTTGTTTGCACAGATGAGCATCGCTAACCTTGCTTCCACTTTCTCTTCAAGTCTGCCTTGACTGCCTCTTTCCTTCCTGCTTGCTCTGATCTGCTCAGAGAGGTGTGACACTAAACAACCTGGCCGGGCAAACCAGGCGCGACCTCGAGACGCCCAAGCTAAAAAACAGCAAAGTGCTGCTGCACCAGCATCTGCTAAACCTGCTGGGGGCACGGGCAATACGACCAGGCACAAAGACGATGCTTCTGCAACTAAAAAGACAACTAAAACCGTTGGAAAGAATGGCACATCCCAGCAGACAAAAGCTAACCCACGGAATACTAACACTGCTAGCCGAGGGAATGGTAAGTTCAGCTGACTGTAGAGAAACCTGTTGATCAGTGGATGTTCATCCCTGCCTTTCTGCCTGCTGTCAGTCAAGTCACTGTGGAGGTTTTTGGAGAAGGCTGAAGTACAGATTTATTTGTGTGCTTCACAAAAACCCATTGTGAGTGTGTGTGAAAATTCATTTCTGCAGGTCTTTCATACATTTTTATGCACTGGTGTGATTTTTGATGGCACAGTGGTAGGGCGTGCTCGTAACGCTTCAACTAATGTGTGGAAGTGGCACACAACAATACTTTGTATACTGATATGTTTTCAGTTTTTATTTTTGTTAAAAGGTTCTTCCTTGAGTTGCACCTTCATATTTGTCCTCAGGTTACACTTTCCAGCTCTTACAGACATTGTCAGTTAGCATTACCTTTGGGTGTTTACCCCAGATTTAAAAAATCTTTCCCTTTAATCCTGAAATAGTCTAGCTGGCAGCAAATTCTTAGGTAACAGTGAGACTTTCATAATGTCATATTACCCTGTGTCTTTAAGACTGTTACTCAGGGTGGTTACTGGAGATTATGAAGTAAATAAATCAAATATACGGTGTTTGCATAAAGAACAAAACTGTAAGAGATCTTTTCAAGTCCCTCGCCGATGAAAATCATGTATTTTCAGTTTTTGACATGTACGTGTGGCATTTTACTAATGAAAGAGAACAAATGTAATAAGAAATCATTTCAGTTTCACATTTCTGAGTATTTCTCCTTTCAAACTGTTGCTAAGATGCTAGGTTTGATTTAATGAGCTTTACACATGGGTACCTGGGTTTTTATGTTTTATAAAACTATAAACTTGTATATAAAAGTCATTTTTTTTAAATACTTTAAGAAAAGGACAAAAGATCAAAAATGAAATTCATCAAATTGTATTTCATTTTAAAAAGCTTTTATTGTGTGTTTGGGTGTACTAACATGTGCCGCCTGTTAAACCAATGCCACATGATCCCCCTTTGGTTAAAACAGCAAACAGAAAGTTGTTTCATCATAACTGCTCTGTCACAGTGCATGACTGTATTTTACAATACAGTCATGCACAGATCATAAAAACAGGTGGCAATTTTTCAAACGATGTGTCCTCCTGTTTTTCATAAAGTCTGCAACATTGCAGTGTGTCTTGTTTATGTCTGGACATAAACCTACTAGAGGCTGTGCCTAAACTCTGATATATCACTCCTTCAGATGAAAGATTGGTTAGCGCTGCCGTTTCACACCATTCAACGCGTGCCTTCCTGCTATTTCTGGAGAATCTACAAGAGATTCTTGTATTTTAACTGTCCCAACGAAAGCCGGACAGAGTTTCAATGAAAATGGTTGCCTGTGTTTGTGCTCTGATGTTAGCCTTCAAATACCCGTTTTAAACGTCAACTAAAGACCTAAAGACGTGCCTTTTTAGAACGGCCTTCACACCTTATGTCTCTGATTGACAACCTACCATTTAATCCAGGACTCTACTTAAAAAAGAATAACTTAGAATAGAATAAAACACAAAATAATAATTTTGATTCAATTGGAAATAGTCAGGCATAAAGGGGTTGATACTCAGTAGTAGTTGGCGGCATCTTATTTTCTTTTACTCCTTTTATTGAATTCTTATGTCTTTATGTATTTTATTGCTCTTAATTTTATAATGTTGTTTTTTTTTTAATTTTTTGTTCCTAAAATGCTTAATTTAAAAATGTTCTTTTTATCTCTCTTTTATTGTAAAGCACTTTCGCATCCCTGTGGTGTTGTAAAGTGCTATAAAAAGAGTCGGTCGGTCGGTCGTTTAATCTTGTCTAACAAATATAAACATAACTTCTGCCTGATTTGATCATTTTTGACACTTCTATTTCAAAAAGGCCTTCCACACTAGTTTAATTAAGTTTCTTTCCTTGAATACTTGAAGTGCTCTGTCTGAAAATAGTTTTACATTTATTTCTCCCTCTATGAAACTGAATTCTGATTAAAGGGAGCTTGATACCTTTCATAATTTTGAACAACCTGGATCTTTTTCAGGAGACTCGAGCACATAGGCTTTCACTCATTTCCTTCTTTCTGTGTCTCCTCAGCCAAATCCTCCCACCCAAAAAAACCAGGATGCACAACAAAAACCATCCCAACCTCCACAGCAACAACTCGATCAAGAGTGTCTAAAGATGCTGGTGCTGCAGCAGCACAGAGTAATGGGAAAGACGCAAAGCCCAGCCGGAAATCAGACTCTCACGCTTCCTCATTACCTCATAAATCTTCCAAAGCAGCAGCAGAGACTCCCAGCCAACCTAGAGACTCAAAATCCTCCCATAATTCTCCAAACACAGAGCTTCTGTCCCCTAAGGCCTCAGCCAGTGAGGCGGAGGTAACTCATGCTGCTTCTCAACACAACCAAGAGCCCATATCTGTCCCCAGCGGTTCAGCTGCAGAGGAGGGAAGCAAAGAACTGGTTCCTGAAACCACAGATAAGCGTTCCCATGTCAACATTGTCACAGAGGACACGTCCTTTACAGCTGGAGAGACACAGAACATCCCCCAGGAGAATGAACAGGGACGACCAGATGAGGAGGGAGAAGATGGGAACAAGAAAAAGGAGAGTGGTGTGGACAACAGCCCAAGGTGAGATTCGGCTGAGACGTGCATTTTTCCGTCCTCTTTTGCATCCGAACATCTCATGAAGTTTCTTAAAATTTGGTGAACATTCAAATCTTTTGCAGGAAATCCTGCTGATAAAGTGCTTCTGCCAATAACTGTGGAGGGATCTCTGATTTAGCCAGCAGTTCTCAGACTTTGAGGCGTGGCCCCTGATAGGTTTTCCAGGTTGAGTCCAACTCGATTAAAACAAATAATTTGGCACCAGAGAACCCCAAAACTACAAGACAACTTTGCTACGACAGTGATTTCTCACCAAATATTTCTTCCTATCACTGGTGCAAAAAAAACTTTCCAGGATGTTTAAAAATAAATCGTATTTTTGGAAAAGAGAACCAGGAAGACATCTAAAAGCCACAAAGAATACGAAAGCGTGTATCTCCGTCTGGGTTTACGAGTTTTTACTCTTTCATGCCTGAATTTATCACCAAAAAATATTCTTCACTCTTTTTCTGTTCCAGGACATGCTAAATTTAAGACCCATGTTTTGGTGTTTTTAACAAGTTCTTGGGGCATTTTTCTCATGATGAAGGATATTTATAAAGAAAATGTCCTGAGTGAATAGACTATTACGATGTGAATTAGTGACCAACGGCTGCAAATTAGCTTTGGTTTTGTCTTTGCGGACCCTCTTCCGCTCTGGTACACACTGGCCTGTTTGATCAACACTTGATATCATCTTTGAAACATGAGAAAATGTTTGTTTAAAAAAGAAAATTATTTTTCTCTCCAAAGAAGGCTCCAACAGAAAATGTCAAAACCACTGGAAGCAGCAAAGACACGTGATTGTTTCAATCCTTTAAATGTTTTATAGTAAACCAATGGCAGACTTATGGAAGATGAGATCATTGTTTTATTGTTTGAAATGGTTTTGAAGCCTCGCCATTTCTTTTTATTCAGCTGGGATTTTTTAAGGGTTTTATCGAGGATCTGAGAGGGAGAAGTGAAAATCTGAGAGCAGAAGTTTGAGCGGTTCACACAAAACACACTCCAGCTGCAGGTCAGCACAGTTACACAAGCAGCAAAGCTGACAGCAGAAACACAGGAGAGCACATCTGCATGCAGAGATTGAAGGGAGAGCAGAAAATATCAATAGCTTAGCAACACAACGATCTTTATGGTAAAGAAAAAACATAAATTATTATTTTACTTTGCAAGTTTTACTTTGTGCCTCCTTTTATTATTTCTCTGGGTGTATGATTTTCATTGTATCTTCTTAAGGAAAGCCTTTCCTGCTAAATAAATGCAAACAAAAGTACAAATTTCCCAAACAATTCTTTAAAAAGTAGTTGAAAATTCAAATTGATCAATGTTTTATACATATAGATGTTTTTAAAATGGATTTTCTGATTCAGGTCAACAGAGAGCGGCGCAGAAAAGCCGCCAGGTTTGAGCGTTAAAACGGAGCACGCAGAGGTGACGGTGATCCCAGACAGACCGAGAGACAGCCAGACCAGCGACTCTGATTCAGACGGACCAATCCTCTATCGAGATGAAGAAGAGGAAGAGGAGGAGGATGAATACACAAACAGTATGTTTTTAATCAGATTCCCTATTTCCTCATTTGCATAAAAGCTTGCTTGTTAAAATCTGTCTTTTAAAAAAGACTTAAGTCTGGGTCAAACCTATGAGTAGCGTGTAGTTCTGGGTTTTTATTTACAGCCATGTGTACTATGACTGTGGTTGTTTTCGCTTTCTGTCAATTTTAATGTGTCAATTCCACAATTATCAGCAGTTCAACATGTGCAGAAAAACCTTTAAGTTTTCTATTGGCTTCAGATGATTTGGCATGACGACACAAAGGTGACCTCTCTTGTCAGAGAACTCATTTGTAGAATCTGCTTGTGTGATCTTATGCAGATTTAAAAAATGTCGATTTTAACTCTGAAGTGATCAAGTCATTTGAGAAATGCCATTAGTTCTTCAGACATTTTATCTTCAACTGTGTTATCAGCTGGCACCATCCCATGAGTGGTCTCTCATCTGTCACCATCAATGTCAATTCTGGAAATCACATTCCACAATTAATGTAGTGGATCTACTTTTTTATCAAAGTGAGCTTTGACAGAGGCGGTGGAAATATATTTATAGAGATGGATGGATGGATGGATACAAAATCAAAATTCTTCAGGGGCATTTGGTTCCTTTTTTCATCTTGGATTTGACCCAATTGCAGATTTGATTTCACAGTTTTTCACTTTACTACAAATGCCCAAATTATAGAAAGAAAGAAAAAAAGCAGCATTTAATAAAAAAGCAGAACACCATAAAATACATACAGTTTTCCTGCTAGATGTAGTGGATGGATGTGTTTAAATATGTAAGTCATTTTTAAATTGTCCTTGTTTTCAAAGCTGTAAAACCCCGCTCTTGATCTTTATTTCTTCTTCTTTTTTTTTTTAAACTTTAGGCTCACTGGCAAGTAAAATTCGCAGACGAGACACGCTGAACATCAAACTAGGCAACCGACCCAGCAAGCAAGAGCTGGAGGAGAAGAACATTCTGCCTCGGAGCTCTGAAACAGAAAGGCAGGAGCTGCGCCAGCAGATAGGCTCCAAACTCGTCAGGTACCCTTACACACACAGCCACACAACACACACAGCCACACAACACACACAGCCACACAACACACACAGCCACACTCTTTGGAGGAGTGAAATTGTAAGTGGGTGTTACCTGTCATCAGAGATTTTGGCTATGGAGTACGATAACAACTCCTTCTTTTTTTTGCTGTAGCTGTGGGTGGTGTAACTGTCTAAATGACCGAAGGAGAACTGCCTATGGATTCTCGTTTTTATTAATAAGATAAATGGTGTGATGATATATTTTTACTTAGCTGAGATGAATATTGCATAATAATGCAGTTTGATCATTTTAGGCGCCTGAGCCAAAGACCCACAACTGAGGAGTTGGAGCAAAGGAACATCCTGAGACGTAAGTTTCAAAAGTCTGGAGGAGTAATGTGATTACAGCGTTTTCATCAGGAACACCGTCACTGCACCACAACAGCTTCAATTGAAGCCGTGGTGCAGCGGTAGGGCGGTCGACCCATGATCGTAAGATTGCAGGTTCGATTCCCGCCTTGCACACCCATGAGTTGAAGTGTCCTTGGGCAAGACACTGAACCCCACCTTGCCTCTGGTGGTAGGCGGGCGCCTGTGTTTGGCAGCGGAGCGGCCACCAGTGTGTGAATGTGTGTGTGAATGTGTGTGTGACTGGGTGAATGGGTCTGTGAATGTAAAGCGCTCTGTCCTTGTAGGAAGAAAGGCGGTATATATAAGTATACGCCATTTACCATTTACCAAATATACACAAAGACAGCTGAAGGGATCTGTTTTTTAGGACTTCTATACACCTTTTACCCAAAAACATGCACAAATTCCCTTTGTTTCTTAATGTGTTAGCTAAAAGATGCTTCTGATCCACTTGTTTTCAGTCCTTGGATCATCAGATCAAATTAAACCTGAAACTAATTTTTTTGGCCCCTTTTGAGTGTTTTTCATTCACTGATTTAAGAAATTCCTTTAAAAACCTGCAGACATGAATAATCAATTAGAAAATAATACCTATTTTAATAAAGTGTTAGTAAGTTTGTCCACCCAAAACTCGGTGGAGTAAATTCAAGTCATGATGAACTTGAATTCAGGAACAGGAGGCCGGTGGACTTCTTTCTCGGTTCTTGATGGTGTCTCTCTGATCGTCCCGCAGCTTCATTTTCTTCCAAAACGTGTCATTTTTCTTGTCATGAGCACAGCGTGGGTACACAGAAGTTGTTCAAGTCACTGTTAGGCTAATGTTCCCACTCTAATGTTAGTGGATGTGTTGTCTTGTGTGTGTCATTACAGATGAGACAGAACTGGCTGACTTGTGTAGTTCCACAGCTTTCAGCCTCCCACTCCAGAGCTCGTTATAACCCTAATAAACCAGCGACACATCGCTGTTTTTGTTTAGCACAGTTTTTCAGAGGGATTTATGTCTTTTTAAATCATTTCAGTGTAACCTGGACTGTTTTTGTAAGATAAATCAATGAAAGGATTTTTATGTGGAATGCTACCAAGCAGGACCCAAATCCTTCCTGCTGGAGGGTTTCTTTACTTTTGAGGCTAATTACATGTAAAAGAAAGGAATTACTAAGAATTACAAATGGGAAATATAACTGCTTAGAGAATTAGACTGGATTCGATTAACTCTGGATGCTAATGCAGAAATGAAACTCGTAGATCATCCTGTCTGACAGGGAATCCAGCAGTTATTTTAATGGGCGTTGAAACAAAACTGAATAAAACCAAAACAGCCGTGACATTTGATTTTGGCGTCTCAGGGTTGTCACTCTCGCTCAGCAAACACGGCGCTCCGACGCTGCTTCTCTTTGGCACGCCGCTTTGAACAAAGCCCGCTGACGAGTTCAGCCAGCAGCTCTGGAGGGTTAAGATTTCTGATCGTTCATGGTGTGACGCACACTCGAGCAGCAAATGGAAAGAAGATTTTTAATGATTTTGTTTATGCTGAAACGGGTCCCTCTTTTTTTTCGTTTAGTGTTTTTTCCTGTGATACTTCACTCTCTGGTGTGTGGTTCACAGCTAAATGAAGCCCTTTAGGTGTAAATGAGGGAAAAAGACCACAGTGGTTCTTATTAAGTTGCATATAAGCTGGGCAGCTGTAATATATCATGCATTCCACGGTACTACTTGAGGTAGAGTTCAGGGGTAGTCCATGCCAAGTTACCCCAAACCTGTTTGCACGCAATACTCTGCAGATTCCTGACAGCCCTGCAAAAATGTTTGCTGTTCAGATGTTAAGGTTAATTCATTTCCTCTCTGCAAATACTGGACTCACATTCAATAAATGGACTTAGTTTACACCGTGACTTCATAGTCCGGTTGACGCTTCCACACTACACTTCATACACACAGCACTTCTTTATGCGCAGGAGCTCTTTCAGCAACACACAATCCAAAGATGACTGTGGCAGCCCTTTCTCCAGGCTTGACATCCTGCTGCTCTTACGTTTCTCGCCTTCATCTCGTGATTGAAAGCAGAAGTTTGTGGTGGGGATCATTTGTGTGAAAATGACCCGATGATTCCCTGTGTTCAGAAAAGAACGAAGCAGAGGAGCAAGAAGCCAAACAGGAGATTAAGAGGAGGCTCACCAGAAAGGTACTTCAAACACACTCGCAGAATGGAAAACAGAAAGACCACACAGTCTGTATTTATCTGCCAAATCTGCTCCACCTTATGGGTCATGCAAGGTAACAAAAGACAATGGGTGCAGAAATTGGTCCACCTAGTGGACAATGTAGGTGCTGTTTAAAAAAAAAATCCTTTAATGTCACTCAATGATGTTATAATGTGTCTCTGTCTATTTGTGAAGCTGAGCGTGAGGCCGACAGTGGCAGAGCTCGTGGCTCGAAGGATCCTTCGGTTTAACGAGTACGTGGAGGTAACGGATGCCAAGGATTACGACCGGCGGGCCGACAAACCGTGGACTCGCCTGACTCCCGCTGACAAGGTACTGCTAGTAACAAACAGTCGCCCAACAGTATAATCACCCACTCACCAAACAATCCTGCTTCTCCTTTTTGCCTTCCTATTTTCAAATCAAAGTCATTATTTAAAAAAAAAAAGTGACCTTGGTGATATTTTTTTCATTAGAAGAACCATTTTTCACTTGAATGGTTTTAATTAATAAATTTAATCTTAATTACTGCATTTTGACCTCGCTTGGAACCCAAGTAAAGCTGCAGACATATTATGTGTTAGTCAGTTATGGATTTAGGTTTGGTGACATTTAGTAAAATAAAATGATCTAGTTGCAAAAATTCAATGTCCTGCTTTGATTTTTGCATGCATTTTTTATTTTTAATTTACAAATCCAGCTGTAAAACATCACAATCCTTATATTAAACTGTTTCTGTTTTTAACCAGAAGGAAAACTAGGAAATGCACAACTTCAGTCAAATCTACTGCCCTCTGCTGTTCATTTTTTTAACTACACCCCAATCACTGTTCAATTAAACATTGATCGGAGAATAAACATGTTTGTTTTAAGAGGCATTCCATTTCTGATCATTTATTTGTAAGTGACTGTCTTTTTTTTGTTAGATAAATGTTTTTGTAATATGTCTCTTATCAATCTTTGCATATTTGTAGCTGCACTTGTTTTTTTCTTTCAATAACAGCAAAGAAATCTACTTGGGAACTGTATATTTAGTGTTTTATATTACTTACTAATACGATTCTGTCTTTCTACTGCCAAAATCCTTGTCAGCTCACCTGAAACCAAGTTTCTGCAGAACATTAAAACGTTTCAAGTCTCTAAATGGATTTTCAAAACAAAAAGAAGGTTTTTTAAATAGCTTTAAAGGGATCTAATATCACTAAATTAGCTTTTTACTTGCAGAAAAATCTTGTATTTAGATGCATCTGTCACATACCTGTTTGAAGAAAAATATCAGAACATTTAGAGTTTATTACATGGAAGTATTGCTTTTAGCAGGTTACTGCAGGTCTATTGAATGAATTCCTGGTTGGAAATTGGTGAGTAGGATCGCTGCACAGGAAGAAACAAATTGGAAAAAGGAAAATTCTACTAAAGCTTCCATGGAAGGAGTTTAAGGCAAGACTTCAGCCGAGGAAGATTGTTGTAATGTCTTATTAATTTAGAGATGCTCTGTTTGGCAGTTGTAAGCATGCAGCAAATGGGTTTTTGATGCTAAAAACTTATCTGACACCTTTAGGAATAAAATAAGAGTATTTATACATTACCTTTAACCATTCCTGAAGAGACCTTAAAAACTGCTTTATTTTTGCTTCAATTTTGTTTCCAGTAATTGAAAAACTGAATTATTTTTTATCTGTAAAGGCTTTTATCTATCATTCACCCCAGAATTATTATTGATCTGTACATGTTTGAGGCCAGTGTATTGTGAAAAATAAAACTCACCAGAATGTTGTGTAACGATTGTTGGTTCTCATCACTACATTTGTGTTTGTTCTGCTTCTTCTCCTCAGGCTGCTATCCGTAAGGAACTGAATGAGTTTAAGAGCCGAGAGATGGAGGTTCACCAAGACAGCAAACAGTTTACCAGGTACCCTAGCAGTCCTCATCCCGCAGCGTTTTTGCCGCCTCTGCAGCTTCGTCAGTAATTTATCGCAGTAAATCCTGCTGCTTATTAACTCTCCCTGATCAATATTTATGTCATTCTGACCCGCTAAAGCTAATTACTCAGGAAAGTGGTGATTTACACCTGGGTGGGCGAGTTCATGAGCCTCAGGCGGTGACTGCTGAAGAAGAGCAGGCTCCCTCAAATGCTATTAAATCTGTTTGCTGTGTTTGTGCCCAGTGGCAGGACTGCAAGGACACCAACAGCCTTAGATAGAAAGCTCTGTGCTGCATAGATCTGACTTGTAAACTAACATTTCTATAGAAAAATAAAGACGCAAGCACACAAAGAAGGAAGACTCTTCTTCTTGTCAGCTTTGACCTGGAAGGAAGCTCAAGAATTGTGGGATAAGGAAAAATACTGACATTTTTTTAAACTAAAGTACCTCAAATATTTCATAATTTAAAAAAGAAATGTAAAATTAAATATTGTTTGAAAAAAGCTTTTTAGGAAAGCAGAACTTTATGTTAGAGTTCATTTTACAAAGTGGGGAACTTTGTAAAAAAAAAAAAAAGAGAGAGAGATAGAGTTTTCAAATAAATATAAAAAATCAAGCATCTAAAAAATACATCATCAAAATAGAGCTTTTATTGGGATTTTTGAAAAAGAAAATGTGTAGCCGCTTAACTTTGATTCAAGAAACCAGTTCTAAAGTACCAGAAACGGTCGACATGGAGCAGCTGGAGAACATTTCAGTCACTTAGTCGACACTTTACATAAGCAAAAACGAAACCCCCTCTGTGCTGCAGCACTGTTGAGGGATAAAGGTTCTATCTTTCATAGTACAGTTTTCTTTATTTTTGTCATAAAACCCTTTTCCACGCTTAAATTTTTTTTTCTACACACCTTTTTTGTGTGTCTGAGAGTGTCCTTCATGTTAGCAGGTGGAATGCAAGTCCTAAACAGGGAAGGTTCCTGGATGTCTGGAATCATTTCACTTGGACTCGTAACACTGATCCATCTTCTCGGAAATGTTTTGCAACCTATAAGAGATTTTTGACCAACTTTCATTGCATCTTTTTTTTCACATCTCCATTTCTTTTTAATTTTTTAAGCCCTAATTTGACACGTGATTAAATTAGGCTGTTGTTGCCTCCTCAGATCCTACCACCTTCTGATGCTAAATATTAAGATTTAGTTCACACCAAATCAGCAAAAACCTTTAAAAAATACATCTATAAAACTGCAAATTTTCAACCACATGGCTCAGATTAACACTTAAGTGTAAAGATAGTCACCACCTGGAAGAGAAAACATGATTAGCTTACAGTTTGTTTACTTTATATGTATTTATTTCTATAAATTCGCCCTTTTCTTTTTTTCAGGTTCCATCGACCTTGATTTGCCATCACAAGCTCGGCTCCTGACAGCCCACCTTCTCTCCAGACTCTTTCCCTCCATTTGTTTTGGAATCCAGTCTCTCTCTCTCTTTCACACGAAACTCTGGCTTGACTTAGCAGGGAGAGCTCCGATCCAGCTGGATTGGTTCATACGGACTCCCCATCTGAGGTTAAACACAGAACCGACCCCACCGTCCAGTCAGCTTTTCCTGCTACGGCCTTTCAAGTTGCCTTCTGTGAAGAGGTTTCTTTGTCTGGGATTCTACCTATTTATGTCTGTAATGACAGCTACAAATGTGTCTTAAGGCCACGGCGCTTTAAAGGCACCAATTAAACGTTTGCACATATCTGTAGTGACAACAGCGGTGTGTATTTTTCGCCCTTTAGAAGCCTATTTATTGTAGAGTGTCAAATTGTTTTTTTCACAGAGAGCAGATACAAGCACAGTGTCTTTTATAACACAGAATTTGGCTGAAGTGTGCTGTGAAGTATTTGTGTGTTTCCTTCGAGACAGATGCCCATAAATGGGCGTGCTCCTCAAACAGGAAACAGTTGAATCCCAAACACTGCTGATTGTCGGACCATTTTAAATGAGACTGCCACTAGAGGGCGCTGTATCAAAAGAATTGAGAAATGTAACAGGTGTTGTATTATAAAGAAGCCTTAGATGGCTGAGGTTTATAAAGTAAAATGTTTTTGTGTTCTTTTATCTTTTGAAAAAGTGCTGGATCTCATATTTTGAGGGTTTATTTCTCTGCGGTTTGGCAGAATCTTCACTAAGTGGACACGATGCCAAAGAAGAAAACAGGAAGTACTTTTTTGTTTTGAAGAAAAAGCTTCATTTAGTTGGAGAAATTGATGGAAACGTGTTATTAAACTGAATATTCATCTCCTCCAGCACAGAGACGTTGGTCTGTTATCAACCCCAGCACTGTTTGTCAAGCACACAGAGATGAATTCAATCTCAACCTTTTTCAGTTTCAACAATCAAGCTTTTATTTTTTTACTCTCAATATTTACCCTTTTAAAGTCTTTAGTACTTTTAATTGAGGCTTTAAGGGCACCAAGTATGACTATTTCCCTTTTAAATGTACAATTACATTAAAATTAAGCAAGTAAGAATCCATTAAGGCCCTTTAATTCCTGTCAAAATTGAATGGCTCAAACATTAGGATGCATAATCATGCACTTTGTCCATGGAGAAATCCAAACTGTTTCTTTACATGGGAGTTCTCACTATTTGCCAGGGCTTGGTGTTCATTTATCCAGGTTCCTGTAAGCATCAGTGATCTCACCACAGCACTTGTTAAATAGTAGAAGAAGCGAAAGAATCGGTTATTCCTGCTGCTTTGCCAGAGTTGAAGGAAATGATGTACAGGAAACAAGCCAACAGTATTCATTCATGTCTGTGCTGTTGTATTTTATTTTTTTGTACAGTGTATATCAAGCATGTTCATACAATGAAATCCATGTAGCTGAAGATATGATCAATTATAAAACTGCTGTGAATGGAGCTTTATTTTGTCGACCTGTTTGCATCTGTCAGGCCAGCTTCAGTGTTTCTTCTTCAAGAATTGAAAAATTGATTAGAAAGTAACATTTGGTTTGTATAAACTACATATTACATGACTGCACATTGAAACTCCAAACCTAAATCTAAAAAAAAGGAGGGTGGAATAAGTTAATAGTTATTTAGTCATGTATGAAAGCATCCAGACTTTCATATAGATTTATTGCTTAGCATTACTGTCGCCTTCCAAGGACTTCTGTTAAAGGCTACCATTTAATTTCATTTATTCGCATAAAGAGTGTGCCTCAATCCTCATTGAGGCATTATTGTTGAACTGGAATGTCAAGGGACTATTCATTGTTTTGTCAGATGCCACTAAAAAGAATAGTTTGTTTGCTATAGTAATACTCCTTGAGGTTTTGTTGTTGTTCACTCCCTTGAAGAAAAATGTGGAGCTAAAGACTGCAAATGTTCTATAGATGTAATGTCTGTGTGTTGCATTGGAAAATCTTTGGAATCTTTTGGGGCTTTTCCAAGAAATTGTCAATCTGGATTACTCTGTAATGAGTCAGAGAGGAATTCTGGACGCCCTGTGCAAATTGAGATAAAAAGGTCTTTTGCTGAAGGAGCTGGCTGTCGACTGCTGCCCCTAACCAGACTCAGAAAGGCCGGCCGTCTGGTGAGAGAAAGCCAGAAACTTGAACGTCTAATATCTGCATCATGAAAGACGGAGAGCCCACTCCCAGCTGTCGAAGCCCACGGCAGGCTCAGATATGCTCAACTAAAATCTAAGCTTTATCAAGGAGAGAGCCTGATGAAGGAAAATTAGTTTCACAAAAACTGAGCCTGATAGTCAAAGGCTCTGCCTTTGGTTCTATGCTCCAATTCCAGGAAGAAAACAAAATGGTTTGATTGTGAAAATAGCTACCTTTCAGAGTTTAAGCTTTTCCATTCAAATCTTTGTTAACAAAAATTGATTTCATCAAACCTTTCGACAGGCAAAGTAGAAAAGCTCAGAGTGGAGCGATTGAATTTCCTCTAGCAATTTTCTTCTGGATAGCTGCTGCATTTGGGATCAGCTGGATGTTTCTGTAGCAGTTCCAAAACAGCCCGATAGTAAAAATAAAAGCAAGTTAAGATAGAACAACCTCAAACTAGTTTCTTTGCATCTGTGTACTACAGGATGTCCCACATTTGTTAAATATTGCAGATGTGAGAAACTGCACTTGATTTAAACCCAAACCCTCATAAAAGTCAAACTACTCTTGAACTATTAAGAAAATGCGTGGCCTCATTTCTGGAGCAAGCCTCTAGCTTATTTGCTTTTCAAAGATCAAAGTAAATAAACTTTCCTCTTAAAAATCAAGATTTCTGGAAAAACCTTTGGGGTAGAATTCTTGGAGGAAGCTGGTGTCGATGCAGAAATCTATTATGTTGTTGGACATTTTCCCCAGCCAGTAGTGGCTCCAGGGCAAAACTGAATCATAAGAAATTATACAGGAAAATGTGTCTTTCTTTCTATTTTGCAAGAAAAACAACCTTATCTAGAAAGTTTTTCAATAGTAAAATAGTCTTAGTTTTAGAAAATGTGTCTTGGCTACTACAATATATTTCTTAAAATGAGAATTCTTGGCAAGAACATTTTTCTTACCCCAATGGCAATTTTTCTGGTTATTTAAAGAAAATCTGCTAATGGGGTAAAAATGTTGGACTTATTTCTAAGGGGCCGGTTTTTGCAGTAATGTCTACTGCTGTTCACTCACTGTTTTATCAGGTCGGCTCAGCAAGAAACTAAAGAAACTCCAAGATCCAAAGGTCAAGTGATTCATGTGACTGTTTGGTCTGCAAACTCACCTCAGCTGAATCCCATAGAGAACCTATTAAGAGCAAGATATTAGATCCAGCAACACAGACTGATTGCCTCTATGCTCAGGTGCACTATTGCAGTAAGTGCTTATCAGAAACCCAGCATTCTTAATTCATTTCAAGGAAACGTTTACCGGTGAATGTCTGAGAGTTTATTGTAGCTATACATCATATTGATGTGAAGGGATACAGCAATCTGTGCAAAATAGACTTAAAGTCCAACTCCAATCATCGTTCGATCTATTGTAAAAGTGTTTCCAGTAATTTTTTCTTAATTATGGTTTTTAGGAAAAATCGACAACCCTGTGTTGTTTTCTAGGACATAGATTCTGCAGAACGGCTGGAGTTCATCAGAAATTTGCCTCTGAGTTAGCACGGAGGGAGCCTGCCCTCGTTTCCCATCAATCCTCTTTTCTTTAACTCTCTCCCAACAACCCCAAGCTAACATTAGCTGTGGAACTAAAATGACAAGCAATATTGGAGCCATCCAGCCATCTAGTTTTGAGTCGGATGCCAGCTCGGAAGAGGAAGACAAAGACGTACCGGATTTTTCAAACTGCTTTTTTTTTCTGGTCACAACAACTTGAATAAAGAAATACTCAGAAATGCAGGTTTAGTTGGAATTTTCTTTACAAATGTCCTTCACCATGGAAAAATATGATAGAACAACTTGTTAAAAATACCAAGATTTTCATTGGAGTGGGCCATTAAGCTTTTAGATTTTGAACTAAATGAATGAAATAAATAAACTTTTGGGGGATTTTTTTCCCATTTGCTGACATGAGCTTGAACTATGGACTTCAACAGACTGCAAGCTTTCAGGATTTCGAAGAGGATGTGAATTTAATGGAGTTGGCCTTGAAAGGGGCAAGAAAATGGCAGCTAAAAAAAAAACACAATCAAAGAGGGTCTAAAAGGGGACGGTAGTGAAGCGAAGGCAGGACATGGAAGGTAGTCAAAAACATGAATCATCAAAGATCCTCACTGGGTTCCTGCATAATAACTTTGCAAACCTATCTTCTGACAGCCAAAGTTTTAAATTGAAAGCTATGAAACGCAGGGCGAAAGACGACATCAAGATAACTTTAAAAAAAAAAGATGGGACTGATATTTCAAAGCTGCCCCTCAGGGGTTTGGTAGTCCCAAAGCTCACCCACGCCTTTCATGTGGGAGAAAAAAGCTTGACCTTCATATCTTTGTAATGAATTACATCATTGGTGGAGTCCACAGTTTCCAATCTGAACTCAAAAGCTTAAACCTGAAAGAAATTTGATCAAAATCAATTACCTCGGAAAGAGATATGTGCCATGATCGTTGTATTACACACAAAGTGTAATAAAGTTTCTTTTACAGGAAAGTAGGGCAGTTTTGACCTGGTTAAATTGCCTGCAGGTTTCAGCTGTAATGAAAACCCACTACTCAACTGGAAAGAAAATGGTGTTAGTCATCATTTTTAAACTCCCTGAGGTTGCATGAGTGGCTGTTGGAGTTCGTCTTTTTTTTTTAATCCTGGCTCTAATACTCATTATACATTCACCCCGCTATCACATATAAGTTCCACTGCTACCACGAATTTATTGAAAGCTTGTAGCTGTAACAATCAAAAGACGAAAAACAAGAATACTCTTCAATTTTGCATAATTTAAACGTGAAAAATTGGTAAGATGTGGGGAGAGAGAGAAAAAAAACACAGCACATTCTAATGAGGAGCGTTTAAAAAAGATCATTATGCAGAGCTGTTGTGTAATCAAAGGATAAAACAGATGTGCTGCAGCAGTCTAACAAGGAGCTTACATCAAGGCCAAGCGCCTGTTAACAGGTTCCCCCAACTGTGTCGGGCACAAGGGCAAACGTGTCGCTGCCGGGGAAATCCGTGTGCTAAAGTGTTAAAGAGGTGAATCTGGTGCCACTGTAGGCTGTGAAGATGCTGCAGGGTCTTGAATGGTCGAAAGGGTAAAAGGAAAATGCGCCGTTGTGTGGGATTAAATTGATTC
The DNA here is from genome assembly GCA_037389245.1 of Oryzias sinensis. Lineage (NCBI taxonomy): Eukaryota > Metazoa > Chordata > Actinopteri > Beloniformes > Adrianichthyidae > Oryzias > Oryzias sinensis. Next base: position 13,117,677 of record CM074500.1, read on the forward strand.
TCTGGCTGATGAACTACTCCGTCTGTATTTACTGACTACAATAGATCACCTTCACCGGCTGAGGAAAGTTAATTCGGTTCAAATGGAGCTCCACTGTAGAAGGCAGACCTGACAGGCGTGCAGGAAGAGCTGAATGCAGTGAAAAGGAGTAAAGTGTTGTTTGGTTTATCTCATTTATGGTATTTATATGAAGTATTTGATCAATCTTGCTTTGATAAAGATTTGTTGATCTATATGTTCCAGATCACTTTGTTTAACTTTTATCTTCTTAAACACTTTAACTCGTGTTTTCTTTTTTATTTGCATTATTGTCAGGTTGTATTTCCAGAATTTGGATTTTACTACCAATTGATTCAGTCTTCATTAATGATATAGTTTTTGTGATCATAATCTACTTTGTGAAAAAAAAAAGTTATATTACACCATTTCTAACAATATAAATATATGATTTCTTCCATAAATTATAGCGCAAACAGTTTAAATATTCAATTCAAATTCAAACTTTATTTATGAATCACTCTTCGTTCAGCAGCAACACAAGTGTTTTACAGATTTAAATGAATGAATTAAAACACATTTATCAATCCATTTTCTTAACCCTCTATGTCTCTTTCGGGGTCACAAGCCTGTCCCGGCCACTGTAGGGCAAAGGCAGATGCACCCTGGACAAGTCGCCATTATTATTCCAGGAAACAAAATCACTCCCACACTCTCACACATGCACATGGGGATATATTGTAGCCAATATAATCGCCTATGAGGCATGTTTTTAGACTGTGGGAGGAAGCCAGAGAAAACCTTCACATGCATGAAGAGAACATGCATTTTCTCATCATCAGAACACACCAGATTCATAAATAGTCTTCGTAAAATGTTTATATTTATTGGGTTTTTACTTTGGAAAATTGGTTTTGTCCTAATCGGTGTTAAAGTAGAAGTAGTTCGCCTCCAGACCAGGTGGTGGCGGTAATGCGCCATTCTGGTTTCTTGTTAAGTGCGATATGAACAACGACCAAAAGAGAAAAGTAGTGAGCATTGGTGTCAGAATTGCTTTTAAAATCATGGGAACTATATAGTACGGCACTATATAGGGTTTTTGTAGTTTGGGAATTCCGACACAGCCGCAGACTCGTCTCTGGCTCGTCTGTGCTCTCAGCCGTCCCCCAACTCCATCTGGTTGACGCCCATCTGCTGGACTATTCAAGCATGTAGTGGTAGAGTTAGATGAGCGAATTCTTCTTTAACAGTCCTGATACATCACCTGTCCATCCTGGGAGAGGATCCCTCCTTCATGTGGACATCCCTAAGGTTTTTTCCTTCCGTCTTTTTTTTTGTTCTTTTTTTTTCAGGTGTTCTTTCCTCACTGAAAAAGGAGGGTTTAAGGGCAGGGATACCGAGTTTAGCTTAGTCTGTTTAATTTGCTTTAGCATTCAGCTGTTATATTTTATCACTGATGTTATGTTTTGTACAATTAGTGAAGCCCATTGAGACATTTGAATTAAAAACATATAATGTGGCTGAGATAATCTCTGATTTTGCAACTAAAAGTAGTAGACCAACTTCTGTGGGATTCTGTCAACGGAGATAAAATAGTTTCACTTTTATAGCTGTTAAGATTCTTTTTTTTTGGTTGATTTGTTTTCTGCAAACTTATGACAGTTTGCATATTTTGCCAACAAACCCAATTTTTGTTGCTGCCCAGTAAAGCAGCAGAACATGCATTATTTATAAACTTTAGTGATGTTCTTCCTTTAAAATGGAGCTTCTTTAAAAAAAAGGAACTAGGTTGTTCAGTTTTTTATTTTGTGTCATAAATAGCATGAAAGAAATTATAAAATATCGGAAATACTGAAAAATATTGTAACTTTACTTGATGTAGCATATTTAGTAATACTGACGAAGCAGGGTTTTTTGCACACGCGAATACATGACCACTGGTCACATGCTGACATCTGAAAACCATCAGACCATTCCTGTCTGGTGTAAAACTAAATTTGCAAAACATATTCAACCTCCTGAGAACCGAGGAAAAAAAGTGTCTTACAATTTCTATTTTTATGTGATTTCCTGTCTAATAAAAAACACCTTACAATTTAAATTTTTTTATATATTTTTTATTTAAATTTCCCAACATGTGCATTTTAGAGGACAACAGGATGATATTTCTGAGAAAATAGAGATCATTTTGGAAAATCAGAAAAAAGGAGCAGATTAAATCTTTAGAGTGATATTCACCCAAAAAAAAATGTGGATAAGAAATTCCCCATCGAGGGATAAATAAAGTATCTGAAAAAAAAAAAAAAACTATGAACAGAACTGTTGATGAAGAGCATCCCTGCCGGAGTCCAACATGCACTGGGAACAGGTTCGACTTTGACTGCCGACTATGCAAACCAAGCTCTTGCTCCAGTCATGCAGACAGCAGACAGCACTTAGTAAGGCTCCTCGGGAACCCATACTCCCATAGCACCCTCCACACGATACGGGGGACGTGGTCAAACACCTTCTCCAAATCGACAAAACACAAATGGACTGGATGAGCGAACTTCCACAAACCCTCCAGCACCCTAGAGAGGGTGTACAGCTGGTCCACTGTTCCACGACCAGGACGGAAACCGCACAGTTGTTCCTGGATCTGAGGTTCGACATAGAACGAACTATCTTCTCCAGTACCCTGGCATAGACTTTCCCAGGGAGGCTGAGGAGTGCGTTTCCCTGGTAGTTGGAACTAGATCAAAAACAGATCCTAGAAAATGTTGTTATCAATGGAAGTACGAGAAAAGTACGAGATTGGACTCCACTATTCGCAAACTTTGGGGTCATCTTGATAGGCAGGGCGCCCTTCTAGCACAGGTGTAAACCTGTGATGATGGACGTTTAAAAAACACAAAAAAATCAAGTTAATAAAAAAACAGTTATTTTTTTGCCATTTAAACATAGTACAAACACTACAATGTTCTAACATGGTCATAAAATGTAAGACATTAGCCCAAAACTAAATAAAACATGCAAGTTAGTCCTGGTCCACAGAGCACAGAGACTTTGCTGCCCCTTCTCTGACTCATCAGATTCTCCTGAATTATCATCTTCTTCATTTCATCATCACCTATAACAGACTGAATCTCACCCTCCTCATCCTTTTCATAATCCGAAAGCTCCAAATCTGAATCTCTGACTATCTGGTACAGAATCCTCTCAGCTTCACTTCTTTCACCTAAAAATAATGTATAGCCATTAAATACATTAAAATGGTCCTGGTGTCCACTACTGTTGACATTCATTAAGTGCCTGCTGTTTTAAAACAGAAAACCTGAAACTGTTTTCAGATCTAAAAATATTGAATAATTAAATAAATTGCCCATTATAATGGACATAATGAGTGGGTCGGGTCTCACTAACTTCAATGCGGTGTAAACTGATGTAGTACAAATATCGTGTGCAAAGACGTTTTTTATTGCTGGGTTTTTATATCTCGTTCACTTTGGTGTCCACCTTTACCATCGCGTTAGGAATAAAAAGTCGGAACAAAAAAACACCGTCTCGGTTTCTCACCGGTTTGTTAAGTCGGAAGCAAACCGGAAGCCGGCTTCTGCTCTACGCGGTGTGTTCGGACAGACGCAGTTTTTTATCATCTTTTTCAAGCTATACCTGTTTTTCAAACCCGCGCTTTTCAAGTAAGTTGAGCTTTTATATGTGTAGCATCGATGACCACAGGGAAGTTGCGCCGCTGGCTACGAGAGAAACTTAAGTTCAGGAGTTTAAATAGGTTATTAGCCGAGACCCAGGCTAATGTTAGTATCAAGCTAACAAAGTAAAACGGTAACTTTGTTTTAAAGGGATAGCGCTTTCAAAAACGGTCATACCATAAATGGTAAATATCTGCAATAAAGTATGACACGATTTTATTTAATTTCTGGTAATTGTGCATTATATTGTTTTTCCAAATGGGAAAATTATCCATTGACTCTCCGAGTTCTTTAAGACCAGAATTTTTAGCAGGTTAGCTACTAGGCAAAAGGTTCAAATCTGCATAGCTGTGAGAAATCCGTCGTTTTCCTGGAATTCTAACAAATCACTCATGCCTTTGTTTTTAATTTGTCACACTAATTCAAAACGTGTTTCATGTTATTGAAAGGGGTTATAATCTAAATCTAAGAAATACAGAATTTGTTGGTGTGCAAACAACAAAATAAAGCTTTTTGTATTTCATTTATGTCAAAGTAAACTGCATATGGAGAAAAGGGACGTAAGCAACATAAGGGGAAACGTGTATTAGACATTCAACTCCAAGGTTGATTAATATCTTTGTTTTTACTGAATATTTTATTTTGGTGTTTATACACACTGCTGCAACGTAGAGTAATTTAATAATTATTCTACTTCTACACTAATTTAATAATAGACTGGTGAATGGGTATGTGTTCAACGTTTCCTATAAGATTTTTGTGGGGATGCTGGGTAAGTAAAGGATAATAGCTGACAAGATGTCTTGACAGTTTAGGCTTCCTTGTCGTCCGTTAAAAGACGGATAATGACCTTTGAGGTGGCCATTATCAGAAATTATACCATGGTACGGGTGAATACTCAATTCTGATTGGCTGCTGAGTGTGCATTAAAAAAGTGATAACCGCACATCTAAAAAAGAAGTTCCAGTCACATTGCTTAAATGTTCTGTATCACAGCACCGGCTTTTTTAAAATTTGTTTCATCATCTGGATAAAAACAAGCGGTGAGCGGTGAACCTTCTGAACTGATGCTTTAATTTAACATACAGTATCGTGACGATCAGCTTATTTATGGCTTTTACTGCTGCAGTGGAGGTCGGTGCCAGCTCAACGTGTTGTTATGTTACGGTAACATGATAACACGCCACACCATGTTGCAAAAAGTCAACTTTTTTTTGAAAAAAGCGACCTAAACTGAAAAAATAACAAGAATAAATGACAAAAAACTGATTGAAAATGTATTTTTTTGTAAGTGACCATGGTAAAAGCGGGATAATCAACGCACTTCGCGGAAGCATCGGACAGTTTGGGTTTCCACGGCGTGCATTAATTTCTGACAACGTACACTTTGTTGGTGATTATCCCTTACTTAATCTCCACTCAGCAGCCAATCATAATGGAGCATTCACCCGGACCATGGTATAACTGACATTCATTGATATATTTGAAGTTTAGCAGTTGGATGTCATGATCTTTACTTTCAGGTGCTCCCCACTCATTGGAGAGGCATATAATAGAATTTTATAGGCTTGTGAAGTGTATTTGCCATTAGCCATGTTTATAACATTTGCTTCTTTAAGGTTTAATTTATTTACATGTACCACCATATAATATAAAAAAGGCATTCTTTTTGAGTTTTTTTTCCTTCAATTTATTTTGTTTTTAGCTTTGAATTGTAATTTTCCTCACAAATGTCACAAGAAAAACTAAAACCTTCTTGTTTATCAGTTTATTTGACTGGATCGTCTGTTTGCTGAAGCACAATTCAAATCTCTGATTTACTTTCTTTCTCCCAGAGCCTGTTGACTGATCTCAGAGAGAATGACTGACCGATACAATATCCACAGTCAGCTGGAGCATCTCCAGTCCAAGTACATCGGAACAGGGCATGCTGACACTACCAAATGGGAATGGCTGGTGAACCAGCACCGTGACTCTTATTGCTCCTACATGGGTCATTTTGACCTGCTCAACTACTTTTCCATCGCTGAAAATGAAAGCAAAGCTCGTGTTCGCTTCAACTTGATGGAGAAGATGCTTCAGCCATGTGGACCACCTGCAGACAAACCCGATGATGCATAAAACACAGCCCAACCAACTGCTGCAGCTTTTTTCCCTCTTACCTTATCTTTTGTTCAGTTTTGGACGGTTGTTTGTTTCTAACCTTGAGGCCAGAGCAGCCAGTAAAATGTTGAACTGTTGTATTTCTAATAAAAACATTATTTTTCCTTTGGTTAAGCTATTTCACTGATCATTTTATTCTGGACATTTGTCAGTTTTATAAAACACATTTAAAAAAGTGAAAACGTTTAAATGAACAAATCATCCAAACAAGACGTTTTATTGTAAAAAGGAAAAGACCAAAGTCATCCTTAGGACTTTGTTGGAGGAACAGCAATGGCTAAAGCAGTGGTTTTGTTTTTGCTCAAAAGATCTGATTTTGTTTTTACTTTTTACAAATGCCTTCAAAAATAATGCATCTTTAGATTGAATATTTGCCAATTGTGTTTACCTTTAATAAACGTCTTAGTTCCAAGCACTGTTTTGTTGTGCAGGCTTTAGTCAGACACCAAATTTCTTTAATTTTTTTCCCCCCATCAAAATATATATGATAAAAGGATCTTTATGTCTCTTGATAAAGTTAGAGATTTCAATTTGAGCTTTTATTCTGCAGCTTTTGTCTGAAAATGACCGCCTCCATCACAGCCATTCAGGCAGGAAGCCAGTTAGCCGCGTGTGAATTGTGTTCTCCACTGCGTTGGCTCGTGATTTGTTTGTCCTTACAGATTTAACAGTGTGGTCCACCTCCACAATCACTTGCAGTTTGCACTCGAGTGCTCGCCTGCACAGACTTGCTGTTATCTGTGCATAACGCCGTTTGATCTCTCACCATCTTATTTTTAAAGAGAGGCTTGACTGCTCGTTCTACAAGCTACAGCAGGTTTTGTAGTTTTCCTTTGGACCTGTAAGTGTCCCTGCAATTTTTTTGGAGTGCAAATTGACCTCTCAGGAGATGCAGCTCCTAGCAGACATCAGCTACCACGTAGGTGTCGTTCGCCACCATCCGTGACGAGAACTGCCTGAGACTCATAAAAGTGAAGTAGTTGTTTGGAGCGGGGGTCATTTAGGGATTCAGAATGGAAGTGAGCGCACAAGTGAGGTACAATAAGGAGCAGCAGGGTCTGACTTGCTGACTAATGGTTATTGAAACACGCCGTTGCCCAAAGTCACTCTAAAACAGTGGGAGAAGTGATGAGTCATAGTTGGACTGACAAACACTTGCGTCTCGTGACTGGGTGTGTGCATGTGTGTTGAAGGGTTTCTTCCTAGGTAAGTCCTTGCCATCTGTCCTCACTGTGAGTAACGGGGAGAAGGTGTTGCCAAGTCATGCGTGAAGCCAGCAGGAGACCAAAGAGGCTGCCAGTCACCACATGCGCTCTTTCTGTGACACGACTCCGTCAACAAACCCGAGTGGCTCACTTGCAGTTAAAAAGGCATTTTATTTTGTCTAACTATGGGTTTCCAGTGATAAAAAGGGTTCATTTCATCAACCCTTCAGTCAAACAGACTCACTAATGCTTGAACCGGGCATGTGCATGAGACATTCCAGATCCGTGGGGGAACTATCAATGCATGCAAATACTTCTGCACCACTAGAGCACAGATTATTCATGTGCAGATAATAATGCTTGAATGAACTGAGCACAACACGCTCTTCTCCGGTCATGGTTGCAGCTCAGCGCTTTGACTGAAAACTTGGAAGAGGAAAGTGTTTGACATCCTTAATTCACTAATCGGACCTTAAAAAGACAAAAAAGTTGATTAAAGTGGCATAATTGGATGCTTAGAAATATTTTATATGTATTATTTACTTTCTAGTAGGATTAGAAATAAAGACATCTAAGCAAAGCAGGAAATATATTGCAGTGGTCAAATGAGATACCATTTTGAAAAAATCAACTATATCAAAAGTAACCTTTTGATCGGCTGTTAAGATTTTATCAAAGTGTTTTATAACAGGTTTGTTTTGATTGGCAAGTGGGCGGAGCCATCAGTGGACTCAACAAAATGCTTTCTTTACTCAGTTTGGCCTTTTAGCATCCTATAGGGGACATGAGTGGTCATCAATTCAGTCCATATGTTTATGGATGCACATATTATGCCATCATTTTATGCTATCAGTTTAGGTATGCCATGGTTTTTCTTGTGTCGGCATAGTATCTTGACTGGTTTGACAGTAAAATGTTTTAAAATATGTGTTAACTGAATGTGATCCCTCTGTTTACATCATGCAGGCATAGTTATTTTTCTGGAAGCCACTAGAAGTGTTATATGAACGCTTTCAACAGAGCAGCCAACAGTATATTAGGAACCTTTCAAAGACTTACAGTTCAGTGAGGTTTCATTGGTGTCTAGGTGACTGATACTAAAAGAGCATCGTTAACCCTTAATATAAAACATATTTAATCAGAGACTGACAAAATAATAAACAACATATAAAATATTAAAAAGTAAATACTGTAAAAAAAAAAAACTTTCCTCAAAATACTTCAGGATATATTGCTTCCATTTAAAAAAGAGGTAAAAGCCAGGCACCAAAAAAGCATCTGCCTTGGCTGAATGATACAATCTGGAAACTGATTAAACAGAGAGATAAAACAATGAAAATCTTCCTGAAAACAACATCAACCTCCAATAGATTGCTGTTTACCTCACTAAGGAATAATGTTACTACAGAAATCAGACATTCTAAAGCTTCTTTATCAATGCTATAATTAACTCAAAAGGTAATGCAAAAGAAGTCTGGACACACAATCATAAACTTGCGGGATGCTTTACTACAACACATAACATTAGTGAAATAAAATTAAAGAGGGGTCTATCCAATGACCCTATAGAGATTGCAAATACACATATTTTATGACCTTGGCCATGAACTTGACACAGACATTGTCTCCTGTTACAATCCAGCCTGTTTTAATGCCTGCCTCAGTAACAGAACCGGCGTGTAACCTAAGTCCAATATCACAAGAACAAATCAGAAAAATACTTAGTGGTTTCAAAAATTCTAAAGCCGAACATGCATTTGGCCTGAGCACATTGATTATAAAAACTCACAAAGAGTTACTTATGTCTCCTTTTACTACCATAATCAACAAATCAATAAACACAAGTACTTTTCCAGATCTCTGGAATATGTCAGTGATCACACCAATCCTTAAATCTGGAGATCCAACAGAAACAAGCAACTACAGACCGATAAGCATCTTGCCAGCAGTGTCTAAAGTGCTGGAAAAGCACTTACTTAACTTCCAGGACATCTTAACTATAGTTCTTATAACCTCCATCAAATGCAGTTTGGATTCAGAAAGCATCACTCTACTGAAACTCTAGAAAACCTAAAACTAAAGTTTGACAGAGTGGGAGTTGTGGCAGGTGTGTTCCTCGACCTTAAGAAAGCTTTTGACATGTTCGACAGGGAAATCTTATTTGAAAAGTTACATCATTTTAATCTTTCACCAAGAACTCCACACTGACTGGGATCTTACCTGACACGCAGGAAACAGCAGGTCAGAGTCAATAATACATCCTCAAGTGGTGGATTTTGTCAAAAAGAAACACAAAACAGAAGTTCAACAGGTGACTGCATTGTTCCTTCCAGAAAAAGCAGCTTTGGACAGACTCTCTTCTCCTTTCAAGCTTCTCAAACCTGGAACACAATCCCAGAAAACATTCAAGAGCCCTCCACACTTCAATTGTTCTCAAAACAATTGAGAACTTTAGGGACAATGCCAGAAAACTGTTTGCCAAACAAAAGTCAAAATAAATCATTGGGGGTGAAAAAAGTGGTCACAGTTGTCATAGTATTCTTCTGATTTTGGCAATTTTATTGATGTATACTTTGGGAAACTATGTATTTTAAACTTTTTTTTAAAGTAATCTAAGTTATGTTAATTTTATGTCATTTTAGTGGCTGGCCATGGTCAGAACAGGACAGAGGATGGATATTAGCCTAGGCTACAATCCTGCATATTTACAGTGTCTCACTATTTTTAGAGCACTCCACACTGTTCGTTGGATGCTTTGCCCCCTAAATAAATCAATCAAATATATTAATCAAAGTTAATCAATTTTAGAATCCAGAGATCCAACAAGAGTCAAACACAAAAAGCTGTTTAATATCACAATTACTTGTTGCATGAAGCTCACAGAAGTACACAACTGTTTTTGATAGACTCCACACACCAGACTTTCCCCCAGGAAGTGATGACAAATAGATTCAAAACACCAAGTGACATAGAAAAGCTTCTCCTGGAGTAGCTGCCTGTCACCTAGAGGCTGAAAGCCCTTTAGCTTGAAGGTGAATGATTCCATTCTCACAGACTGATCAGATTATTTATGGATCTTCCTTTTGCCCTCTATGAGGTATCTGACCCTCAACTGCTCCCTGAGGGCCTTTACCAGGATCTGCTTCTGTATACATTTTCACTTGGAACAATAATAAAGAGAGGAATTTAAATAAATAAATATAAAATTAGTGTCTATATAAAAATACCTATACGACTGTGAAGTAAATTGACACAATATTTAAAGCCAGATCCATTTTTCCCCCTTTTTTTTATAAGGGACTTTAGGTTCCAGGTCCAAGAAGGATAAAAAAAACAATGTATTCTAGAAACATCAAATGGATGACATTCTGAACAAACATTAAAAAAAAAACATAAATATGAATCTTATGGAGCATCTAAAAGCCATGCAACCCACTGTAGGGGTACAATTAAAGAGCGAGTAAACAGTACAATGACCTTTTACAACATAAAAGTTTACTGCAAACAGAACGGCAGCACAACAATAAACCATTTTCAGCAAATTTGCAGACACAGTTAAGTACTATCTTCTCTAGTCATGACCTCCCAACATCATTGCACAGCCAGTTATGCAAGTGTGCACTTAAACATTGTTCAGCGTGGGCTGTAATAAGGAGAAAAAGGTCAGGGTAAACAAAAGAACAAACAAACAAAAATCGGAAAAAGGCTGAGGCAAGATCCATACATGGATGGAAAATGGGAGCCTACACAAAGAGAGGGCAGAAAAAATAGACACTTATACTAAAACCGACATGACAGGCAAAAACAGTAACGTCAAATGTAAAAGTTCAACAAGAAACTTTAAAGAAACTGGTCAAATGCACCATAAAATACATACATTTAAAAAAACTATGACAGAATAGGAATAAAAACAGAAAGGCTCAATTTAAGGTGAGCCACATTAGACCTCTAAAAAGTAAAGTTGAGGCTATCTAATAAATGAAAGAAGAGGATTGGTGCTTTCACACACCAAAGGTGTCACCACAAACCGGCTGACACCTGCCTGACAGGTCTGCTCAGGTCAGAATACACAGAGCCACAGTTAAAAGACTATTTTGTTTTGTGTTTGTTGAAAAAAAAAGTGATAGAAATACCTAGAGACTGAAAGAGACATGAAACTTTGTCTGCACAATATTTTATTAATGCAAATAGAGAAAATTGAGATGATTAGGTATCAAAAAATGTTCAATAGTTCTAATTTGACCATAGAGGTTAAAAAGGGTTGTTATCAACTAAGCTCCTCCTCAATAAACTGCGTGAGCAGTCTAGTATATATACTAGACTTCAAACCTACATTTTGTAAAAGGTTGGACAAATATCATACAGTATTAATAATGCAAACATTCTTGGAGTCTTGTAGAATATATATATATATATATATATATATATATATATATATATATATATATATATATTATATATATATATATATATATATATATATATATATATATATATTTCCACACACCACTTCAAGTCTCTGGGATTATGCAAGGAAACTGTTTGGGCTAAATGTTTCATTATGTCAAGTCTAATCCTGCATGTATAGCTGTTAGGAGTGTTATCAAAAGATTATATGATCAAAGCAATGGCAAAATATAAAAAGTATCTACAATTTTTTTCTGCTTTTTCCCTCTAAAACCAAAAAAGAAAAAATCATGTTTCACGTTGTGTTAATGCTGAGTATGCTTCAGAACATTAACATATTCTTTAAATTTGTCTGTACATCTCTACATATGTTTTGTCAATGGCTATTGACATGCCTTCAGCTCCTAAGTCCTTGTGAATTTTTTTTATTGTTAGATATATTAAATCGCCTTTTATTCTAGCTCTATAGATACCTGAAACTTTATGAATGAAACCTCTCCGTCGGAGCTCACTGGTGGGCTTTTGAAAATATCTTTTTTAATAAACCATCACAAATGTCTGCAGCATTTTACTCTGTTTTTATGCAAAATGTTCATTCATAGGTGTTAATCTTATTCAAGCATAGTCCAACTTGAAATCAATTTGGTATTTTTCCTTTTAGAAAATTTTATTACTATGAGTTTTATTTAAATAATTGAAAAAACCATCGAGATATGTGATGACATTTGAGTAAAAGATAAGATATTAAACAAGGTACATATGCATTGTAGTTACATGAATGGCGGCCTTGGCCCTTTTCTATTTTCTGTGAATAAATTATTTTGTGATTAAATAATTTTTTATGGAAAAAAAAGTTAGTCTTATAGAGCTCTTGCTGCTACCCTCAATTTTTGTCTCAGCACATTGAAAAAAAGAATCTGATCTTCTCTTTGGCAGGCCACTAAAATCCATCTTAGGATTTGTACACAGAGTTATGCATGTGGCCCCTTAGTGCTTTCAAAAAGCACTAGACCAAGGAGGGCTGTATCTGAATGAGGAATTAGAAAATAGGATGTGTTCTTAATGAAAAGAAATGAGATGCATGGAAGTGTGGAAGGAAAGCGTCTCTATTAAGCATTCAAATGTTTTACTAATGTTAGAGTTTTAACCCCCCTCAACTCTCAATCTCAAAGTTTCTGCTTTTCATTTTGGTAATTGTTAGATGAAACTCTTTTCTTCAAGATGACCAACAAGCCCATCTTGGGTTTAATTTTTCTTTTCTTCTTAAACTGTTGGAAGAAATCATCCAAAATATGTGCTCAAATGGATTATGTAAGAAATTATAAGAAGAGAAAAGCATCTTAACATAGAATACTAACCTTTAATAAAAAAACAAAAGACAAGTAAAGCAGAGAAACGTCAAACACTTTGCTCTAATATTTGTTTAAATTAAGGGCTGCTTTTCTTTAGTTACGGGTCATGAGATTTTTTTATATTCCTGCAAGGAATAGCTCCAAAAACTATTAATAGTAAAAACTAAAAATTAGCCATGTCCCATTAAAACCAATAAATCTTTGAAAGGTATGAAATAAGATAAAAAAGTACCTTTTATGCTGTACATGGTTTTGATAAAGGTTTCAGAGGATTGTATTTTAGATGATGGTCATGTCAGGAAAAGCCTGAAGTATTTCAGCAGGGACGATGCAGAACCTCCTCCTGCAGCTTTTACAACAGGGTTCCTTAGAGGTGAGGTGCTGCCTGTAGTCTGCGAACACTTGGCTCGCTACTGAGCAAAAAGATGTCAAGAGAAATGAGCCCAATCGCTTCCTTAAATCCATTGAAGCAAGATGTGAAATATTAAAGGCAAAAACAAACTTTCTTTCCAGCACAAAATTTTAAGCAGCTCTTCCTGTTTCACCATGGTTATTACATTCCTTAAATATGGGGTCTATTATTTGTCATTTTTTGTAAATAAAATATTTTCTTTTGTGTTAGTATAATCTTTTGTTATTTTTTTACTGTTTAAATATTAAAGCGTTTCCTGTGGGGGGGTGGGTGGGGGCGTAAAATACATCTTTCATGATCTCTAAATCTTTAATAGGCGCCCCGCCAATAAAGCTAAAATTGAAGTGTCGTGTTTTCCGTTATAAAGCGCCTTTAGTCTTTATTTTTTCTTCAAACGACTTAAGGTAGTGATGTTCCGCAGTGATACCACTACCCTCCAGTTTCTTATTATTTTTCGTTTTATAGATTATAGCATTATATTATGAATGCTTTTTCCTTTTTATAGAAACTGGAAAAGGCACAGAAGATACTACGGGAACATGTGGAACATTTGTCTATCATTTCAACTTAAAGTTACTACTAGATTTATGACGAACTGGACATCATCATCCAATGACTGATATCTCTTAGTACCTACCGGACTTTCTCTGGTTTCTCATTGTGATTTCTTTTCTAACATTTCATTTTGTTTTCATTACTTCTGTTTTCCTAAATGTTTCTTTGGTTTTTACGTTTTGTAATCTGGAATTTTGTTTTCTTTCATTGCAGCTGATTTTTAAATATTTCTTTTGCTTTTTTAATGCTTTTTTGGCATTGTGATCTTTAAAATCTTTTTGCGTCTAGTGATTTGTTAATGCAATTTGCACTTCAGGGCCACCATAGTTATGCGATCTATAGTTTTAGTTACATCTATTATATGACATAAAAGCTTAAAAATAGACGCAGTCATTGACGGTGTGCCTTTTTAATTCAATACTTCCCCTGTGTGCAGGCTTGAGGTGCCCATGCTGGCGTGCTGGTTAAGTTCTGCAGGTTATTTTGCACAGTTTGCAAGAAGAAAATATCCCATAAAAAAGCCAGAACTTCACTTTTGGAGTTTCTAAAAGTGTTGGTTCTTTTAAAAAATTGGATTCACCCTCTTTTGACCATCTCAGCAGTACCTTTTAGAGAGCCTTAACTTGTCATTGATTGACATTGGAACTTGATATGTTGAGCTGAAGCAAAAACCCAGGCTTACATTGATCACATTCCAACAAGTCATAAAAAATTATAGTTTTAAAGCTGTAGTACCACCTCCAAACCCTTCTAATAATTTGTGCATTATTTGGGCGTCAAGATCAGCCTGAAATACACAGCAGGAAACACACTGAGTCCAGTGAAGGATCAATCAGAGCTATTGTGGTTTGTCTCAGTGTGACCCGTGATTCTGGAGAAGCCTATTTCAGAGTGGTTTGGGTTACAGAGTGTTATGACCTGGTACAACATAATCAAGGTAATTCATTTAAAGCATAGACTAATTCCAGTTTTCATTTCCATGTAGCTCTAAGCTATAGAACAGATCTGGAAGAAACAGCATGAGAAAATGTCAAAGCTTTTTATGAAGAACTGCGAAAATCAGTTTGTTCCTGTTTAAAGATGTCAGTTAATACACAGAAATACACCTCTATTTCCTCTCAGTCTTGAGGAAAGAAGCGGGGATTTAGCCGTCAGAGATGCTCCGCAGCGACACTTTGACTGCCAGTCTTTCAGAGGTGAGAAGTGCAGAGCAAAGCAGAAGCATGTGGACTGGCTTGTAAAAGTGCATGGCCTGCAATTTTACCTGACAGGACGGTTTCTCACACTCACAGAAAGTAATCAAGTGGAAAATTAGTCCTTGATGTTAGCTTAATTTACACCAAACCAGCTGCCGAGGATGGAGCCTGTCTGCAGCCTCCACACTCTGCAGGTATACAGATGAAGGACTAAGCTGCTCCCTGCTGGGTTGTTATGGTGATTGTCGGTTACTGGGCTGACAATAGGCTGGCTTATTGGTCATCTGACAAACTGCAGGGTTTTTATAGGGTAGCTGCTCTGTTTGCATTGCGGCGATGAGCTCAGGTGGAGGGCTGTTTTGAAGGGCTCACATCTCGGCTGCTTAATGATCCAAGATTTTACCTGCTGTCTGATTTCAGACTACTTTTTTTCTCGTCTTCTCGCCACACCTGAGACTCATCTCAGTTTCCACTTCTCACCCCCCAAACCCTCTCACCCCTCACCAGCGAAATGCAATCTTTCTCTCGGTTACATGATGAGAATCAGCGAGCCATTCATCAAGTGTGAAACAGCCTGAGGAAAGCAGCGCTTTGCAACAGTGCAGAGTGACTGCAGAATCAAAGACCAACCAAAACAAACCGGGTTTGGCTCAGCTCAGACTAAACAATCTGGCTCTTTCATACTCCTGCTGTGTTTTTTTATTATTGCTTAGTGTTTATTTATCATGCAAGCACTTCATTAATTCTTCCGTGGATAGAAACCTGGTTAAAAAAAGATCCCATGGGAATTACTGGATGTCTGAAACTGGAGCTGCAGGAGGATTTCAGGTTCACATCCACCACGTTAGTTTAGGTTCATATTTTACATGAATAATATTTCTTTACTGTTGAGTTTTCCGTTATGTTCTGGGTGTAATTGACCAAAATATTGCATAAAAATATTTTTCGGCTCGTGTTTGGCTTATTTAGTTGAAACAGTATGTAAAAAAGGTTCAGTTACTCTATTTGTGATAAAAAAAATCAAAACAAGCATAAATAGAATTGAAAACATAAAACACATGCTTTTGTAATTGTCAAACAATTTTTGTAAAGAATCATTTACTGGAAAAAATAAAACCCTAAAAAATGGAAAATGCCTTTGTCTCCAACTTTTGGAGAAAAAAACAACTGTCAAAATTTCATTAGATTTCAATATGCACAAATTATTTTTAAAAAGGACTAGTTTTTCCTTTTTTTTTTGTATTTAAAGAAATAATGCTATGTACACACTTTCTAACATACAATGTACACACTGGACTGTTGCTACCCAATACTTGCCTATGTACTGTACAGTAGGAAGAGGCTTGGTGTGAAATGTCAAAGTGGTGCAAATCTCCTGAATCTTGCTCCAGGCTTTTTCTTTCACAGCTCTACTCTGATTTATGAAAGACTTGCTGTCAAATAATTCTGTCCGGGCACAAACCAGAATTATTAATTTCTCCTGCGTGATTAATTTTTAAACAGTTGGCAATTCTGTGAATTAAAAGAGCCGTGACATGCATATGTCACTACCAAATCCAAGTTCCTGATTGGTCAAAGTTAACTGGGTTTAACTTTCAATGTGCGTTTAATGGCCATGCGTTTTGGACGTAGATCCCAAAAATGGTCTTAAAAACGTGCGTAGCAACACTACAGTTTTAAACACAGGAGCCCAAAATATGCTTTTAAGCACATCTATACTTTTATATTAAAAGTAAACACTTGAACGCTTAATGTCGAGCCTGGTGTGAACACAGCACAATACAAACAAACAAAAAATCAATAAAGATATTATCTATAATGTCCTTTTATTAGTCATAAATTTCATGCCCGTCAAACTAACCTCTATACACCAGCTGTTGTCAATCAGATGTTGCAAAATAATAAATAATAGGAATGTAAAGATTAATGCTCCACAACTGGGCATTTACAATTCTTTCCCCGGTTATTTAGCACCTCCATATTACAGTGCACTTGAGCTATCAGCACAGATTTAAATGATTTCCCATGAGGCAAAGGGTTACTTATCTTGTAAAATGTAGTAAAACAAACACACAGCTTTGTTTTACTACATTTTCTCTACATCAACAACTGCTCTCCAACCCACTAAAACATATTTTCTTAAGCATTTCAAAGTTTAAAAACTGTGAAACATGAAGTCATATTTTGTGTAAATAAATTGGTTTCACAAATAATTCCACCAATTGTAAGAATGCAAAAATTTGGTTTACCATATATACATATTTTATTAAACCATTAAAAATGTGAAACGTGATACTTTGACTTCACCAGACCTCACTGAATTCTGTTTGATCCAATTTTAGCCTCTCTGGAGGCCAATTTGCTTTGAAAGTTCCTACTGTTAAGTATAGTCAAACAGGGAGAAAAAGGGCATGACGGGAATTTCACCTAGACCAGGTTGGGATTAGATGATTAAGGCTGAATCACACCACTGTGTTCAAAAGGTGCTATGCAAACAAAGCTGTCTTGCCTTGTTCTTGTCTTATGCGACTTTCAGGCTGTTTTTAGAAAAACGAGTTGTGGATGAAACTACAAAAAAAGCAGTTTTGAGAGATTACGTTTTCAAAGACTAAAAGAGATTTTGGGGAGTGCGGAAAAAAAGCAATAGGAGAATTTAAATTTCTGTGATCGTTTTTCTAAAACGGTTCAAATCAACTTCATCTTCCTGCCTTTGTATCAATGCATGCTCCATTCTTATTGGCTGCAGACATTTTCCTCTCAGCATGCATCGGTTTAACTTCAGCTCAGCTCTGTGAGCAGCTTTGCATTTACTGTGAGCTCTTTTCTTGTTACAACAACAAAAATGTAACACAGGCCATTAAAATGTTTGAAAAGCCTCTTTAACCCTTGTGTTATCCTAGGCACTTTAACGTTGGGAGTTGGGTCATCTAGACCCACTAAACAGTGCGCTGAACCTTTTTTCTTCAATGATTTGTGTACCTCACTGGTGTCCATGGATTATATGAAATCTTTCCACTTTTATCCACATTTGTCCTGGTAGGGAGAACACGTCAAAGTAAGAGTGGGGTCATCTAAGATAGCACAAGGGTTAAGCAACACAACTCACCAGACTTTTCTGGTCCTTCCTGCAGCTGAACGCCAAATGAGCAGCCTTTATATCATGTCCTGTAGACCACTTAAAGTGCTTTTACACTCAAAAGCACATCTAACCTTTCGTACAGCACCTTCTTTTTAAGTTTTTGTTGCTCCACAAATTGCTTGTCAAGGATATTTCAACAAATGGATCGGGGCGGTCAGGAATCAAACCGTGCTGATCTCAGACACTGGCCCATCGGCTGGATTGGGTTATATATAAAATGTTTGTTTTCTAGTTCATTCAGAAAAGGTCAGACCCCATGAGCAAACAGATGATCGTCTCATCAGGCACCGACACACAAGCTTGTTCTTCTTTGAAGGATCAGTGCCTCTTTGGCTCATTTTTCCTGTTTTTTTTCCATCCTGTTCTGGATTTAGTTCATATTTGTCTTTCTTTTTAAAGTTTCTGTCATCAACATTTGCTTTTTGCATTTGGGTCCATCACAAACCTCTAGTCCTGACTGCCTGCCTCATCACCAAATTAGCAATGTATTGTTGTGTCATAAAAAAATAAATGGCATGAATTGCCATTAATAAAGAATTAAATTTAAAAAGTGTAACTGGAGGTGGAATAAGTCATAAATCATGAAGCAGACATAAACGTATGTTTGCAATTTACCCGTTTTCTCGGTTTCATTATAGAGTAATATAATTTTGATGAGATTTCAAATTACACCCCAGTCGCTCTGGTCCTGCTGTTATGGCCATGAAGCTCTCTGTTGCATTAACACAGTATAATGACTCACTCTGACAGTAAGATTTCATTACTTGCTCTTCAAATGTTGTTTTTCCTACAAAAACATCTGGAAATGTGACAAAACTTTATGGTAACAATGACATGTTTGAATACGCTCTGAGTGTTCCAGGAAAAAGAAAAGAAGGAAAAATTAAACCTTACTAGAAGGAGCTCCATTTAAAGAAAAAAGTGCAGAGTTGAATGCTTTATTTGCTGAATGAAAATGAAACTTAAAGGGTAATAATTGGCTAAATAAATACATAAAAACGTAAAGAAATGATCAAAGTTGATAAAGTGAAAACAGCACAATAACAAAAATGATATCGAGTCGTTTTACTTCTGGGTAGGAAAATAATTCATATTTCATTTAAAGAAATAATTATTTTCTGTGCCAAAGGTGATATATTTTCGTATACATGGATAATATTTAATACAAAAAACTCCCGAATAGCACAGTATAGGCCCTTTAGGGGCCAGCTGTGATAAAGGCAAATTCTTGCATTTTATTAATTGGTCGTAAGATTTTGATCAGGAGTATATGTTTGCACAAATGTAAAGTGGACAGCTAGCTCATGGATTTAGAAAAGGAGGACATGAGCTGGTCATAAAGTCCATCTAAACTGGTGTTTACATATAGATGGAGGCGGGTAATTCACTTTGGTACGGTGACTTGTAATGGGAGCAGTCAAAAGACACAAATTTTTTTATGTCCTATGCTAGTTATTTACAAGGAAAAAATGTTTAGAAAATTTAAAATTGAAAAAAAGAAAAACAGTGTTCTCATCAATTTTCCCAAAAAGTAATTACTCAGTTCTTAAAGAGTATTACTTTTTACTTGCTTTGCTTTACATGCTTTTTTTCACTTATTCTAGTAACTAAGTACTGTACATTTTTGTCAATGTAACCACACTTTTAATTACCGGTAGGTGAATCAGTATTATGTGCTTTCCACCTCTGCCTTTAATTATCTTTCAAAGTCATGAAAGCTGAAGGGCATGAGCTTCATTTTCATTCTGGTCTCTTCCTAGTAAAGGACTACCGTACTTTATTTAACATGCAGCCTTTCTAATCACAAAACAGCTGATAAACGATAAAAGTGAGCAGTGATTCATTTGGAAACCTGTTCTTTCATTGGTGTGTTATGGCCTTGACTAGCATGATTGGACATTTATTGGTTAACGTGATGCTTTGATGTATGAAAAGGAAAAATCAATATGTTAGGACTCACAGCTTCTCCCAAGGCTCTTTATTTAAAGCAGGCGATGTAAAAAAACTGTAAACAACAAACATGTATCTTGTTTAAAATGAGTGAACGCTGTATTCACAGTGGCTTCAGCATCACTTTTACTCAAAATTGATTTTTTTTTTTGCACCAAACTTCACAGCTTTACACACTGATTGTAGACATTGTCATAGTTTACAAGCAGACCTCAACACAACAACAAAGGTTTGGGAGCACAATATTTTTTTTCTTCACATTTTCCCATTTGTGGAAAAAAATAACTCTACATTACAATCAAGTTCATGAGTCTTTAGAAAAGTACTGCTTCAAAAAATGTGGCATAAAGCTACTGAAAAAGGCATTTTGCACACATGGCAAACAGCACAAGTAAGCACAAGCAATAGTAAATATCCCATCAGATGTGCAATCCTGCTTGCTTCACTTGTCAATTACTGTAAAAGAGACGAGTGGTTCCATTCAAACTCATTATTTAATGTAATGGTTATAAAGCTGTGGTTAATCATATACTGGCAATTGTACTGTTTCCCATAAATGCATGCTTTTGTGTGTGCTGTACAAACAGCCCAGAGGGCTTTCCTTACAGGTTTGGAACAAAGATCCACAAAGACGGTTTCTGCTTTGTACATTCAGAGATTTGTGATGAACAGAAAATATACAGCTTTTTTTTCCTTTCTGGTCCTGATAAGTTGATGCACAGCAACACACACCACAGTCCAGTGGTGGCTGAGGCCCGCGTGGTGCTGAACCCCTCAATGGACGGTGTGAAACAACAAGTCCAGCTCCTGCTCCTCCTCTTTTTTCACATGTAAATACACCTCAAGTTGACATTTGGGGGAAGCATGACAGAAAGGCATGACGGCGTGTTCGAAAATTGATTTCTGTAGTTGACATTGACTAGTAGACATCACCATATTGGCTTATGAAAGTGGATTTACAGATCCGTCAGTTTTTTTTTTTTGAGTCAATGTCAACAGAGTACTGTACACATTTCTTCAGAGTGTAACAGTGAAGGGGCGGCGGGCTCTTCAGTCCTTTTAGAAGTTTTTGAGTAAATGCTGTGAGCTGCAAATGCCTCACAAAGGTGCTCTGGATCAGCTAATGGGCATGTCTGGCTCGAGGGATTAAAACCCAGTGGTGACTTGTGTGACTTCTGAGTTGAGATCGTCGTTGGCAACGCTCCCACAACAGCGAGAGTCCAGCGACGACCCCTCCAAGGCTAGTCATACCTGCAGAGAACGCAGACAAAGCAGCGCCTCATCAGGATGCACACACTGCTGCGCTTGTCTGAGGACGTTCAACAGATGTGACATTACACAGATAAAAGGCCAACGACAGACCAATTAGCTATTTACAAAACCCCAAATCTTAAAAAACAGGATTTTTAGGGTGTATTTATTATGACAGTGATGTATGTGTATCCGGTTTTTGTAGCAAAAAGGTCACATGTTGAAATCTTGCAGTGTTTTCAATATTTATGAACTTTCAGTTTTTAGTTTGTATTAGTCTTTACCTTAAATTCTTGCAAGATTTAGGTGGAATTCTGATATTTTTGTTCCTAAAAACCATATTTGCTTGGATGAAGAAGCCCTAATACTGTTATTATTTAAGTATTAGTTTTTTTTCTTTTTTGGGTGACAATACTTTTTAAAAAAAGATCTATCACCCATAAAATGTATAATGCTCCAGAATAAAGGTGAATATTTATGCTTCTATTTTTGTATTTGATGTTTTGTTATTACATAGCATAACTAATATAACAATGTTCATGCATTTTGGCTCTTTTTTTCATTAAATAAATCTTTTTTACAGAAACATTTTCAAGCAGAAACAGCCAGCTGTGAAAAACTTTATACTTTCCATCTATTTTTTTTTAATATAGTATTTTATACCATCTATGATTAATGTTAAATCTGAAGCTTCTAATGTTTAATTGAAATTGTTTTTGTTAATTGTTATATAGAGTGAGATTTATTTCATAGTATAATTAATAAAAATAGGATAACATAAATCTTAATTGAAAAAATTTAAGCTGAATATGAACTGAAATATAAGATGACTTGTAAAAAAATCACTGAAAATAAAGATGGCTTTGCATAATATTATTATTTTAAATTATTATAATTATTAATTATGATGATTTCTAATTTGCATGTTAATCTAGTTTCTCATTTTGTTATATAGGATTTAAATGTCCAAGTGTTCCACAATTAATACTATAATTAATCATTATAATTTCTTGTATTTAGGAAAAGTTTATGTTGTTACCATAAATGTTATAAAGAAAGTTAATTCATACTAAGAAGGAAAAGCGGGTTTCAGTGGCAAATCAGTTTCATGTTTTCAACATTCTTTTGAGCAGATCTGGTTCAAGATTACTCATATGTGCTTACACAGACGCTGGCTACCTGTTGGTTGGACCTCTCCCCTGTGTTTGCACTGTTGTGTTCACGCTTCGGGACCTTGCGGCTGGTGGCTCCAGTTCTGGAGGAGTTCTGAATCTCCAGTACGGAAGGACTCGGGGTGCAAAACTCACGGAAACAGCGCTTGAAGTTTTCGTCCAGGTAACCGTAAAGAACCGGGTTAAGGCTACTGCATTGGGAAAAAATAAGGTCATGGGTTAACAATGCTAGCTGAAAAAAAAACTCAAAATGTAACCCTATTTAACAAAATCCTTTTCTTTTTTGCAAGTGGTGAGATAAACAAAATCCTTTTAGTAAACGACAATGAACAGTTTCTCTCATTAAATCTTGTTTAAATGCCCTCTCTATAAATGCTCTCTATAAATGCCCACACAGCTGCCAAATGGGTTTTTACCTGTTTGTGTAGCCCAAGGCGATGCAAAAATGCCAGGTGATGGTTTGAAGTGTGGAGCTGGGAATGTTGATCAGTGCAGTGATGATGACAAACACATGGATGGGGGTCCAGCAGACGATGAAGACGGCCACCACCACCAGTACCATGCGAGTGATACGACGGAGGTTCTTGTCCTTCTCCTGCGATTCACAACAACAGATAAATACTGGGAGAGAGGCCCTTTCAGAACACACAAAAAGCACAAAACCGCTATGAAGTGTAATGCTTGTGATTCATTAGAAAATGTAATAGAAATCCAGCATTTCTAAAAGCAAGGCCGTCCTTTTTCTAATGCACAAAAGTGCTTAAAAGTAAATTACAGAGATAAAAAAACGTGTTTAAAATTTTTTTATGTAATTAAAAGCAGTGCAATAAATGAGACAGTGACACTGAACATATATTTCAAATCAAGCAAGAGCAAAGTTTTAGGTTTAAAATTAATGTAAAAATCATTCACCTCATTTTTTTGTTGTATCCAATTGAGTATATCTATAAAGTCCCAATTCACAACTAAGGCCACAAAAAAGATGGATCTTTATTGAATATGATTAATTATAATTCAATTCAGTCCAGATAATTATTTTAATTTTATGCTAATGGCATGAGTGACCAACAGATTACATTAAAGACCCACTACAATAAAAATGTTGTCTTAGTGTTTTTAAAACACTCTTCTAGCCTTTTTTAATGATGACATACAGTATATAAAAAAAGATAATTTCGAAATGTAATCTTAAAATTGTATTTCCGAGTATATCTTTTTTTTCTCCAAATCATTGTGAATAAGGAGCAGACAAAAAAAATGCAGTTTAAAAAAGCCTGCAGCTGTGACATAAAAGCTACAGTTGGCAGGCCACAAGCTTCCTGCTCCGCTCCATTCTGATGCATCCACTTCCAGACAAATAGATCTTTGCTTTCCTCATCTAAGCTGGAATCTGGATCAAAACTGTGCAGCTGGATTGTTCCAATGTTGCTCACCATTTTTGTTGAAGCTGTATTGTTAAGTTGGTGTTGAAAGAGGCTGTAAGCTAGCAGGAGAGAATGTCATCAGATGAATGATTAGAAATCAAGGCAGGCTTAACCCATGCCAACAGTCCCGCCCACAACTCAGAGGCGAATTTAGGCAAGTTTCGCTCTGCAGAAACTATGTCCTAGAAAATCACAGGTTTTTTTGATTTTGCCAAAAAACAGCATAATCATAACTAAAAAGACCACTGGGAACACAAAAGATGATTGGATGGGTCTTTAAGAGGTTTTTGATTCGCATACTGAGCTCGTAAAGGGAACAGTGTTTTTTAAAAAAACTGGATAAAAGGCAACTAAAATGTATACACTGTAAGTAGATCATATATGAAAATATTGCATTTCACACAAAAGGTGAGCAAATATTTGTTTTTGTAACCACAGCTTCATTTTTTCCTCATTGTTTTGTCTTGACATCAATGACTGACACCTATTTCCTATCATGCAGTGCTCTGCTATGATTTGTAAATAGTCATCAGTGATTTGTTTCATTTTTTGTGACTGTTTGGCTAAATTGATTAACCCTCCGGTCGTGTTCGCATTCAGCCCCCTACTTTAGTGTTCCCGGTCAAAATTGACCGGTCTGTTTTAACTGGTCTTAAATTAGCACACAAAAAAAATTTCACCACCAATTTTTTTATTAAACATTCTTTAGTTGAGAACAACATTTAAAAGTAGTGTCTAACGACAATTTGTAGATGTAAACATTAAATAACATCAGTGAAAATACAATTGGGCACTGAAAATGAACTACAAAATGAACATATAATACAAAAAATAAATGGAAAACCAAACACCAAACTCAACAGGGTGTGTGTGGGTATGTGTGTGTGTGTGTGTGTGTGTTTGTGTGTGTATTCATGCACATGAGTGGCATGTGACACTCAGGTCAGAGTGGGCCTTGCAAACATAAGCATTACATTTGCAGCATGTCAGGCTCGTTTTGATGTCTCTAGGGGCACAGAGGCCACAACGCTTCCTTTTCTGGCAATGTCCTTGTTGGGGGAGAGCAGCCAGGGCAGCGGCTGGGGCTGGAGTGCGCAACACGCATGCCCTGGTTTTTTTCAGCCCTTCCAGTACTAGGTTTCCCCATGTATACCTGCATATTCCAGGCATAGCTGCTCCTGGCGTCACATGCTGCCCAGATCTTTATGCCATATTTTCCTGGTTTACTTGGAATGTACACCTTGAAGGAACAGCGACCTCTGAAAGTAACCAGGCGCTCATCAACTGTCACCTCAGGGCCTGGATTGTACATAAGTGGTAGGCGCTCCACCCACTTGTCCCAAATATTCCTAATAGCAGCCAGTTTGTCATTTCGCCAGCGGATGGATCGTGTATCTCTGTTGTCAAATCGTATAATTCTTGAAATGACATGAAACTGTTGTAAGGACATGGTTGCCCAGAATATAGGCCTGCCAGACTCTTCATCCCACAGACTTTTTGTATCCTCATCATTTGAGCGATACACTCCAGCTAAAATCAACAGACCTATGTAGGCTTGGAGGTCTACCAGGTCGATTTCTCTCCAGGTGTCCCCAAACACACGCTTCCCCTCCAGATTTGTCATCTCAAGTATAATTCCCTCAATGGACTCTGGTAAAAAGAGTTGGAAGCTGGACTTGATGTCATCCACACGAGATGCTGCATAACGCGTTGGTCCTGGTGTCATCTTTATGATGTTTTCCACTCTCGCTCTACCTCCTCGGTCCTGGGGGGATGATGACCAGAGCAAGTGTCCACTTTTGGACTGAAATGTTTCCTCAGGTGCCTGTTCTTCAGGTGCCTTTCCCTCTCCATCTGTTGACTGGTCAGTCTCCTCAGAGTCTGGTTCAAAAGCTGTGATGTCTTCCAATTCTGAGACATCCTCCTCTATCTCTGGTTCAATTTCAGTGCCCTCTTCATCATGCCCAAGAACCTGGACCAGAACCTCTTCCACAGAAAAATGCTTCAGTCGTCTACATATTGTGCTCAGAGTAAAAGGAATGCAAGGCAAACATCGAGCTATATATAGTATGGGGTTGTGTAAAAATGATACATTGATTAGTCTGGAAGGTGTGGTTCACGTGTGATAGGTACAGAAGCGTGGGAAAGAAATGGGTTCAAAAGACACCTGTCTAGTCTGTGTAAACATATGATACATTGTATCATTAGGAAGTTGGTTCACGTGAGAGGATCGGCACATAAGCAGAAAGACATGTGTACCCACAAAAGAAATTGTGTGTGTGTGTGTGTGTGTGTGTGTGTGTGTGTGTGTGTGTGTGTGTGTGTGTGTGTGTGTGTGTGTGTGTGTGTGTGTGTGTGTGTGAGAGAGTGTGTGAGTGAGCTGGGGCAGTGTGTATGGGGATGTTTTCTGTATGTTGAATGAATTTACTCTGGATACCCATTCATTTCCTGTGACGGTCACTTTTGACCGGGAACACCACAGGTGTAACAAGGTTGATTAAAACACTCAAAATTGAATGAAATAGGTGATCATCACTTTTATATGTTCAAGTACACAGTGTGAAGGATATCATAAGGTCTTGAGGTAATCAGATGTAAAACATAATATTTATGAGTATTATAAGTTGTAAAATGGTCAGATTTGACCCGAACACGACAGGAGGGTTAAAAGTGTCGCACCTGTGAGCCTGACAGCATTCGAACGCTCTTCAGACGCAGGATCATGAGTCCGTAGCAGATGGTGATGATGAGGACAGGCATGATGAAGGCAAAGATGAACACACAGATCTTCAGCAGAGTGTCCCAGTACCAGGAGGGGTGGGGGAAAATCAGCTTGCAGTCCACAATCTTGGGGTCTGTGGAGACAAACATGCTTGGCAAAACAGCTAAGGGGGGGCCGTGAAGGGCAAAACTCATTGCACGTCGCACACGTGTGTTTGACACAAATGCTAATGTTGTTTGTGAAAAATGCAGACATCCATCTTCTTTTGAAACATGTTTAATCGCTTTTAGGGTAACAGGGTTGCTGGAGCCTATCCTAACTACTGTTGGCCAAAGGCTTTGTAGTTTCTGCACAGGCATCCAGTCTGTTGCACAAACATGCAAAACATGTTTAATATATTTGTATGTGGTGTACTAGGACATCAAAGCAGCTGAGCTACAAAGCTTTTCTAGATTTAAAGCCTGAAGACGAGCAAAATAAATATTGGTGGGTCTATAAAGTGAGTTTGCTCAAAATTCTTAATAGGAAAAGGCAGTAAAAAAAATGCAAAGCACTCAGCAAAACTGATGCGGAAATATATCTCTGCTTGATTTACAACTCGGTCTGTGCTGGGTTTACAGTTTTCTATTTCTAGTGGAATTTCTCCATGGTTCTTGTTTTTGAGTTGAAGTGTTGTAAGTGCTTTTTTATGTGTACATTTATTTATCTTAGAGTTAAATTTATTGAAAAGAAAACTTGTAAAGGGACCAGACTAGAAGATCGTTTTACTAATAAAGTTTTCTAGTGTTTCTAATAAAGGTCTACAACTGTGGGTGGCAGAAAGCAGTCATGCATTTTGCCTGAGTGTTAGAAGATTTGCTCTGTATGAGCTGGAAGAGCTTTTTTTTAAGGGGCTATTAAAAGAAAACGAGATTTTGAAAATGTTTCTCGACTCCTCTGTTCTCGCTCTCGAATTCTGGAGATTCTTGCTTTAGGGCTGCAGCCATCACATCATGCACCGTCTGCACATATGAATACCTTTCTACTCTGATCAAGGCTGTAAAGCTTCATCCACACCAATTCATCCTCTGCGAACGAAAGGAATCTCTCAAAGCACTAAGCTCATTCTTCAACACCAGCTAATTTTTGTTTTGGCCTCTTTTGGCTCTGCATGTCTTTATTACTGTTGCTGTTAATTAGCTGCTTATAAATCCCAAATATTTAATAGAAGAGTCTGTAAGCAGCAGATTTGTGGCTAACAATGACAGATTGACGTACTGTTGGAACTCACCTGACCAAGAATCCATTAAATTCTTTCAAACAAAAAGATAAAAAAAACATTTTAGACATGATAATTCCATTAGAACTGAAGTTACAGTAAGGCTACTGGCACACCGTCCTCACCAACGCACGTTCAAGTTACCACTTCCAATAGAAATTCTATTTAAATTTGCATAAATGCACCTGTAATGTGTGTTTTGGGACTCTGCAAAACTTTCAGGTCAAACTTTGAACAGTCAGGGACTTTGGTAGGGACATATGGATGGCGTCCCTTTTAATCACACAAGTGCCAACTGTTTTAAAATTGATTATAGAGGAGAAATAAATAATTGCGGTTTGTGCCCAGCCAGAATTCAATGACATCAAGTCTTTCATATATTGGAATAGAGCTGTGAAAAAACCTGGAGCAACATTCTTGCAGTGTCAATATTTCGCACAGAGCCTGTTCCAACTCTAGGTGGCGGACATGCACCAGTAAATAGTAGAAAAATAATAAGAAGAAGAACCCCCCTGCTTGTCCAGTGTGAACACCATGGACAAAATACACTTTCAAGAATCTGTCTTTAGTACGTTCTTGAACCCCCGTCTAATGCACGTGTGACTGTAGCTTAACAGATATCATAAATAGTAAATACACAAATCTTACTTTATGTGCTTGCTTTTTGTTGCTGTGTGTGTTTTTTGTTGTTGTGGTTTGGGTGTTGTTCTCAACAGCTCTCTATCCTTCCAGTCCCACATCAGCAACATCACCAAGACATCATTTTCCCTCTTGCTAAATATCAGCCATCTCTGTCCTTCCTTCACCACCCACTCTGTCTCCATCCTGGTCCACAGTTTAGTAATCCAGCCGCATTGATTACTGCAACTCCCTATTCCCCCCAAGAAATCCATCCACACACTTCAACTGGTTCAGAACACTGCAGCCCGGATCATTACCGAACCCTCCCCTCCATCATCACATCTTCCCAGTCCTGCAGCATCTGCAGTGGCTCCCAGTTGAATCAAGAATCAACCACCAAATCCTTCTGTACAATTTCAAGGCCATCCACATCATTTCTCCTCCCTATCTGTCTGGCCTTATCAAAATGTCCACACCGTCCCGCTCCTTGAATTCTTCATCCTTCCGTACCCCACTTCAGCACCATGCAGCAGGGCCAGCTCTGCCCCCAGACTCTGGAACTCTCTTCCCCCCTGATCTTAGAAACTTGGACTCTATGTCCACCTTCAAATTCCAACTCAAAACTTTCCTACTTAAAAAAACCATATCAATAGCACCTTCTGTCGTCTGTGTTTCATCTGTTTTCTATTGTAAAGAGCCTCGAAAATGTATTTATTTATTCCTTTTAAATGTGTAGAACTGCAGTCCTCAAAGGTTGATATCCAGTTTGTTCTTTCTTAAAACACGTTTTTTGCAGCCTTTTATTGGCATGGCACACCTGAGCTAGGTAATCAGCAACATGTATATATGGGGCACCAGATAAACAGCAGGGCTGTATTCCCTGAGGATTTTTCTGCTCTCTATCTGATTTAATACCATTGGTGTAGTTGTCCCTTTAAAATACTGGAGGGCCCCAATATTTTATGTAGTTTTTTCAGTTTCTGATGTTTTTTTTTCTGGTAAAAGCCTCTGTGATTGTGTTTTCTCATTTAAAAATGTGAAATGACAAAGTTTTTCAGAAACTATTTGATGAAGAAGTTTACTGTTTTTTTTTAATCAACACAGACAGAAAGTTGGCCTTCGTTTGCCAAAATCTTTTGCTGGAAACAAACTTGTCTCTTGTCATCTGTTTGAATTGAAGCTTTAAAGTATCTCAGCATGATGTTTTTCCATTCCTTTGATGGAGCTGTTAGTTTTTTATAATACACACTTAAACATAAATAAAATCCTGGCATTTGCACTTGCATAAATAATTTTACAACCTTCAAATTTGATAATTAATTTCTTAGTGAATTTCATGAAAGGCGATTGGAAAATAGCAGAACTGTAAATGTTTTTTAGAGTAAATAATAGTGTGTCCTTCATAAATAGTGATACATTGTGGAAAATTAAAGAGGTTGGTATGATGGTTTTGATTAAAAAAAATCAAAAACATAATTTTTCCGCTGAAGTTCAAAGCCTTGACAAAAAGTGTCAGAAAGATGAATCCCCCTCAGAGTGTGAAGTCACACTTCAAACACTTGAGGCAATTTCCCCCCCATAAAAGTCACAGACACAAAGACACTTCATCAGTGAGGTCAGCTTGTGCTGGCTGTTATTCTGGACCTCTGTTTTAGCGTGTGGGCCAGATTGGAGCATGAAAGCAGCCTCATGTGTGGTTAGAAACCTGCTGGATTCACAGGGACTCTTTAAAGTCACATCAGATTTAAAGTCTGAAACATTTGATCCGATTCTCTGCTTCTATTCTATATTCAAAGGAAAAGAAACAAATCCTTTTTTTATCGTTTAAAAGCTGTTTTTACACATGCACTGACAGTTGGTTTTTACTTAGATATGGCTATAATTCACAATTTGAGTATTAAATATATTTTAAGAGAGATTTCTTTTTTTTTTTGTTATATAAAAAATTTCACTTCTGAGAAGATCTGCCTTGTATTCTGACTGTTTGTGCAGACCTGTGCTTTTCAGAAACAGAGCATTTTAAACATAAAGACACAAAAAGCTGTGGTCTCGGTTCCACAGTGCGGGTGGGCTCGTGCTTACGGCTTTTGGCTGTAGCAGCCATGAACATGACCGGCAGGCCGATGGCGGAGGACAGAATCCAGTTGCAGATGTTGACAATCTTGGCATTGCGAGGTGTCCTGAAGTCCAGCGCTTTCACAGGGTGGCAAACGGCGATGTAGCGGTCGATGCTCATGGTTGTGAGAGTGAAGATGGAGGTGAACATGTTGTAGTAGTCGATGGACATCACCATCTTGCAGAGCAGGTCCCCAAATGGCCAAGACCCCATCAGGTAGTTGACGCTCTGGAACGGCAGGGTGCTGGTGACCAAGGCATCTGCCAGAGCGAGGTTGAAGATGTAGATGTTTGTGGCTGTCTTCATTTTGGTGTACCTGTAGCAGAGAGCAGCATAGAATTTTTATAAAGAGCAGAGCTGAAAAAGGCTGTTTTGGGCTCAGTTATACATTTAATCGCATTTTTCATTTAAGTTTCTTCAAAAAGTATATAAAAACAGAATGTATATCGACCAATCACCGTGTCTGAGTTGTAACAACAAGACCAATGATTGGCTAGTCGAAATGCATCTTGGGTATGCGTGATCCATGAAGGAAGTTATCGCCGAAAGCGGCTTTTCCGGCCGAACGGAGAGCATATTGGTGTTTATGAATGACTTATGACGTGAATAATTATTGTGTTCGCACGTATTAATTATTTCGTTCGCACGAATTAATCATTTCGAGGGAACGGAATATTATCTTGTGGGAACGGAATATATATATATATATATACTGTTGTTATGATGCTTTCCTGTGATTGTGGTAAAAGTTTTTTTTTTTACCACAATCACAGTTTGTGGTAAAATCTTGGTAACGCTTTATAATGTCCTTAATAAACTAGTAAATGTAAGCACTAGTAATGTTTAGGCAAGCCGCTTTATGCTAAACATTAATTAGCATTTGAAACTGTCTTACAACTGACTTACAAGTTTAAATAAGCTGTTTATAAATACATTGTACATCCCTATCAGTTACCACTACTGGGGTTTACATTACAGTAAGTATGAGTAATGTGGTATTAGGCTGCTTATAAAATATTACGTATTGTTATTTGTTCATTCTTATTCAAGTCATTTTATAAATTGCTTATATGATTAATAAATATATTAACAGTGTTCTTATTAACAGTTTATTGAGTGTTTTGCAGCCCCCAATCTAAAGCATGACCAAATATGGGGGGGTCTTTAAAACCCATTTATAAATTGCTTACAGAATTTACCCAGCTAAAATGTTTATTCAAAATAGATTTAGATTAAACATTGATACACTCTGTAGTTTGTGCTGCAATTCCCCTGAAACAGTCATCCATCTCTTCTTGTATTGTCCCAAAGTTAAAGTGTTTTGGCAGAAGATGTGTGATTAGTGTTTCATTAATGATAAAATTGATTCTTGTTTTGTTTTATTCTCGTAAGATGTCTTATATCAAAGATGTCTAATATAATATATAATGGTTTACTTTTAAATTTCTTGCTCATTTTGGCCAAATTTCATATTTATAAATGTAAATTCTCTGGTCGAAAACCCTGTTTCATTGTATTCTTTTCTGAGTTAAATCAGTATATTATTAGTGTTCGTAATTCTCAGAAGCAAAAAGCAATCAAAACCTTGTCTGTATGTGATACATTCAACATTTTCTCGTAGAGTTTAAGCCCCTGGCTTATTTCTATTTTTGTTTTTTTATACATGTGTGTATGTAATATTTGCAATTATGTTCTTATATTATACCTGAAAGTTAATCCTAGTAAAATGGCATAATGTGCAATAAAGTTTATTAAAAAAATGATAAAAGCTTGTATGGGATTAATAAATATATTAACAGTTCCGTGTCAAGCTGGACTTACATTTTTTAAGTCCAACTGATACGACTCAACCTTTCAGACTACAACACCTGGATGAACGAGAACCTTCATTGACAGTTTGAGTGTTTTGCAGCCTCCTAAACTGTGGGCTATGTTTTGCCACAAGAAACCACAAAGTACAGAATATGAACAGTGACCTTTATAACACTCACCAAAGCCACAGACATATAACAACTCTTCAACACATCACAACAACTATGTGAAAGAAGAGACACACGTACTGTCCTTTAGAGAGTGAGCCTTAGTGTCATATAACATTTCGAACTAAACAAATTTGAATAAACTTCAAAATGTTTGCACTCAGAATCTGCCCTTTCCAAGGGGCAGTAACTGTCTACAAGCAATTTATAAATGGCTTGTAAAGATCACATATTTGGTCATGGGTTAGATTGGGGGGCTGCAAAACACTCAATAAACTGTTAATAAGAACACTGTTAATATATTTATTAATCCCATAAAAGCAATTTATAAATAGCTTGTGAATAGGATGAACAAATGCTAATAAATGTCTTTATAAGCAGCCTAATACCACATTACTCATGCTTGTTAATGTCTTATAAGAAGTTTATTAAGGAATATTTTAATGTATTTATAAACAGCTTATTTAAAGATATTTACAAATGCTAATTAATGTTCTTATAAGCAGCTTACTAAAACATTACTAGTGGTTGTTAATGTCTTATAAGAAGTTTATTAAGGAATATTTTAATGTATTTATAAACAGCTTATTTAAAGACATTTACAAATGCTAATTAATGTTCTTATAAGCAGCTTACTAAAACATTACTAGTGGTTGTTAATGTCTTATAAAAAGTTTATTAAGGACTCTTATTATGAAGCGTTTTCGAGTTTTTTTTATGATTCCAATCAAATTACTAAACCCTAACCCAAATGGACTTGTTTACACTTGACAAGGAGGGAAGCACAGGAAAAGCAATGCAAAACAATTTCCTTCTTCATTTTCCTTCTAGTTTTACCCCTCCAAACACCCAGAACACTTATATCCATGTTTTCTCATGAAATGACTGAAGCAGCATTTCCTCAAACCAATTTGAAGACCATTCCTGTTTTCCGAAAACATCCACATCAATGTGCTGCAAATTTGGGCATAAAAAGAGAAAGGCATTGAAAGAAAACATAGACTGTGTGTTTCTGAGAACAGCAGTAACTATGAGCATAAATCACCCTAGCGAGCAAAAACACCAATGGCTGCAGTGTTTAGAGCTGCTGTCAGCAAAGACGTAAACCATGTTTGGGGCTTGCTGTCTTTTAAATAAAGCTACAGTTTGACTTTGCAATCTTCTGCAAAATTTTCTAGAACTAAATCAAGCCTGTGTATGAAAAGAGGTGTGAAAAGTTCACTTCAGCCTGTTTATGAAGCTGTTTCTGCTTAACAACGCAAGGACTTCAATGACTTTTGTTGCCACCATGGTCAGAACGCCCGCCAGCTATGACGACCTCCTGGGAGCCGTTACACAGAACTAAGCTAATGAGCTCAAATAATGAAGGTTTAATGAAAGTACCTGAGAATTAGAAGAATCTGTCTGTGAAAATGGATTTCAATTCTGCTTCACTCTTACTCTTGGGATGAGTTTTGTTTGTATTTTTTTTATCAAGAAAAGTTCTGTAAATTAACAATACACATTTTTATAGGATTATTTTAAGTGTTTGAAAGTTTTTTTTTATCTGCTTGTGTTGTTTTTTACCCTATATATCTAGGATAAAAAACAGATTTTTCTTTTTAATGTTTTGATCTCAATCTGGGTTGTTTTTTAAAGAATCTATGGAGATGCTTTTTACCTTTTTTATTCATTTCCAGCTTAATTATTATGTCTAATCTGATTATTACGTCTAAAAAGACATAATAATTAATCGTTCCTCCCTCTTTTCTCAGATAAACAAAAATCCAGTGTTTTTGCAATTTGCCAACAGTCAGTAGCAATCCAATGGAGGTCCTGCACCTCTCTCTGTACTCCATGTTCTCAGACATCTCCCCACTGTGGTGTTATTTCTTAAACTCGATTTTCCAGCCTTGTTGATAACAAACCGTTCTGCAATCACAGCTTGTTTATACCAATTTTTTTTTATACCCAGCTAACATTCTGTGTCTTCCTAACAACCAGAGGTGACAGGTAGTTCATTAAATTCTGATTAAGTCTAGCACTGACAGCTCTGAGCGTCTGTTACATCACTTTTTATTTGCACTGAGACTACTTCGACACTTGGCGGTGAAGTTGAGGTTGTTTCACTGAAGGCTGATTGCCATTTCAAACCCCCCCTAATGACTTGGAGACCCTGTTGTTTGCTGGTGGTGCAACAAGCAAGAGAAAACCGCAGAAAACTCTGATAACCCGACGAGAAGAGGTGTGCAGAAACAGAGGCTTAGATTTTTAGGCTCAGCATTCGATTAGGATCAGTCTTCGATTCCATTTGCTTGTTAGTTAGACCTCAGAAACAAGTCGGAAAAAAACTTGCATTTCATGCTTTGGTTCTTGGTTTGGCTTTTTGCTATGAACACATTCATTGCAGATGTCATATCCAAACACTTGCAATAGATTATGTTTGTCTATACTCTTCCATTTTCGGAAGCCCTGTCTGCTGAATTAATGGCAGCTCTTTGTCATTGTAATGAGGATCAATGAATCATACAAGCTCTGCAGCTGAGAAAAATGTTTTCTTTTTTCATGTTTACTGATGAAAAATTCATTTGGTTCCCACTTAGTGTTTAGTTTTCATTCGATTCTAAAAACCTAAGGATTAAAAGTAAGGTTTTTGTTAGTGAAAACACTGCAGATCTTTTAACTTGCTGACATGAACCACAGTTTGGCTTCCGAACCTTAAATCTGGAAGAAAAACTAGGATATTTAAAAATGTACCCAGATAACTAGGATTCTGTGTCAGCTGCTTTCAAATTAAATGCAACGCCTAAAGACGTGGAGGGTTATAAAGACTCTCTTGGTCAATTATTGGTGATTTAAATGCACCATAGCCGTGCAACACTACTTTACCTTCCAGATTGAAGCTCCTAGAAAATTTAAAAGTAAGAAAGTCCCACTTTCTGTCACAAACCTGTAAAATGTGTTCTCCGCATTTGACCCATCCCCTGGGGGAGCGGTGAGCTGCAGACGAGCCGTTCTCGGGAGGCAGCAGCGTTAAGGGTCTTGCTTAAGGGCCCTCACTGGGTGATGTTAATTGCTCGCCATTGATATTGCTCGCCAATGGTAATTTCCCCATTACCATTGTTCATTACCCTCCGGAAATCAAAGCCGATTCCTGCGTGGCAGCCTTCCACCTTACCAACCGAGCTACCCAGCCCATACCTGGAGCCAGGTCAGTTTAAAAATTAAACACTAGGTGGCTTGTCACACAAGCAAACACATATACGCCATTGTAAAAGCAGTTTGACTAAAAAATGAAAAATAATAAGTGCATACCCGTGGTTATATGTAGACATGCATGGCAAAAGATGTTGCATGCAGAGGTTTTTTTTCCCCCCCGTCTTTGTCATCTGCGAGAACTGACCAAGCAGACCTCACAGCCTGCCATGTTGATCCTTGTTAGGCTTCTGGAGAGACACTGAGAAGTCTCACCTCGTGATGTTCTTTGCTGTGTTGATTTTGGTGAGCAGTAAAGTGTCCTCTGTGGGCTGGAGAGTGTGGGAGGTTTGTGGACAGGTAAGACAGGGTATAATGTACATTCTACCTGATCTCATTTTTCTGCTGTACACACTAGGTAACTATTGCAAGTTTTGATCAGCATCTTGTAGAGAAGTGAGGCAGACCTTTGACTTTTTGTTTTAGTGCCAGGATAGTTAGGTTTAGTTTTGTTCTATTGGTTTCATTACCTTGATTTGACCATAGGAAAAAATGTATAAAATCAAGGCCTTTGCATTTTTTCCTAAAGCCGTAAACATACTATATTGTTATCAAAACAGAAACTGTTTAAACACAAATTTTTATCTCACGTTTTTCTAATTACCGGTAGCCAATTGGTTGCAATTTGCTGTTTGCAGGAAATGATCCAGTGTACCGGTGTAGGTACCATAACCATTCGGCCTGCAACAACAGATCGGGGTCCTTCAACTATTGCTGGTCAGCTGAGGTTACACTGGACATTTTGTCATTAGATAAAAACTGAACTTCGGGAAGTCAAAGTTGTCCTGAATGAATTGAGTTGGCACAGCAAAACAAGAGCTACATGTGACAGAAAAGGATCTTTTTTTTATGTACAGGCAGATATGAAATGATTTCAATGGCACAACAATTTACCAGGAGCCCTAAATTGCTGCATTAAAAGATGCTCATCAACAGGTATCTCATCTAACCAATCCACTTTCAAACAATTATTCCATATTGGTTCATACAGAGTAAAATTAATTTTCGAGCTATCAGCGATTACTTGATGACTTCCCTCATGCAGAGAATCAATGGCTTCTCATTTAACAGCTTCCATCAAAGGAGAATCAATAAGCTTCATCATGGTGTTAGACTGTTTAGTTGCTTGTTGTCATGAAGAGAAAATGATGCAGAGGTCATAGGACATCAGACAGAGAAT
The DNA here is from genome assembly GCA_037389245.1 of Oryzias sinensis. NCBI lineage: Eukaryota > Metazoa > Chordata > Actinopteri > Beloniformes > Adrianichthyidae > Oryzias > Oryzias sinensis. Next base: position 13,154,699 of record CM074500.1, read on the forward strand.
TCTCCTCACATTGACGCTCTCTTCTCATTCCTGACATCGTGTTATTCTCAGCTGCAAGGGGAAGCTTACGGATACAGAACGGCGGTGATGAAGCGTTAAATAATCCAAAGGTCATCTCACTAGAATTTTATAGCTCATGACCATCCATTATCATGGCCTTTCTTCCTCCAGTTTGCTGTCCAAATAGTGAAGCTATAAAAGTATTTTACTACAGTATAAAACAAGGAAAAAAGTGTTTTCTGTGACTGTTCCAAAACAATGTCATTTCTTGTTTTCAACATTCAGTTTTAGTTAACAATTTCAAGTTTGCCAACTAATTTGATGGTAAGACACTGAATCTAATATTTTCCTCTGGTTATAGATATATTATAAAAATAAACTTGGCCTAACATTTACCCTATTGATTACTGATATTTATGAATGATCAAAAATATCAACAAGTGACTCATTTTTATATAGAATCTTATACAAAATATTTTTTCATAAAACTAATAGGTATTATTTTTGTAGTAATAGTTTTTTCCAGCTTTGAACATCCATGATTTATACATCCCCTCATGAACGTTGTGCTCCATCCATCCATTCATTTTCTTAACCTGCTATATCCCTTTCGGGGTCGTGGGATGCCGTAGCCTGTCCCTGCAACTGTTGGCCGAAGGCGGGTACACCCTGGACAGGTCGCCAGTCAGTTGCAGGCGTTGTGAGACAATTTATTTTTGTCTTTAGTCAGAACTTTGTGTTTTAATTTTTTTGTTTTTAAGACTTTCCAAATTGTGGAGTCAGATATAGAAGGAGCCTGCTATTTGTGACTTTTGCATGAGTTCAGAGGTTTTGCTATTTCTCTGTAAAAGTTCATATTTCCAGCAACATAAAGCGATGAGAGTTACACAAAAAAGAACGCTATAGAAACCTTTTTTTATCTTTTGAAAATGTCTTCGTGAATGTTTATTTCTTTATATATATATTTTTTTCTGTTAAGCTGTTTTGGTGCATAGAGGAAAAAAAGCCTGAGGACAAATATGTAACATTTTGCCAGGAGAATAAAAAGAGCAATAAGCATTCATGCTGAAAATCACGGGCTCCTACCTGAGTAGCCACCGTCTTGCAATTTTTTTTAAAGACTGACATTTTCTGTATATTTATAGCACTAAATACATCAGGGAAACTAATTATGGCTGTTTCCCCACTTGGGAGTATCCTACTCTCAAGGTTTTTCACTGAAAAGGGGTTCACTTGTTTTTCTGAAACAGGACAAAATGTCAGCTGTAAGAAGACTTATAAATAGACATCACCACTTTTTTATCATTATTTTATCAAATGTCAGCTAAACGGAAGAACTGACTAAAAAACTGCTTACGGTTTGACTAAATGCTTTTAAAGAAAGATTCTAAAAAATTTTTTTAAACAAAATCAATATAATTACTTACTAAGATCTACATGTACTACTTTGTCAAAAGTTTGTAAAAGTGTTGAGGGGTTCCTTTCACTTTTGGTTCTATTAAACCTGACGGCTACATTTCATATGCTTGATCACAAAGTCCTCCTCTCCGTGATGAACACCACCAGATTCGTTTAAAGTGTTTTGAATGTTTTCAATCTTTCTTGACAAGAATATGTGGCTCCGGGAGACAAAAGTCTAAGGAACTTGTGGGGTTCCGCAAGGCTAGATTTTTTTGCCTCACCTTGTTGACCATCTCCACACTCCCTGCATCATCGAATCTCTTTCCATTGCTATGCTGACGACACTTAACTTTACCTTAAGACTGAATCCTCCACCTCCAGTGCCATTTTGTCATTTTACCAGCATCCATGAAAGAGCCAAAAACATGTACATCTTTACCATTATTCTTCATCAGCTTTAGTCCTCCACTCTTACAGGTCATTTATGTCTGTCCACCTCATTTCCAGGACAAACCTGAACACAAACCTGAGGATAAAATCTGACCCCCATTTTTTGTTTGGGCATTATATATGACATTAACCTCATTTAGTCATTAAAGATTAATGTCAAACCTTGCCCCAGCAGGTGCATCTAATTGCCCCAGTACACCCAGGCACAGTTCTATCAGGATTCTGATGGGTAGACTTAGACCTGGCCCATTTAGTCTGCCCAATGGCTCAGTGTCTCACAGAATCCGATTCAAAATATGTCTGACATTTCAATACCTTCATAGTCATGCCTCAGAACGTCTTAACGATCTTATTTTGCCTTCATTGTTATTATCATTAACACTGAAGTGCCAGACTGAAATTTATCATGAAAGTACATAGTTGCCTAGCAACTGCTTTTTCCAAAATATTCCAAGTGAGGTCGAGTTTAAAACATATGTGAAACATGGGGAAAGAGGAGAAGACCAAAACACGGATATCTGTAGCCAAAAAAAGAATCTATAAAGTCCAAATATTTATTTAAGGACAAGTGTTTGCACGGATAAAGGCGGACGGCAATCGTTAAAAAAAAGCAGGTACGATGTTTAGCACCCTCACATAAACAAATGTAAGGTGAGTAAGGATCTGAAAAGCAGAAAGTAAACAGAACAAAAACCAAAACTAACAATAAAAAAACATAAATTGCTACATTTATGTGTTAAAGATGATCTAGTACTTTCTGTAATCTAATGGACCTTCAAAATCTGGACTAAATTCTGGTGTCATGTAGCTTTAAATGGCCATTTTTAGACATGTTCCAGACTAGACTGTTCTCGTGATTCATTATAGTATCACTGAGAGAATAATAAACTTAAAGGCATGTGTTATGGCCTGACAGGAAGCGTGAAGATAATGGTAAACAGCATGTGAACACTTAAAAGTTGCTGGATATTAATCAGTTGATGGGTGTGTGTCTGCTCATGTGAGGTTGTTGCTTCGTAGCAACATCTGTGACCAGGCACAGGGTAACCTTACGGCTGCAATAATAATTTTCTTTTATTGCTTCTGCATGAATAAAAAATGGACTTGGGTTTGCAAATGCAGCAACACAAATTTTTCTTTCTTCTAGTTCTGTAGCCGCATCTAAGGGAGACTCATCTGGTTGCATCTTGGGTAATATTTCTTTGCTTAATAAATTTAGCTAGGGTTTAACAGAATTACCAGGAGCTGTCTTGGGTGAATATTGGATTCAGTCTTGATGAATTAATCTCTTGTTTTTATTTTTATTTTGTGTAGACATAAATTCCAAGTATTTTTTTATTTTTATTTTTTCTTGTTTTATGTCTAGGGTTATGACTTTTTAGACTTTTGCTGTTGGAACTTGGACCAATTTTTGCTGATATTTTTTCCAGCTCCTAAAGAGATGGACAGTAGTGTGGGTATTACTACTAGGTCAAGTCCCAGCAGGGACCTTTCTGTGTGGATTTTGCATGTTTTCCCAGTGCATACATGGGTACTCTGGCCTTCTCCCACAACCCAAAACATGCTTTACAGGTTAGTTGGTGACTGTAATTGCCCCTTAGGTGTCAAATTGAGTGAGTTTGTGTGGCCCAGCAATGTACCATCAAACTACCCTTGGTGTACCCCACCTTCACTCGACGCTGCTTGGTAGGCTCTCTGGTTTAGATGATAAATAAATACATGAATAAATAAATGATTTATGGACATCTTGTGGGTATTTTTTGCCTGCTGATTGCTCACATGTTTTGATTAACACTGTGGAATGACAAATTCAACAGTGCATTTTGTTCATGCTCTTTCACTAATTGGTGTGAATCTGTCCATTAGAGACAGATTCTCCAGATGACAGCTAACCACGGCCTAACCTTGATATCGATGCTCTGTTCTTGCCTTTACAGTCACTTCTTGCTTCTTTTACCACTATTATGATACCTGTAATCATGTGTCAAATCTAAAAAAAAGATAAATCAAATTTTCTTTAATTATTTGAATCAGTGAAAATGTTTATTGAAACAATTCATTTTAACAACGATTCGATTGATATCATAATTTATGGTTGTTGATGGTTCATAGTCGATTTTGGTTCATTTTGAACGGTCCAATTCTCCAACCTAAAAGCAATCCAGGTCATCTTTAGTCCAAAACTCAACCAGTTTGACTCAGAGATGAAAACCTGGGCACTGAACAGTGCAAGTGAGGTTTTCCAGATTCTGTGTGTTTCTTGCAAGTTAGATCATTCTACCTCACTGTATGATTACGTCTTTGGTAAATTCAAAGTTTTTCCACACATTGGACTGGAATGATGACTTGATCAGTTTTTGCTGTCGTCACAAGTGTGTTGTTCACTGTAATGGCACTTCATTATTTTTAGTAAACAATAAATATATAAAAAAACTAGCATGCCTCAATCCAAATGGTGTTTTCAAATATCAATATAATTGAGTTTATTTAATTTTGAAATGATTTTATAATGACACAGGTCAGTGCGATTAACAACTTGCCTCAATCAGAACAATCTGGTTGGATCACAGGAATATATGTATGTATGGTGTATACTTGTAAAGCGCTTCCTACCCTCCTTGAAGGCCCAAAGCGCTTTACAGTCACAAACCCATTCACCCACTGATGGCGGCTCCGCTGCCGAACACTGGCGCCAACCTTCCACCAGAGGCAAGGCAGGGGTTCAGTGTCTTGCCAAAGGACACTTCAACACATTTGCGGGCAAGGCGGGAATTGAACCTGCAATCTTCTGATCAGAGGTCAACCGCCTTATATCAATATAAATCAATTCTTTGATTAAGTCGAAACATTTTTACACCCCTACAGGTTATGATTGTTTCACATGAAAGAAAATGTTACCTTGTGTAATTTAGAAGCCTCTAAGTTTCTATTCTTTAAATTTCTTCTTGAATATAGACTTTAAATAAATATTAATAAGGGAGATTTACAACTAAGTAGCATTAAGTCAACGTTTGCTCAGGGCTGTTGCCTGAAGCTGTTCTTAATGAATTTGTTATCAGCTATGGTGAAACTGAAAGATAAAACAACCTATTTGTTGTAAATCAATACTATTCTCATCACACACTAAAAAATGTCAGATTCAAACCTGCACACATAGAGGTAACATTCTAGAATATGAAGCTCTACTTTCATGGCTTTTGTAACGCAGCAATACTAAACTCAATTTTTCATTAGCGGGTGGATCTGGAGCGTGTGTCTGTAGTCTTGTGCATGACTCATGAGCTGCCGCTGAGTGCAGATAAACCATTAAGTTCTTGCTGCAGAAACGGCTCATGCAAGCAGACATCTGTATGCCTCTGGCCCTGACCCATAATACTGTCCATGCATGCTGCGAGCAACATGATGGATAAGGGTGCATAGCATGCAACTGTAAATGTGAGCGTGCTGCTGTGATGAGCAGCAGCGTAATAAACATAACTTATTCTGGACGTATGTTGCAAAAAAAATAATCTCTAAAAGAAATGCATTTAACCATATAACAAAAAGAAAACTGTTCACACATTTAATACATGAATGTCCCTTTTTTAGCTCATATTTTATTTAATAAAAAAAATAACAACAGTCACGTGTTCTATAGTAGGCTTCGTGTAAATGAAATAAAGATGAGAAGAAGCATAACAATAAAGGAGCAATGTGTATTTTAAACACTAATTTAAACAGATTTAAAATCCACTATACATCATTTTTGTTAAAATGCTTAAATGTATTTGTTTTTTTTGTTCCTACCTGCCTTTCTCCCACCTGCAACAAGCGATTTCAGGGAGGCCCCACCTACAAGGTCCCTTCTGATTAGTTAACTTGTCAGAATTTAAAGTGTGGGTTTTTTGTTTTCGTTTTGTTTGTTTAATAAAGTCATCTTCATGCACAGAAACAGACCAGAAAAGGGAAATTTTATACATGTTGAATATTTTGCAGTTTGAAGTAAAACTTTTCATTTCTTTGTAAACTGTCAGGCAGTGTATTAAAATTAAATTCCACATCAGTGTTACATAGCAGGCAGCTGTTTCCTGTTTAACTGCACTTGACACTTTCCATTTTGATTCCCAAATCAATATGGAAAGCTGAGACGATGACAAAGTCATACAAAATGTAGATTAGACAGGAAACAGACATACATTTTGAATATCACATAGGGCAAACTTCAAATCGTCTCATTCAAAACTACACTAAAATCCAGAAGCTTTGCTGAGGCATTGCACCCTCTATTTAGCCTCTAGACACCCAACAATTATTTCCAGCAATGAAAAATAAAAATAAAGAAAATTCACTTAAAGATGTTAAATTAAAACGATTTTGGAACCAAAGTGGTTAGAAACATATACGCATCAAAATGGGTCAAGGGGTTAAAAAATGTACATTTTATGTAAATGTAGTTTTGGAGAAAGGCAGTTTTAAATATTTACTTATAGTTTGCAATTTTTTTTTGTAGATTAAGGTTTGAATTAATTTAATTTGTTCCAAACTGGCCCAAACCATTATTGCACCTCCAACGTGTTTGCTGACTAGCTTTAGGTGTATATACTGAAATATCTGGTCTAAAAAAATACTGTATGGCTGTAGATGATGGTTACACATGTCCTTTTGTGAAATATTTGATTGCAAAGTAAATTCCACTAGTAAATAATAGTGCAATTTTCAAAGACATGTAGACAAACAGATACAAACACATGTGTTTAATATGAGAAGACGCTTTCTCTTTGAAAGACTTTATTTGTTATGGTAATTAAGCCTTGCACCGCCTGTGTTGTGTGTATGCCTCTTTTTCCCTTTCTTTCTTTAACTTTAAGATAGATTTAATTTTTTAGCAACTTTAAAAAAGCAATTTTCATGTTGCTCCCTTTAAATTCCTGAGCACTGACAATTCTCGATGCAACTGAAGCAGATTTTCATTTTTTGGGTGAAAAAAAGAATTACGGGCTAAATATGTCTATGAAGACTCTCATTCATCTAGGTTGATTCAATCATACAGTAGTAGTCGGTTTAGGGGCTGTCACTAGGACTTAGTTTTTAAAGTTAGAAGACGTTTCACCTTTTATCCAAAAGGCTTTGTCAATTCTGATGAGCTAAGACTGTACAAAAAGAAAACTGGGAGCTGCAAGAAAGAAAAAAAAGACAAGTAAAAGGGCATCCAAGTAAATTGATTTGCCACCATTTTTTTAAATTCCTATTTACTTTTGAGCATAGGGACTTCGCAGTTGTTTTTGATTGTGTTTGCCATAATTCTACCTCTCAAGGTTTTTTGTCTATTTCCTGAGGGAGCAAAAATGATCTAAATAGGAAAAGCTGTTAAAAATGTACTCAAGTACATTATTTTCAATCTTCTCCTGTATTAGAACCCATTCAGCAACTGTTCAAGTAGATGAAAGATTCCATCATGAAACGCCATGCGCTTGATTTGAAAAAGAATGTGTACGAAAAGGTAAATAAAGCGAGCATAAAAGATTAGCACCTAGTTAAATATTTATATAGGAAGAAAAATCTGATGTTTGCAAGGCACCATGAGAGGAAGTTAAACATGAGATAGAAAAGAAGTGAGTTTAAGCTTAAATGAGTCGTCATAGAAACAGCGAATGGGTAATAAGTTATTTGAAGTATTTGATTGTCGTTGGGATGAAAAAATAAAATAATATCATACTGTGCTTCATTCCTGCAGCGCAGCCACAAAAGCAAATGAATCCCATCCCTTAGTGGGAGCTCAGATTGAGCAGAAGGATGTGAAAAAGGGTTAGAGAATGTGAAAAATAGTAAAATATGAATCCATGTGGCAGTTAAAGTGATCCTGAATTCTAAGCTTCAGCTTCCTTCTACACTTTAATAGACTAGAAAAAACTGAAAATGAAAGTTTTCATCAAGTTAAACAGAAGATATTTCCACTGACTCTATGTTTGGCATCTGTGTGAAGGACTGCACAGTCTTCTCTAAAGATGACTGAGGATGTCTGGGATCAGGCTGACACCGAACGCTTCCCGAGCTGTCGCCGAACATCTGCTGTGACTCACAGTCCCATGACAAAGATGAGTAATTACACAGACAGAGACACCCGACGAATGTTCGGGTTGTCTCACAGACAGATGGACAGTGTGGTGACAGATGTGCCGCTGCACAAACTCCAAAAAACAAAGTGATGCATGCACACATTCATGCCGCAACTGCTCAGAGCATCAGTGAGATTTCCAGAAAAAGAAAGCCATGACGCATTTTCTTGTCAGAATAAAAGTCTAACCAAAATTGTTGGTGGGGAAAAAAACAGTCCTTCCTATATTTTTGCAGATGTTTGCAAGTATCAGTAACAAAAATATGTTAAATATATTCCAATAAATACACAATTGATTTAATAAAACAGAGTGCAATTATGTATTCTATGTGCATCAACACATGAATTGTGTGTCTGGAAGGCATGCTTGCATTTTAATGTCTTTGTCTGTGGAGGAGCAAACACGTGCCACACTGACAGAAACACTTATGCATCCATCAATGTTGAATCAAAAAGCTGCATGAACAAAATCTTAAAAGGAAATCAAGATACAAGGAAACAGAGATGTGGGGGAGAGAAGCTCACTGGATGTTTACTGGCAGTGAATAAATAACAATGAATTAAAATTAAGGTAGTTTGACGGTTCCATTTTGTCAGCCCGACCTGTCAAATTAGTATTATAAAGAATAACTGTCAGGCTGTAGCTTAAGTTAAAAAAAAAATCAACTAGTTAATTAAAATCAACTAGTAAATTATTGTTCCATTGTATTCCATTACAGTAAAACCCTCTCTTATAAACTAATTTTGCCTAAAGCTGAATTAAAGTTACAAGAACCATTTAAAACAAATCCTATACATCCTCTATCACATAAAACAGAAACTTGCTATGGCATCATGGTTAGTTGTTTAGGAAAAAAATAAAGGCAAACATGCAACAAAAAATACAATCACAAAATAAGGATTAAAAAATAAAACATGATAAAACTAACCTCAATACTACTTTTAAGTGGCTAAAACAAGTAAAAAACTGGAAACTATGGAAAAAGGTAAAAACCAAGCTGGTGAATTTTACTGATGTAACTATTAATTAACTTTAAATCAATTTAATAGTCCCATGATCTAACCAGATCAATTTGTCTGAGGCGGGTTGTTAATCAAATAGACATATGCCATTATAAAATCGAAATCAATTGATTATAATCTATACTGGAAAATACCATTTAGAATGAGTTAATGTAGGTTTATTTTACTGTAACTTAAAAACAATGAATGTATCACTTCAGACAAAACACATGTGATGTCAGCAAAAAATGATCAGTCCATCTTTACAGTCTAGTGTGTGGAAACACTTTGAATTCTGCAAAGACAAGGTTCTAGTAATGTTCTATTAAGTTATTTTGATGTGAAAAAACAACAGAGGGTGGACCTTTTATAAAACTAAAATGTGAATGGATTTCCTAATAATTCCTGTTTACGTGTTTCTACACATATTTAATTTACACTTGATTATCTTGCAAGAAACATAAAGAATCTGGAAAACTTCACCTGCACTGTTCAGTACCCAGGTATTTCTCTCTGAGTCACACTGGTTGAAGTTTTGGCTAAAGATGTCCTGGATTGATTTTAGGTCAGTTAAAATGAACCGATATGAACCAACCAACTTTGAATAATCAACAACCACAAATTATGATATGAATTGTTAAAATGATTTTTCACACACATAATGAATATGCATTTAAAGTGATTAGAGAGGACACAATGGAAGCAGTTGACACAACCTGGCAGAGAGAAGCTCTTCTGGACAGAAGGAAAAATACAAACATAAGAAGGTAAAAAAGAAAATCACAAGGAAACTAAAAATAACAATTACAATCACAGAAACCCATTTTGGCAGATATGTAAAGACATTTAGGAGTGAACTCTTTTATGATTGGCAGCTTGGTGGGCCTATAAGTAAACCCAAGGGAGCTTCAAACTTGACTTTCAGATGCCTTTTCTATAATGAGGTGGACAGAGCAAACTCCAGTCAACTTGCTGGTTTAAACAATGCAAACCTTAACATATTTATGACCAAACCACATCATCCCTTGAAGCAAAAGCCTTGAAATGATGCTGAATATTGAAACAACTTTGAGCAGCTTACCAAAAACTAACTATATTTAAACACATAAAGAGCTTGATCATCAGCAGATGGAAGAACCTTTTATAAATTTCATCACAGTAGATTTGCAGCTCAAGAGGATTCAGTTAGTATAACCCACGGCCCATTTGTAGCCTCTAAAAGTTGCCCAGGTTTGAGCTTTTTTGTATTTTAGCTTTAAACAGAACCCAAGTGTTTTTTCTCTCTCATGGGAGGCATTTTAAAGACAACATGGACTAACAAGAACAGGGAGAAGCAACTTCATCTACCAAGGTTTTTTTTCCAGACACATTTAACTTTTTCACTGTGGTCCTAATGTTCCAGCGAAATGCTTAACATTGTTCTTCCATTCATATTAGACAGCCGCGCTTCAGCCGAGCACTTCTTCGTGTCTTCACATACGTTCTCTTTCAGTCACGCTGTGTTTTAAGCTGCTGCTTCAATTGTAACAAAGAGGATTGGGATTCTTTCTTTTTGTAATGTGACTCACTCATAATGATTGCCATTAAACAACAGAAGCATCTGAGGTCAGATCTAGTTTCTCTGTTTGTTGCTTAGAAACACAGAATATAATGGGCTGAAGACAGGACTCCAACTGACCAACGCCGCAAAACAACAAAAAAATAATGCAAAATAAAACATAACTTGAACATCTTTCTCTGTTTGTCCTAAGTGCTGCTGATAATAGTTCCTGTCATGCCAAAAAAAAAGGGAGACAGAGGGACCGATTCAATGTGGAGTTGACAGATGGACAAAAGAGCCGAGAGCCGCTGCCAGTCATCAATCATGGAAATAAAACTAAACCTGTCATGTTGGTCCTTCATATTTAATTCATCATCATTCCTTTGCGTTCTCTGACCTTCTTGTTGCAGTCAAAAGGCCTGTCACAACAATCCAAAAAAAAAAAAAAGTTGTTTAGTTTTCCTGACAGCTCTTTGGCTCCCACACCCCCATCTTTGAGCACGTCTTTATCTTTTTGCCTTTTTTTTAATTCAAAAGAACACCTCCAGAGGCAGAGGGACAAATTCCTAATTCTTCATCAGTGTCTGCTTCCGTTAGAAAGCTCGTTACTCATAATCAGACCTGCACACAGGAGGGCTATTGTGATTAGCTCCCTGCACTCACTGCTCATAATTGTCTTCTTGACAGAAACCTCAGACACTGTACTCCCCTGGTCCACACAGATAAACACACTTGGAGAAAGCAGAATTGTCTTCGCTCTGAATTTCACACTTGTGCTTAGCTGTGCTGGCAGCTTGTTGTTTTATTGCTTTCCAAAGCAGAGGCTATTCCCCAGATACATCCGTATTAACTCATTTGCGCCAAATGAGTTTGCCAGAAGTCTAAAGCAAACAACGTAATAGCTGCATAAAATCTTCATGTGAGTAGCAATTATCGGGCTCTTGCTGGCTAACAGCCGCCGCACAATGGCCGTGCTCTCTGTTATCTTCAGCTGTTACAGGACTGACGTAACAGGTCTCAGCAGCTGTTTGAGGAGGATGTGCGGCACACTCGGAGGAAAGACGCAACATGGGGAAAAAGATGGTCTTGAAGCATCTGAAGGTGAAGACATTAGCAACGCTTACCTCCAACCTCAACAGAAAGGTTGATGAAGTCACGTGACCATCGAAGCAATTAGAACCAATTTATGCTTATCAAAAAGAATCTGTAATAAGGTCATTTTTTTTCACTGCAAAATGAATATTCAGAGAAAGCTAATTTGCATTATTGAGAAAGGGGGGGGCTTCATTTTTAGACGAACTCCTGATGATGAATTCTCCTTATGATGTAAGGCAATTTGGCTCATTTTGCAGCAGCACCATCTGCATGAGCTTGAGCTGCTTAGTCGAATTCATTTAGAAGCACACAAACCAGAGCTTTAAGAAACAATGTTGTCTGTATTTATATTTTATATCCAGAAAAAATGCATGTAAATCTCTGTATAAATAATAAACAAAAGCAGCCATCGCAGCATTGTAATATAAAATGACAAACGATGGTCTGAGGTGGTAAAGATTCAACGCATGTTTCCTCTTGCAGTAATTAGCGCAATGAACTGGGCAAACATGGGGAGGCTCCCCTTATTAATAACCTGCTGTGAGGGGAAGTGGGTGAAGGCACCACAGGTACGCCTTCTTCAGGTAGCCGGATGTCTGACAGAAATGCAGCTGTGATGTTCAGCACCAGTTAATTATTGATCCTGCCCAACCTGATCATCTTTAATAAGCTCTAAGACCATCTCCAATAAAAAGTATGTTTTGTGTGTTTTTAACATGTTCTTCAGGCATTTTTCTGAATATGGGGGGGCCTGTATGATACAAATGTAATTTAATTTCTGAGGATTTTTTTATTCAGATTCCTGTGAACCAGGAGCACATGAAAAATGCAGTTTAAAAATGATCAATCAATCAATCAATCAAACCTTTATTTATATAGCACTTTCACATCTTACAGACATCCAAAGTGCTGCACACGTATAACTACACTAAAACCATAGGTAAAATTCAAAGAAACACAGTAAAATGATAATAAAATCATCAATAAAAGAAAACACAAAAAAACTGTCTAATTATCATTCTCTCTGGTGTTAAAAGCCAATGTAAAAAGATGAGTTTTTAGCAGAGATTTAAAATCATTTAAGGATCTGGTTGTGGTTGTGACGTTGTAGCTAATAGGGAAAGCCACAAGCTCTCACTTGTAGATGACTAGTAGACGACTTGTAGACAACTAGATCCATGTACATTTTCCTCATACAAGCTGGCATCTGGCTCAAAACTGTACCATTGAATATTGGTCGCTTTTTATTGCAATGGTAATGTTAGGGTGGGGTTGTGAGGGGCTGTAAGCTAGCTGGAAAGGGTGTACACAGATGAATAATGGGAAGTGGGGATGGGGTTGCTCCGTGCCAACAGTCACACCCACAACTCAGAGGCAAATTTCTAATCAAATACTTTCACTCTGCAGAAACTATGTAAAAAAAAACAAAAAAAACAATGTTATTTTCATTTGGGCTAAATTAAAAGATCACCAGGAACATTTTTACAATAGATCAATAGATGATGGGAGAGGGACTGGTAAAAAGAAATTCTTGATTTCTCTTTCATTTTGCAATAATGCAAAACATTCACATAAAAAAGCAATATTATATGCATGACTACTAAATATTTTAGAATCTTTAAGTAACTGCCTCGCACTTACGATAGAAAAATGCTGTTTTTTCCTTTCTAGATCTACGATTTAGTATAACTTTTCAATATGTTCCATAAAAGCCTAAAACCATTAATCTTGTGAAAATATGTGATGGTACTCATTCTATTATCTGAAATAGTCTGTCTAATGGAAAATCGTATAAATCTAGTCTCTGCTGATAAATCTGTGTAAGGCTAATCCACATGCATCAAAAGAAGGGACCCCAACAGTCTAGCAAAGATAATTTGATTTTGTTACTTAGGGGGAAACTGTTGTACGTTATCACATTGCTAATTACACCCTGGACATTTGTCTCAACTTCCTCTCCAGTTTGCATCATTGGCTTCTGTCCTCCGAATAAGACAAGAGGTGAAGACATGTTTTGTGATTTTTCTCAGCTCCAGAGTATTTTTCTACAGTGGGGTGATTTTTATATTAATCCTTTGACACCTATTAATGCAAATAGGCACCTCTTCCTATCAAAAATTACCTTAATTTAGCATCTACTTGACAGTAAAAAAAAATTTTTTTCATATCTGGAAAAACAAATTTAGGTGTCAAGAAGTTAAAATGATGCAGGTTATTCTGTTTAAAAAATAAAACATTAACCAATATTTGTTTCAAAATCAGCCCTACATCCTTTTGCAAGCCTAAAACCACAAGTTTAAAAACTAAAAATTATCGTCAAAAGTCACCACTTCAGCAGTCAGGAACGTAGTGTATATTGCTTAATGAAAACCGAACATTAGAATAAAACTTTCGATGTAAAAGGAAAACTCTCTGACAAAAAGTGGTTGCTCTTTATAGAAGGAAATGTGTACTTGAGGAAGGCAGCCATGGATGCATTTCAAGCACCACAATGCCTGTTAAATCCAAGACTAAGTTTGGTAAAGGGTCATCGTTTGAGAAAAGCTAAATATTTTCTTCTTCTTTTTTTACTGAAAGTCTTATTGTTTTGTTCAAATGTGTTTTGAACTTTTTCTCCGCTACTTATCCTATGTAAGTTGAATATTAATCACAAGAATCCAAACGAATTAGCTTGTTTTTTGTTGAATTATCAATACATATGTACTGCTAAAAAGACTGAGAAAAATATCCTAATAGCACCGTGTTTTTCCATTAGAAAACACTAACATTACATAACTGCCCTGACTGGCAGCTGAGAAAAACAGGTCTAGTCGTTAGTGCGCATTCTGGCTCCTTACTGACTGCGTGCAAATGCTGCATACACGGGGCGTACAGGTGATACCTAACTGGCCGTAGAGCACCCACTAAAACTGATCGTTTACATTTCCTGATTTCACCCAGGCTGCATGGAAGGAGCGTGCAAGAAGTGCGCACTTACACTTGAATAGCGCTGATGGGCTCTCTGCCCATTGCGCAGGGTTTGGAGGGGGGGTTAAAAAAAATGAAAAATCCATACGCGGTGCCTGTTTCTCACCTACTTCAGCCCAGTGGAGTAAAGAGAAATGAGGTGGAGACGTCTAGCAAAATCCTTCCCTGAAAAGGCAGCACAGCCAGCTCACATCTCTCTGACTGATCTGTGTCTTATATCTTAAGATTGTTCTGTTTATTTCAGCCCACTTTGGGCAATTTACAAGTGCAGCAACCTAAAAAGTGCCCTCAGAGCAGTAGGAGGTTGAGTTTTTGGCCGAGTCTGCAACTAAGCCTCCCTCCAGCTGTCTGTGCCCTTCAAGGTTGACCTCAGGAGTGTCCGACTCAGGATCATCATACAAAGGCCACCTTTGGGTGCTGTCCCATCCACAAAAGGCCCACTATCTTCCCTGGAGGTGGTGAATCCGGTGAGGAAAAACTTTGGTGACATCTTAGCCTTAAAGCTACTGACATTTGCTGACCTAGTACTGTTTATCATGTTAGGAACTAATTGTCTTAATATAAAGAAATACATTTTATTTAAGGAGAAAGGTGATAATCAGCATCAACAAACTTCATGTATTCCAAATTTGTGTTGAACCGCTTTCACTTCATTGAAGTTCTGTGCACTGATGTGATGCATTAATACACTTTTGCTCCTCTGTGTCTGATTCTTTGTATATCGGTTAGAAACTTGTATTCCAACTAGAAATACAAATGGTGCATTGCCCCACACAACCTTAAGCTTGCACATTCTGTTCTTCAAATACTGTCAATGATAGTTCTCTCATGCTGTCCTTGTGTGACAAGTCTGCTCATTTCAGAAAAAATGTTTGCACACTTGTATTGTTTCTTCGGTTGTTTGTTTTAGATTTGATTTTTGTTCATTAAAGATCCACTCCGATGACAATCTTGTTTTTTGTGTTTTTTAGCATGTCCCTGCGTTATTTTTCTGATGATGGAGGGCATATACAAAAAAACATAAAGCTTAATTAAATTAGGTTTCTGAGTATTTCTTTTTAAATCATTGTGAATCAGGAGCGGGTGAAAACATGGTGTTTAAAAAAGGTTGTATTTGCAATGTAGAAAAGACGCTGGCCACAAGCTTCCTGCTCCACTCTATTCTGAAAAATCCACTTGTAGATGACGAGATCCATGTAGATCTTTGTTTTCCTTGTTTGAGCTGGAATCTGACTTAAAACTGTATGGCTGGATAGCTCCAATAGTGCTCACCATTTTTGTTGCATCGTTAATGTTAGTTTGGGGATGTGGGGGGCTGGAAGAGAGAGTGTAAACAGATGGATCATGGAAAGTAGGGGCGGGCTTATTCCACGCCAAGGGTCCAGCCCACAACTAAGAGGGGAATTTCCAATGAATTCCTGTGGAAACTTTTTGATTTTGGATAAAAACGGCATAATCTTGATTAAAAAACCACTGGGAACACTTTTACAATCGATCAAAAGATGATCAGATTGAGACTTCAAAAGATACCTGTGCTTTATTATCAATGTACTAGTTTAGTTATACAAGAGGCTTATTGATGTCACTGCTGCATTGAAATCAAACACAGGAAGGGGAAATACTTTTGTATTCTACTTTTTTTCCCCTCCACAGTCGCAAATTTTTTTAAGATATTGTCAGATAATTCTGTTTAACCCTGGAGTAAGCACTGACACTTGTCTCTGAAAGGCTTTGCACTTCCGCGATTGTTGCAGTGCACTTAGCAGGTCGAGAAGTTGTTGAAACCCAGCTTGACACCTCACTGTTCCCCAGGGCACAAAATAGGAGGCAAGTGAAACCCATTAGTGAGGTGCACGGCACTCTTCAGCTTTCCAATGAGGCCTCAAACCAAAGACCTCGACTCTGTTGCGACCATGAGAGGCCGTGCCAGCAGGAAGTTTTAAGTGAAATGTTGAATATGAACTACGGGTTTCATCTGCCTATCTGCTCATGGAGTTGGTGGGATGTGGAGGCAGGAACTCTGGGAGGTGTTGGGTTCATTTCGCAGGCTCCGATCACCTCCCAGTGTTTCCATGGCAACAGGAAGCACTCTGCTCCCGCGCTCTATTCCTTGCGGAACTCTCTTTCTCTCCGTGCCCAGCCACATCTGAATTCTACATGCTGCTCTGTGGTCATGTCTGTTTGCTCCCTGTAACTTTGCGGATGTTTACCGTGTTTCGTTGAGTGCCAAAGAGTGGGCCGCAAATGGAAGGAGAGATAAAGAGTGAGACGTTGAAGTGTTTTATAGCTTTGAGGTTGTCATTAGTTAAAAGCCTAAAAGAGAGAGAAAAAAAAGAGATTCTACTTTTTTCTCTGCTCCAACTGCGTTCGAGAATGCAAAAAGCAGACAGCGAGGTCGACACAACCCGCAAATCCCCGTCAGGTAAATGGTATCACAGAAACCGGAGCTCACTAAGGAAAAGAATGAATTTGTATGACTGTGGGATTTATCCTTTGTCTTCACCTTAAAAGGTGGATAAACTTGTCAGACATTCAAAGAATCCTGTTGGTGTGTCAAACTCGGGACGAGTCCACATGTATCATAATCCGGCGCAGGAATCTGGGGGACAGATGGAGCACAAGCTGCTCAGCGCTGTCTAGTTTGCATCACATTCAGCTTGTGAAAAACAGAGGAGTAAAGCTCACTTTTTATTTCCCACCATTACTTCTAATCCAGGAAGTTTCCGGACAAAAAAAGGACATACTAGGACCAGCTCATTTACATTTATTTTACTTTTATTTTGTTAGGGAGCTGGTCTGCTATTGCCAAGTTATTTGTGTCAGATAATAACGTTTGGCACAGAGACAGCAATTTTCTGAGCCCACTAGGAGCCAGAGGCAAACCTCATCATTGACGCCCCATAAAATTAAAGCACTACTGTTTTGTTATAAACAGCACAAAACAGGCAACAGTTGAATGACTTTAACAAATAGTAGGATAAGAATTGCTCAAAAGGAATAAGAAATGCAGACAAAAAAAGCAACATAAAGTTATTTTCTTTGCCTTGAAGAGTTTGAGAAATTCCCCTTTTTTCTGCCTAAATCAAATTAGTAACACAATCTGATTATTACATTTGCAGCACTCAAAATTAAACGTGTTTGCATGGAAAACTTAATATAGATTTTCTCTTTTTTTTAATAACACTAAATGGATTTTATTTTCCAGAAAGAGCCCAACGTTTTTGGAAAAATGGATTCAGTGAATAAATGTCATTGTGTGCCGAGTCAGAAATGACTGCTCACATGGAATCGGTTAACAAGCGAGCAAAATAATGGGCTTGAATGAAAGAAAGCAGTCATCTCAAATGTTGTGGCGGCAACAGAAGTTATTAAGTAAAATGAACCCCAAAAGCACACATAAATTAGGGAAAAGGCAAGCTTTTGCCTGAATTGAGCTTTTGTCTAAGGAGATGGGCTGAATATTCCCCGCTCCTTAGCTGCTTCATCAGACGGAGTGATAGTTGGACATTGAAGACCCGCTCTATCTCTGTTCTCCTTGGTTCCCATCAGCATTCTTGTCCTCAACCCTCCTCTCAGCCTCTGCTCTTTTCAAACTTATCTTTTCTTCCCTTCCCTGCTGCATCTTTTGTGCCCCCCCCCCCCCCCCAACCTGAAGGAGCCTTATCTGGATGACGCAGCAGATGCCAGGGGCCACTCGGGCAAAGGAAATGCCAGCTTTTCACGTGTAACTAGAAACAAGCTAATCACGATGGAATTCAACTGTTTCCCTTTGACAGAACTCCTTCTTTTTATCTATCTGTTTGCACTTCATACAAAGTTAGCTTTTCTCATTTAATACGGCTAACTTCAAACCCAAATGGACATTCCTCAGGGCTTTCATTTGAGCCCTGAACTGTGAGTAAAGCATTAAAAGGAAGCACACATGAATCAAAAAGAGGAAAATCAGTAGCTCAGAAGAACTGTGTGAGTCACTGTAAGCACATCAGCTGCATTCCAGCCCCCTTTTTTGAACATAGTTCAACTATTTAATAACTCATCTAATTTGTATGAGGCGGAGCAGACACTGACTGAAACAGACGGAAAAATGACATTTGAAAGGATCCTTTGTGACTAACCCTAAAGGCCTATATGAATAATGTCACTCCAAGTTCAGGCACTTTGGAATAAAAGTGAAGAAAAAAAAATCAAAGCATGTGCTGCTAAAAAGTAAAACTAATCGGCATATTATGGGATTTTCTATTTTTGCTGCGAGCTTGGAGGTGTTTTACGCACGAGTGGCGGCGGCGCATACTTCATCCAAACGCGCAAAGACTGCCAAAAAAATAACACGAAACGCATCAACAAGTTCAACCCGTCTCTTTGACAACTCTGCAAAGGTGCGCCTAACAGTCGTGTCTCACCTGACGATGATGTACATGACCAGCAGGTTCCCCACCAGCCCCACCATGCACACGATGGAGTAGAGCGCGGTGATGATGATCGCGATGATGACCGGGTTGGCGTCGTCCTCGTCCAGGCCGCCGGTCAGCCCGCGGTCTCTGCACGAGAAGCTGCTGTTCTCGGTGAAGTTCCGGCAGAAGCTGCTGTTCTCGGACATGTTTCCGGCGCTCTCCATGGTCCTCGGTCGGGTTCTGCTCCTCTCCTTGGCTACCTGTGGACCGTTTGGCTGTTTGTGATCCCCCGTCGACGTTTCCGCGCGTAAGAGCTGCGTGTCAGGCGCCGGACGGACTCCCCCCGGCGGCGGCAGACCTATATTTTGCGCTTTATTATTTTATTTATCTGTTGCACAAGTTTAGTGACCGCACAGCCAGTCTGCGCAGGACAAAATGAATTCACTTGCACCCGTTCCACCCTTTCTTTTCCCACAACACAAGTCCTGCCTCTCAGTTTCCTTTCTCCTCCCATTACATTTTTTAGCTGTATTTTGGCTCATGTTTCTGTGTTTGTTTTGCTTTTACTTATAGGTTTCCCCTCTTATCAAACACTGTTGTTATCTTTTTTTTTTTTTTTTACTTTTTTCTTCTTTTTACATTTCCTTCCTCTTTTAATGTATTTTCTTCAATTGTCTCAATTTCCTGTTATTACTTATTCATGCTTTTATATTTTTAATGTTTCCCTTTTTATCCCTTCCCTTAGATCGTTAAGTCTTCTGAACTTCTCTTTCTCTCACCCCTTTTATTTACAAAACAAATATAATTTACAGCATTTCAATTGATACTCATGAGAGAGATATTATTTGTCCCTGAAAAAAGCAGCTGGAAACAGACAACTGGTGGTGGTTTTAGTTTCTGTAAAAACCAAAAGGAAAACCAGAAGCCAGAACAGAAACAAGCAGTTTGAGGGACGTGTAGACAGCCAGACACGAGCCAAGGGACCATCTGTGAAGTCATCTGAGGAGTGTCATCTCGCTTTTGATTTTTGTTGTCTGCACTGTTTTTAATGAGTAGAGCCAGGGAGGGATTTTAATAAAGCCTAACCCAATTGGGATTGATTTTAACCAAGATAATGCCCCTGCTCGTCTCATTACTGTTTCTGAACCTATAGTTTAAGAAATGAGCGAAACAACCACTGGACATTTTTTCATTCTGATGACCAGTTCCAGACTCCTGACATGGACTATGTTACTTCCCCCCAAGGGAATGATGAGAAAATCAGAAGCTGCTCTTATGCTTGAAAATAAAAAAGGTAAAAGGTCGCTTCACCGCGGTCCACCCAGCCGAACCAGGAGATGTGGGTGCCTGCTGAGCCTAAGTGGCTGTGGTGGTGCTGTTGAGCTTCACTTTCTGATGTCCGACATGCAGACACAGATTATCCAATCTGTAATTGTAAGGAAAATACAACAGATTTTACTCACATTTGGACACACTGTTTTTGCAATGATGTGTTAAAAATACACAATGGAAAATTTTCGTTTGTATTTAAGATTCATATGCAAATATGTTTTGACAAAATCTTTGAAAGGAACATAACAGTATTTACTTTTGTTTTGATTGTCAGTAGCAGAGCACCATCAGTCATGTTTAACCTCTTCAGACGAGCATTCACACATGAACATCACATTTTGATTCTATTACTGTGTGTGTAGAGGCTCAAATATTAGCTCGAGTCTAAAGAGGTTACTGACAGCATGTTTAACTCAACTATGGGGGGAAATAAAAACTCTTTGCATTGTATTTACAAAATTAAGTGTGCTCATATGCCAACATTTTTGAGAGAAAATCTTTTTTTAAAACGTTTATCTATGACTGCTATGATGTATTGTTTAAAAAATGTATATATAAAGGCTAATAAGATATTACATTTTGATATTACATATTAGGACCATATAAATTAGATATTCGAACTTGCTCCGAGTTGAAAAAGGTTGATCAGACCCGGCATGTGACAAAGGAAAACATGTCTTTATTGTCTAAAAGTTACTTCCACCGCGTTACATATTATGTGTAAAACACCAAGTGCTTACCGATAAAGATTCTAACATGATCGTGGACAAAAACAAAAGCAGAGAAAAGGACTTAGTTCGGTCCTGCCTCTTTTCCCCATATTTGGAACATCCAAGTTAGGCAGCGTTACCTTCAACCAATATGGCGGCCCCCTTGAGCTTACAATTTAGGTTTCAAGTATGGGATTGTAGTAGTCTATGGGTGATGTCACAGATTTATATGTCTATGGTGTAAATGGAAAGCTCATTTAGAGGTGATGGGAGGAGGGGGTGGGGTTGCTCTGTGCCAACAGTCCTGCCCACAACTAAGGCTTTTTGGGGGGCCAAAACCTGCATAATCATAAATAAAAACAAAACACTTTTGACACTTTTGGATTCTAAATTGTGTTATTTAAGTGAAACTGCTTTTCTTTGTGTTCAAAAAACTTTTAAAATACTTTTAAAGACGATCGAAGTGGGAATTTAGCATCATTAGTTAACATTCATCATAAGGACAATCTTTTTTTTTTTGCTAGAAATTCAGTCAAGTTTGAAAGAAAAGAAGTAAAAAATTAGTGCTTTACACAAAAGTTGCAGTCCTGGCTGACAGAGTTTTTTTTTTTTTTTTTTCATTTATTTTTTAAGGTTTCTTTTCTCGAGCCGGAAAATTCATTTCAAAGATGTGTGCTCCTGTGTCAGGTCTACAACTATCCCTTGTGCTTACAGAAACTCAGGGGGTTAGAGCTGCAAAAAATGAATGTGTAATCAGATCAATAAAATTGATTTGACTTTTTTTTTGGCATACATTGTGTGTTGAATGGAAGCAAATGCAAATGAGGTTGGAAAACATTCTGCATGCTTAGCAGAACCTGGATGGATTTCCAGGAGGATGAAAGATATCGCATTTCATTTAACGTATGAATCTGCAAATCTTTACACCTGGGACAGAAGTGACACAACTTCCCGCATTTTGCGTACATGAAGGAAATCTCACCAACATAGCTGCAGCAGCTCGCTTAGCTGTAGCATGTCAGAAAACAACAAAAGGCTGTAAGGCTTAAAAGTGGATGAAAGCGATTTTTTTTAATAAGTGTCTCAGTAATCTGTCTTTGCTTCTTTTGAGGAGCTTTCACACTAGGTTGGGCTGTGAACTTTTTTACACAAATGATGTTTTTGTAAAAGCTTTTCTTTAGACTGATTGATCATCTCCACTTAACTACAAGTGCAAAGTGAGGACAAATTTTTCACACAGCATAAACTTGTCTGCAGCTTCACCTCCTAATAAATATCTGCTGCACTTTATGTTCCTCTTGAGACAAAAAAAAAGTAATTTCTACTTCTTTCTACTTGGTCTTTGATTGATTGAGTTCTTGCATTAAATGTAGTCAAAACATTTTTTTTTAAATCCCAAATTTAACAAACTTATTACAGAAATGATGAAATGCATTGATAAAAAAAAATAAAAAAAACCAAAGACAAACTTAAGTATCATTAGCAAATCTACGGAGCCCGTGTCCTGACACGGAAAAAATAAAATATATATCGTTTCCACAAGACAATATCTTGTTTCCACAAATTAATATTCTGTTCCCACAAAATAATATTCCGTTCCCTTGAAATAATTAATTTGTGCGAAAGAAGTAATTAATGTGTGTGAACGACATCATTATTAACGTTATAAGTCATTCATAAACACCAATATGGTCTCTGTCCTGCCTCAAAAGCCGCTTTTAACTTCCATGTCTCTGTCACCCATATTCGTTCAAGAAAGAAAAAAGAAAAGAAAGAATGATCAATTTATTATTGTCTGAATGAATATAAGAAAAATATCATAAGAGTTTGGATGCCCAAGCTTTGTGCTTCACCACACCGCAGGGATTCACGGGACAAAGCTCCTAGCTCTTCCGCAGAGCTCTTTTGCTTGTCATGGCGGCATTCGGCCAGCTGACTGACAGGCTACCTAGCCCATCATTTACCTGTCATTCACGTCATAAGGCATTCATAAACATCCTGCCGCAAAAGCACCTTTCTGCCACTACTTCCGTGTCTCTGTGACCCACATGTTCCAAGAGGGAAAAAATAAAAAAAATGATCTATTTATTATTGTCTATTTATTAACATCCGAAGGCTACATGCTACGTATTGCATCATGGATTACACATATCCCATAATGCGTCTCGACCAAGCACCATGGGCCTGTAACCGTGATGCGTTCACAGACAATAGGACAAATGACAGACTATGTAGCATGTAGCCTACTAGCCTTCAGATGTTAAGTGACTGCTGACGAGTATGATACTTTTGCAGAACCTTTTAAAATAAATAAATCTGATCTTCAAACATCCTCGTGTCTTCCATGCAATGTTTTGAGACACAAACAGACAGAAATGTGAAGGTATCTGATGTAGATACAGCTTCTTTGCTCACATCCGTGTTTATGGAGCTAGGAGCTAAGTCCATTGGCGAAACGCTGATATTATATAATTGCCCACTTGATATTTTCTGATTTTTCGCCAGAGACAATAATAGATACGATCATTCTCATTCTTGTTTTAGAACACAGAACACCCCAAATGGCAAGCGGCTTGTGCAGCAGGATGGAAAGACGTACCAGGATGTGAATGAACCCAGACATGAAAACGTGATTACTGATGCTTTTGTGCTTTTAACATCCTCTATGTCTTCAATGCAATGTAATGAGACACAGACTCACAGAAATGTGACGGTATCTGCTGTGAATCCAACTGTTGTTCACATCCATGTTTTATCTGAATGACTTAGTAAAATAGTTATTTCGTTTTTTGCAAAATGAATTTATTAGTAGAGCGAATAATATTTTAGGAACTAAGATATTTGAAGACGAGATATATTTTTATTTTTCCATGTCAGGACAGGGCTCCATATACTAAATCCGTCGTCGATCTGTATAATTAAAGACATGCTGAGCTTGATTTATTGATTGAAAATTGGGAAAGCAATTTATAATCCCACTAATTAGTTAATTCATTTTGATAGTTTGCAGTTTTGTTAACCGGTCTGAACAGATTCTTTTGCGTGCTTAAATCAAAGTGCTTTTGATGATTAATTGTCTTCAGAAAATATTTAATCATGATTTGACTAAATAGCGCATGAATCACACACCATGCAGATATAGCTGATACTCACTGAATATAATCAGAATACAAATTCATATTAATCCAGAAATCATTGCTTACACATTGCAGATCAAGTTATCAAGTAACTAAATCAAGTGCCTTTTGATTATCATAAGAAGAAATTTATCATGATTGACGTGAGTTCAGAAATAGCTTGGTGCGGAACCGGAAAAGACTTGACACTAGCGGTAAGATTAAAGTGGTTTAATCTGAGCGTGGAAGCTTGACAAGACTTCCTTCCAGGAAGAAGAGCGAAACTGAGCTGGTGGAATCTTGAACGGGAATCTCGAGGGTGAACAGCGGCAGGCGAGCTTGAATACAGACGGGCGAGTGCAGGCTGGAGGTGCCAGGGCGGCGTGGTGACTTAGCAGACCTGCAAGGCGAGAAACCCAGTGGCTGAGTTTGGTTGGCGTGAGCTGCGTGGGAGGACTGCGACCAGGTGAGGATCCAGAAGGTTCTTTTGTAGTCCTGAGACGGAAGCGAGAAAGACACCCTATGAGCATGAGGCAAAGAGAGACAGCAGAGACTTAAACATGAGCTGACCCAGACTATGCACCACTAGGAAGACAACAAACTAACGACTGATGATAGTGGAGGAGTTTGAAGGCAGGTGTAGATGAGGTGGTGGATCCAGCTTCAGTGCGTCCATCAGAAGAAGGAGGAGGAGAATGCTGACAGGCCGCTGACAGAATTCTTACATCACTACATTAAACGTGCGATTCACGCTAGTTAACCAATATTTATTGTCTCATGGATTATCGTTCGAACCGCCTCATTCGACCGAGATCATTTTGCATTGCGATAAATTAAAAAATGGGTATATCTTATTAGTTTGTAGAATTTAAGCGTTTCAGTATTCTTGCACATACAATTTAATACTCATTGGTTGTCATTGGTTTCACCACAATCAATGTATTTAGGAGTGTTAAACACCTGTTCATTCAGAACTCCTCTTATCTTCATCATTTTATTGATATCAGAGTTCTTTATACATTTTCTTGAATTTTAGGATATTTGAATCTATTGTTTGGCTCGTTACTCCTTGTTCCAAAAGTTTGGTACTCACACTAAAATACAGAAACTTTTTCTTTGTGGTTTACCATCTCAGTTTAGCCTCCTTCAATTTCCAGAACATTTTTGGATGTTGATTGATGATTCCCCACAGGCTCTGCAAGAATTTGTGCAGTGTAAAAATCAGCAAGGTCAAACAATTTGATTTTAAAGTATGGATTGATAAAACCAAATTGTTTGTATAATTAAGATGTCAAAAGTCTTTGTGTATGTACAATTGGCTCGTTTTTGAAGTAGAAAGAGAGGATGCAATGAGCTCTTATAATTATTCCCCAAAATTCCTATACAGTAGGTGAAATATGGTACAGTAAAATAAATATATAGTGTTGTATTCTAATATATGTTTGAATTTATTTACGATTGGAATACTTTTGAGGCCCAGGTTTGTATCTGTCTGATGTGAGAGACTTCCAACAGTTTGTTATTGGTAAAGCCCCTAAGAAAGTTGACTTCTGTAACACTTTCAGTTAAGAAATTGTTGTACAATTAAAAGCTTGAGTATAGGCATTGTAGTTACCAAAAAAGCATCACTTTGATTTTATTTATGTTCAAAGATAATTTGTTGTAATCCATCTATGATTTTATTTTGTTTAACTCTGTGTTCATCACATTGATAAGTTTCCTATAATTGTCTCTAGAATAGAATATATTTGTGTCATCAGCAAATAATATGAGTTTTAAAAGTTTTGAAACATTGAATATATAATGTATGTAAATATCGAAAAGCAGCGGGCCTAGAATTGATCCTTTGTGGGACACCACAACATATCTCCTTGGTTTTTGATGTGAATTCATCAATCTTGACAAACTGTTTTCTTCCCGTAAAAAAGCTTTTGACTCAAGTTATTCCTCTTATCCCATACCCTTCAGTTTGTCTCGAATTCCTTGATTGCACATACCTCCTGTACACACCTCACTTTGGCTTTTTATTTTAATCTTGAGAGCAATATCCTGACACAATGCAATAACTTGGTCACCATGCAATAAGCTTCTGATATTTTATTATGCTGCGCTCACAGCAACTCATGTCATTCCATTCTATTATATCACAAATATTTAATGTTTAACTTGGTTCTGTACATATTGTTCATTTTTGTTTAAGTTATTGAGTATTTCTATTTCTATTCTATTTTTCATTATTTTATGTAACTCCTTCTCTCCAAGGCTGCTGCAATTTCATTGTATCCCCATGTACAATGACAATAAACGATTCTGATTCTGATGATTGAAATGCTTTTTCAGTCAATGAAAATTCCAACTGCATTTTTATTTTGGTCCCAGACATTTGTGATTTCCTCCACGAGTATCAATGATGTGTCAAAGTTGATTTTTTCTCTAAAACCATATTGGTTTTTATTTATAATGTTGTGTTTATCAATAAATGTAAATAAATGTGGATATTTTTTCTAAAATTTTCAAGAATTGTGAAAAGAGAGAAACAGGTCTATAGTTTGTTCATAGGTGTTTGCTTCTGCTCTTATAGGTAGGAATCACTTTTGCAAATTTAAAACGACAAGTTACATATGCATGTTAGAGGCTTTGATATACTAATAATGACCTTTTGCACCACTCTCCTATCCTATATCCTCACAATCTTTGGTTTTTATTCTTAGAGTATTATTTTAAATTGATGTCAGCTCATTTTTGCTCACATCAGAGAGAAGGTTTGAGTGTTAGATCATTTTGATGGGTTGGATTAGTGTCTTTGCTGGTTTTGCATTTTGGAATTTCGCTGCCAACTCTGGACCCACATTTACAAAATAGTTATTATTGAAGGTCGTTTGGTGCTTTATTGATGATATAGCTTTGACCCTTCTTATCTGTAAAGTAATCTGGATATGTTTGCTTTTTTGTTCCATTTTTAATTATGTTGTTTAACATTTCCCAAACTCGCTTCATTGTTTTTATTTTTCTTCACAATGGGGTATTTAAGTACACTTTTTTTACTGTGCCGTGTTGTTTCAGTTAGTTTATTTTTGTAAAACTTGTATCTTTGGTCAGTTTCTCTTGATCTCTGTTTCAAGAATTTTTTACAGAGGTTATTGTTTTTTTTTACAAGCATTTAGACTGGTGGTTAACCAAGAGGCATTTGTACATTTATCATAACTCAATTGGACATTTCTTTTTTGTAAGCTTGAGCTAAACATTTTCTCAAAACATTTGCTGTGTCACATCTTTCTTTCTGTACACAGAGTTCAGTTTGATACTTATCCAGTTTGTCTGGATAAGTATTAAAATCATATTTTTTTCATTTCTTAACCTTTTGTAGACTGGTTCTTTTTTATATTTTCTTTGTTTTCACATTGATGTCAAATAGTGCAAAAACTGGTAAGGGATCAGGTTATATGTCATGTCATTAGTCACTCATATAAGTCTATTCTAGATTATTTTTTAGATAAGTATCAATAAGAAATACTTTTACTTTGAGTATTGATTCTCTTTGAGTCTTGCTTAGGTTGGACATAAGCTCATACCATGGCTACTTTGGCCCAGGATAGGTTTATATGTTTTATGAGGGTTTTTAGATCTATGTGAAAATCTCACAGATGAATAATATTTTTTATTTGTGAGAGTTAAACATATTTTCAATCCAGTCATAGACTTACTTCTAAAGCTTGACCCTGTAACCTATATTCTGCTTATAATGCCATTTTTATCTGAATTGTTTACATATTTCAGTTGTAGAGATTCTGGTATTCCATCAATTTCAATTGACAATTTATCGATTACTGTAAACTTAGTATTTCTTTTCACATATTTTGCTTCCTCCACCTTTTTTGTTTACTCTGTACACATAGTTAAGCCCATAGTTTTCCAATTCAAATTCAGGAATGTCCCACATTCCGTAGATAGTCCTTGATATCTCTAAAGTTGGTATACATGCTTCTCCTGGTAAAGTGAATGATTGACAGTCTTCCTTCTGGGTTAACAGAGTTTTTAAAGTCATATATATATATGTTGCAGTCCATATTAACAGTGGGGAAATTGATCAGGGTCGATGTTGTTGTCATTATCACTGAGTACTTTAAGGTCGGTTTGCTCACCATTTAGATCTCTCTGAAATAGGTGGTTGCAGGTGACTTGCAGAAAATGTTTTGTTATTAGAAGCCGTGATTGTGGGTTGTCTTCTGACAGCAGCAGGACCAGCATCTTACTTACTGTATCTTGTTTAGAGTGTAGTGAGTAAAACCTCCAACTCCTCAAGGTGGCATCTGCTTCGTCCTTCATCAATATGAAGCTGAAATATATTACATTTAAAAAACAAAGAGAATTTATTTGAATGAAAATGTTTACATAGGAGAGCAATGCTAATGGCAGCCAAATCTCAAAGACTTTCGCTTTAAAATTACTCTGATGAAATTATTCTTGTTTTTTTAAAGCAGCGTTTTTACTCTCATGATGGGGGACATATGTAAAGAAAATTAAGATAAAAATATCATTGTGAATCAGGAGCAGATGAAAAAATGCAGTCTGAAAAAGATCATAGTTGTAAAGCAGAAGCTACTACAACAAGCCACAAGCTCCACCTGACCTTGAAGCACATCACTTTTTAGATAAACGATCTGTGCATTTGTTTTTCATAGTTGGTGAAAGCTGGATCTAAACTGTTCGGCTGGATATCTTCAATGTTGCTCACCCTTTTTATTTGCCGCCAGTATTGAGTTGAGCAATGTGAGTGACTGGGAGAAGAGTGAAAGCCAAGAAAGTATGAACAAAGGGATGATGGGGAAATGGAGAGCTGAGACAGCAACTGTCTCTGCCCCCCAACAGGGGTGAATTTAATGAACTACTGCCGCCCTGCAAGATACTGTCATGAAAATATTTTGTTTTTTTTATTTTGGCTAAAACAACATAATTATAATTAAAAGACCATTGGGAACACTTAAAATCAAAAGATGATTGGAGTGGGTTTTTAAAAATAAATATAATAACCCTCTTGGATATATTCTTCCAGTTATTCCTGTTTTTGTTTGTAAATTCACATTGAAGAGATCCAAAATCATAAAAAAAATTCCTAATTTCCCTAAAATTCAATATTGGAAAAGTCTTTTTAAATCTATCATGACATTATAATAATTGTAACTATTGACCAGTCTAAACTAATAATCTGATTACCCACAAAAGCAGAACAATATAAAAAGATCTTAACCAAAAGGATTTCACTTCTTCTTTTTCTTTTTTGTTAGGCACAAAATAGAAAAAGTCTGCGAACAAATAATGGATCGTTTTTACTAAGCTTCATGTATGAAATAGCAATGTAGTGCACAAATATATTCATGCAAAATATCAAGTTTCAACGCCTAAACTTTTTTTTACAATTGGCCAGTTAAAAAACTTTTGAACAATATATGATTATTGTTTATGGTAATTAAATTTAACTTTCTATATTTTCAACCTTCTACTTATCAAGCCTTTTGAAAAAATATTTAAATATGAGAACATTTCTTCACTGAAGTCCACCATAAAACTATTAAACCTAAAAAAACTACAAAGTACCAAAAACCAAACTAAACTAGGGAATGCATCAGTGTACATTTTTTTTTAATAGATAACGAAATATATTAAATTCAACAATAAGATTTTCATTATATGCATAGAGTTTGTATTACAGATGTGAATATTCTGATTTCATCCATGTAAGTCACAAAAGTCCATCCTTCTTTCATGTGATGCCAAATTGAGTATTTTGGTCAAGCCAGTATTTTAATATTATTTTGAAAATATTATTTGGTAAAAATGTTCAGTACTTTACTAACCACCTTTATAACCAGACAGGCACTTCATCCCAAAAGCGACTGTAGACCCTAGAGTTAGCTTTAAAATCAAATTTCAGTAGTTGTTAGAGGGTTTAGGAAAGGTAACCTCTCCTAACAAGGCTGCAGTTAAAAGGTTGCGTGTCTGGACTTGGTTTTTTTTTTTTCCTGACATGGGCTGTCAGCAGCAGGTGACATCTTTCTTCCAGTATTTCTGGGGTTTACAGCCCATATTTTTAGGGATAGAGCTTGCAGATATATCAATTCATAGGAAAACACACTTAAAGATTGGTTTGTCACAGCGTTCTGGTGGTGCACAGCAAAGCAGAACATGCTAAATCTTAACCTTCTGTGATTTCTTTCTAGTAGAACAATGACATAATGAAAACCCGGATTGTTCTTTTAGGCTGATATAAAATGAAATGCTTGTTTCAGGGGGACAGATGTCTATGAAATGATAAAATCCTTTAGGCTTTCAAAAATGTACATGTGGTAAAGCTTTTCTATCCATTTGGATATTTTAGTAAAACATTTTCTGATTGTTGATGCTGTACTTTAAATAAGGTCCAGGAGAATGTTAAGATGGAAAATATGCTTAAAGAAAGGTACGACAAGTTGAACTCAGAGACCATCTCCACACAAAATGAAGTGTTTGGTAGAAAAGGAATAAAAACAGGACATTTATTGAAAATGCATTCCATTCCCAGATTCTAGCCATAAATCTACCATCAGGTTTATTCTCATCCATTATACAAATACAGTTATAATCCCAACAATCATGAGAATACACAACATAAAATAAATTAAATTCACATAGAAAGCACAAAGAAAGGATTCGTTTTTTTTTTGAAGTTTAATACCTAAACGCCTGTTCAGCCTCAAAGTTATTTTCCACTATAATAGTCTTTGACAAAGCTATTACTGAAGAATTTCAATAGGCGTCTTGCAAATTATTCTGCCTCCAATTGATACTTTTCCTGGTTGGCGAAATTGTGGCTGCAGCAGTTACTAACTGTGAGATTCATCAACTTTCGAGAATAACACAAAAAACTTTTCTTCCTTTATGAAGTCCAGACTTTTTACACTCAGAATTTACCAACGTGCATTTATTTTGTTAAGTTTGTTTTGAAAAGGAGTAGTTTTTAAAGGGGTAGATAAGATTTCCGTATGCATTTTAAGTGTTTCTCTCAATTAGTTCCATTTTATTTCTACTTTTGCAAAAACAGTCTCTTCAACATGAACTTTACATTGAAGCGATTTGTTGGTGTAACTTGGACTTTGGGGCATAATGCCCATGCAAATATGTTATTTTTTCAGTGCAGGATTAAACATTTATGTTTATAAAAAAATAATTTAAATTAGTCACTCAAAAGCTTTATTTTCCAAATTTTACTTTAAGAATTTAAGTTTCCTTGTTGAAATGAAACAAACTGAGAAAAGGAAATAAAAAAAACTCTTTCCATAACAATATTTTAGGTAGCTACAAAGGTGTTTAGGTGCAGCTCGGTGAGGCGTTGCTTGTTTGTCTGATCAGTGTGCAACATCACGGCCTGTTGACAGTTCGAGCACTTCCTCAAAACCTGCTTTTATTCCAATCATGCAAAGTTTTGCCTTCATTGTCTTTTTGCTAAATCCCAAACCGCTTTATAAACCACACTCCTGTTATGATCTTCACCTGTTGTTTCCGCTATCGGTCACATTTTAGAATTCACAACACTTGCTTGTGGCGTCCATAATATCAGCCTTGCAGAAATTCTTTTCCCAACATGGAGCTTAACACTTCTTCGCTATTAGAGGCGTCTTTCCTTCAGAGACCCTTAATACTTTTGAGGAGAGAAGCTGTTGATATGTAATACATGCTGGCAAAAGCTCACAAGGGATGTTGTTTTATTTGTGAAGTGATTAGAGCTAGGAGCTTCTTCTTGTTGCCATGGCGAGGGTGAATATTGGTTTCTCACAGAAAATGCCACTGCTCACACAGAAGCATTTGTTTCATGCATTTGCTTATGCAAGTGCAAAGAAAACTCACAAAAACCCACAAATAAATTAGAGTTTTTTAATGGTTTCAGACGCACATACTAAAATACTTCAAGAGCGTCTTTCTTTTTCAATCTACTTAGCTATTTGCCACTAGGCTACACATTCATTTTTTCTGAAATAGTTAAAACATTCGGTTAAAATAAAACTTATTATTGATGATTGTATACATTTATAGATATAAAACAATTTAAATGAAATAAAATAGAAAATAAATAAATAAAAACAAAATGAAAAATGAATTCATTCATTCGTTAAAAAATGTAAAAATCACACAAATTAATTTATTTAAATAAATAAAAAACATTGAAAACAGGATCACTGACAGGCCGTGAAAGAAAAATATTTGTCTTTTGCTTTACTATCAACACCAAAAAAGGTCTAAAAGGATTATAAACTTCTATTTTCAAACAGAAAATAAAGTGCAGTCCACGCTTTTTCTGTTGAAATTGCTTCAGCAGCAGCAGCAGCAGCATCTTTGTGCACAGCTTGATTTGTGATACTTTTCCATCAAACAGGGTTTCTTGAAATACATGAATTACCCTTGATGGTGACAGGAGCTGCCGGGAAGAAGAAGAAATACGTTTACGCATGTGCACTAGCAAAGCTCAAACTAATTATGTGGCGTGCATGTCTTTCTAAAGTGTGGGTGAAAATACATGCAGGGACTAGAAAACATGGAAGCTCTCTGACTCTACAAGCTTACTTTGCTGCTGAAATAAAATTGGCATCAGAGATGTTTGGTTCAATCCTTAGGGACAGATGTTTTCTTTGATAGTTCAGTGTTTGACCTCAAACTCTCCTTGGTTACTTAGAAGGGTTGAAACAACCTAATGTGCTTCTGTCAACAATAACCTTCCATGAGAGGAAAGGAAAAGGCCTTTGAAAAGGAAAATCAGCCAGCAGGACCTGAATACCTCCTTGATGTAAAGCTCTATGTGCCAATATGATGCAAAATGAAAAATAACAAGCAGGACCAAGACAACCGTAGAACACTTACTAGTTTTTGTTTGACTAATCAACAATATGAGGATACAGATTTTTTTTTTTAATTGAAACTTTAAATCATGAACATCTTTAAACGTATGACATCAGGTCATGTAGCCAGATGAGCCTCTAGTCTAGCTGGTCAACAGATCCCTTCTTACAATGTTTTTTTCTGACTTAAAATGTCCTTTGAAGAATAATAAGTTTAGTAACCTAAGTAGAAAAGGACAAAAATATTGAATAATAATTTAATGATTTATCCTAAATGTGTTTGATGGACTGCAATTAGACTAGAGTTTTCTTCATGTGGTTTCTATGGTCCCATTGCTCTTCTGTTGATTAGATTCCGTCACGCTGTATTTGTAATTTGCAGATTGAAGGTCTGAACATGGAACAGGCACAGTCTGTATCACATTTATTTGGACTTACAGAGTTTGTTCCCAAAATCCGAATCTTGTGTCCACATCTCTAACAAAGCTAATTTATTCTGTGTCAGCTCAAGCTGCAGTTCCTTCACAGATAAGGATGCAAGCAAACTAATAATCTATTCCCTTTTTTTAGCTCTGACTCAGGGGACAAAACGGCTCTGTGACCTGGCAGGATGAACTCCTCTGTCTGACTTTCTGATGTTGCAGGACTAAAATAACTAAAAAATCACAACAAATAAACACTCTGTGGTTTGAGTTTTCAATTGTGTTGTCCTGAAAAAAAATCTTACTTTGTGGTTCAACAAAACTATCCTATAGAATGTTTGCTTTGAAAATGCTAAAAATTTTGACTTGAGCTAAAAACAGCAAAAAAAATCATCTTTAAATATTTTAAACAAAATTTGAAACAGATGATACATCTTGAAAAGAAATGTTTTTTCAGATAAAACAACAAAATAATGTGTTCAAGAGTAGACATTTTCAAATAAACCAACATAATTAAAAAGATTTCATAAATTACAAAAAAAATGTTTGTTTTTTTCACATAAAACAACAAAATAAAGGGACGCTGTTTAGGAGTTAGACTTATCACACACCCAACCAAAATTTATAATACCAGAAAAGCTGAATTCATTTAACCCTTGTGCTATCCTAGGCACTTTAACATTGGGAGTTGGGTCATCTAGACCCACTAGACAGTGCGCTGAACCTTTTTTCTTCAATGATTTGTGATCTTCACTGGTGTCCTTGAATTACATGAAATCTTTCCACCTTTATCCACCTTTGTCATGGTAGGGAGAACACGTCAATGTAAGGGTGGGGTCATCTCAGATAGCACAAGGGTTAAAGATGGATGGAAAAAAATACCAGTTTCCAGTTTTTGAAGACACATTGAGCATTCTAATGGAGGCATCAGGGTGAACTTTCAGAAAGCGGGGGCTCAATGGGACATTATGCAGTAATACCATTGTGGCTTTCTATAATAGAGAGCAATGAAAACTTAATTATAAAAAGTCTGAGCAGAGCTTGTTCAAATGACTAAAATTAGCATATAGGAATCATTACCTCAAGAGCCCCCCGAAATCTCATTCACAACTACTAATACTACTTACGAGTGGAACATAGTGTAGTGCAGGTTTCTACAGTTCTGTATACAGCGTTGTTGAAGTGTTTCATCATCCACATGCTTTAGGAATTTTACCTGCACCTAAACATATATTGATGCTGCAATTGAAACAATAATGTAGCCACAACTTGCAAATAGCCTTACAATTTTGTATTTTTATACAAATGTATTTTCTGACATAAGTGTCAGAAAAACATCTCAAGCACGAAACTATGATTTATACATGGCTTCAGTTGTGTTGCCTTTCTTTCCCTAACTTTCAAAAAAAAATACCTGGATTTGATAGCACCGCATGGAAGCTCTGGAAAGCCCTCGAATTGATTTGCAGTAACCTACAGTACCTGGTAATCAGTACGAGAGGGTCTTCGTTAAGGACCAACCAGGTCCAACCTTTCTAAACTACGTGGGATCTGACAAGATCAGGCATCTCTGACGCCACAACTGTTTTCTTTTGGCCCAAAGTTCTTTTAATTCTTGATTTATTTTGGACACGTCTCAGTTGACTCAAATGTAAATGACTTTTTTATTTTCCCAATGGTGCCTCTGATTATCTTTTTGGGAGATGTTGGTGTCTTTTCTGAAAAGGAAAAAAAAACATTTCAGATTTAAGTTGAAATTTGCCTGAAGGGAGATTCTATCAAAGCTGGACTGTACATACTAATGCTACCAGTGAGGTTAAAGAGGGTCAAAGAGGCTGACTTGTCAAAGAAACTATCACCTTAGTTTCTTATTATCCACATTGAAATGCATCTTTAATTTGCCCAGCAGACATATGAAAGGACAGAATTTTCAGCTTTTACTTTCTAAGCAGCCGTTACTGAAACATAGCCTGTGACTGAAACTATAACTGTGCTGTAGAACAAAATGTGATACCAGGTTTAATAAATAGTCTGCAAATGAAATCATCTGAGTGCGGCTTTTAATTAAGAGTTTGCTCTTGGAACAGCAAACTGAAGATACATACCTGAAAAAAGGCTTTTCTATTGTTAAATGGCTGAAATGAATGCAATGAGTGGTTATTGGTGACTGAAGCAGGAGTCTCAAAATTGAAAATGACTCTAAATACATTTTGATGCAGAAGACGGCAAAAAATTCTGATTCATATCACTTTTGTTATTTTCATTCTAAGCACTGAATAATCCTGATTTCCAGGAAAAAGTGCTTCAAAGACAAAATAAAAAATGATTTGTGATGTTGATGCTCCATTATCTGTGATGGTTCGTGAAGATAAATTATCATATTAATGCTGCTCCATCAATGAATGGCTGGGCAGAGTAGACATTTTCAGGGCAGAAACATGTGCCAAGGACACCAAAATATGTTGTCGCTAAGCCACATACAAAATGAGTGAAAGGGTAAAGCATTGATCAATTTGAGACTTTCATTCTTTTCATCATGTTTTACTTCTCTGACCTTTCACCTGAAATCACACTTCTGGCCAACTCCAATTATTCTTGTGGCCAGTCTAAGGCACACCTGTGCAATAATCATGCTGTCTAATCAGCATCTTGATATGGCACACCTGTGAGGTGGGATGGATTGTCTTGGCAAAGGAGAAGTGCTCACTATCACAGATTTAGACAGATTTGTGAACAATATTTCAGAGAACTGGTTATTTTGTGTATGTGGAAAACGTTTCACATCTTTGAGTTCATACCATAAAAAATGGGAGCAATAACAAAAGTGTTGCGTTTATATTTTTGGTCAGTGTAAATGAACTTTTTTAATCCTCACAGTTAATTATTCATTACAACTTCAGCAAAGTTTGCATGTCAAGTTAATGCAGTTTATTTATCTTGAACAGATAAGCCCTGCTATCCTATGACTAATTTATGTTATTAAATTTAAAAGCAGTCACATGTATCAGCAGTTTGCCAGACGTTGCTCTCGTTACAGCCTCCGGGGGTTTAGCAGGAATCCTTTTAGACTCAAACGTATCCATGCGGGGTGAATATTTACCTCTTAAAGAAACATATGTCTGTTTTTCACGATGAATCTGATTAAGTACGTCTGGATGTTTATACAACTGGTTTGTGGCAGGCGTCCAGCAAGTCTGCACACGCTGTGTCTTTCTTTCAGAATAAAAGCTCAAATTATAACCCATGTGTTGTAGCAAATTCACAGTACAACAGTCACGTCCCCTTTATGTCATGACTGTTTAAGTAGGAAGTTTTACTAATGAGACTTTGTGTCCGCAGTGGATCAAAAACAGCTATTTAAAATTTAAATATCTGGTTTGGATTGACTAAAAAGTATAGTTTTCCAAGAATTGAAATTTTTTATTTTCTAAATGATTTTGGCATTGTACTGCATCTTACCACCCAAATATTTAAATGTTCTATTGGATTACATAACTTATAGTTTTTTACTTTAAGAATAAATAGTTTTAGAATGCTAAATACATTTCAGAATACATGACAGAAACTCTG
Organism: Oryzias sinensis; assembly: GCA_037389245.1. Taxonomy (NCBI): domain Eukaryota; kingdom Metazoa; phylum Chordata; class Actinopteri; order Beloniformes; family Adrianichthyidae; genus Oryzias; species Oryzias sinensis. The sequence goes on from CM074500.1 coordinate 13,191,656, forward strand.
ACATAAGAATCTCAAAGTTCATATTTGTAGGAACATTGGCAGTCTTAGACCTAATCTGAATTATGATGTAATGCACAATCGCTGGTGAGCTATGTTAGCAGGTAGCTGCTGCGCTCGGAAAATACATAACACTAGTGTTATAACTTTAAATAAAAGCGTCATTACTTACATTTTCATGTAAACTTGTGTGGTTCAGAGCACACCCACTTGAAGAAATATGTTTCCTAAAACACCCTCGTGGCGGAGGGATACAGAGCCCTCTGCCACGACGTTTTCCCCCTTAAAAAGCATCTTTGGACAGTCCCATCACTCCAAACGCCTTACAATTGTAGGGTTAGTGAGAAGCCAGGGGGTAGTAAATGAGGACAAGCAGAGTGTTTTCTAAAACTTGTCAGAAATTCTTTTAAAGGGCCTATACCATACTATCCTTAAACCTTTTATTGTAAACAACATCCATTTATATGATGTTACAGATGAACCTGTTGAAGGTATTAACAAAACTGTGGCCTAATGTTAAATCCCTGATCTGAAGTTACTTTTTAATCAGTCAAACTAAACTGAGCTTGAAAAAACAGCTGTTTGATCAGGACAGTTTTCACCCATAGGACTGCCTATCATGTAGTAGTGCAGCAGGGACGCTTTTTGGAAAATCTTTCAAAACATTTTACATATACTCTTTTTGTGTTAATGCATTTCTTATATTATTTTGTCTCCTTTAACATGTACAGTATGTTTACCTGATGTATTTCTGAAATTTCTGCAAAACTCATGGCAAAAAAAATCAGATCTGCAAAGTTAAAATTTGTTTTATTGTGGCAAGGCAACATTTTAGACATCTCCATTAATTAATGTGTTTTATTATATTGAAGCTGTGCCAGAAAGGGTCCAATAAACCATGGCCACAAACACACAATCAAATAAAACGTTGTTTTGGTAGAGATTTTTGCTTGTGGTTTGTAATTTCAATCAAAACAATTCCTGAGGTTTAAAGAGAACATCATAATGTTATGGGGAATAGTAGGGGACGTACCCAGGCGCAGAGAGGAGAGGAGGCAGGAGGTTGGAGGGGAATTCTTTAATAACTAAAACTAAACAAACCAAAAACCACTGCAGAGCAGGTTAGAAACCCTCAAAACACTAGAAAGGCACTGAAACAGGGAACATCAAAAACTACAAACTATGGACCAGCACAGGAGGAAGGGAAAGACAGGACTTAAATACAAGCAAGACAACGAGACACAGGTGGAAACAATCAGGACATAGGAGAACCAAAGTAAAACTCACAACCAAGGTCTAACACAGGAACCTTTCAAAATAAAACAGGAAGTCAATTGAAATCATGCCAGAACAAAAGGAAACCAAACACAAAGGTAAAGAAACAGAAACCGTAACACATAATGGTGAGAAAAAATGTTTTTTCTTTTCTTATTTTAGATTCTCCTTGTAATTTTATAAGTTGCCAAACCTTCGGTTTAAGTCAAATTTCAGGTAGCCCAAATTTCTGCAGAAATCTTGTGTGCGCCAACTCCATGTAGTTTTTTCTTTTCTTTTTTTTGCTTCGTGTCATACCAATGATGAAAATCAAGGAGATGTCGGTGCTGCTGCTCCTCTTTCCAGCTTTCAACACAGCAAAGACATCAATTACAACTTTAACAGACTCTGCTGCTCCGTCTCTGGGTTTTACTTAATTCCTTTAAGGAAAACGTGGAAGATTTGTTTCTGTTTTAAAAGGACGGCATTGACAGTTACTTTCATCTGGACTGTGAACAACAGAAATGTGTGTGATGTCACTCTCTGGCAAAACAATAAATCATCATGCAGAACACAGTATTGCTTTGGTTTACACCAAATCCCTGACATCTAAAATTCACAGCAACATATCTTATCTTCTTATGTCCATTTTTGATAAATCTGTGCATCTGTTTTCTGCTTTCGTCTGTCTGGAGTGGCTTTGATACAGATCAGCCATTCTGTGTTTTTTCTGTCTTGCAGATTGTTTTCTCGACAGTTCAAAAAAAACTTTGTGCGAGTCCTTTGGTTGACTGTTCAGCAAAAGCAAATCTCTAACTAATACTGACAGGAATCTACAGATAATGGGTCTCACACCCGGATTAGACCCTTCACCTTTTAGTTTACCGCCTCCATGGGTAACTGAAGCTCCAGATGCCTCCATCTCAGATTCCATGAGTGGTATGCTGCTTGACAGATTTTGTGCATCCGGTAATTAGCGTCATCTCCATCTTTTCAGGATCGCTGTGCTACAAAGGTTACGCTGTCTGCTGTGGCACATCATTAAATTTTGTTTCCAGATCTTTGACTTCTCACGTTTGTCTTTCAGAGAACATTATAGTTTTTTTTTTTTTTTCCTAGATGTTTGCCCTCTAGTTATTTCCTAAAACCATTAGATCTTTAAGAACATAGCATAAATTGTTTTCCATCAAAAAATAATTTCTGATTCATGGTTTAAGTTTTGCTGGAGTTTATTTGTGTGATGTATTTTTTAATTAGCTTGATCCTCTTTCTTAACTGCTGAGTCACTATTTCTGTCTATTCACTGCAGAGACATGGTTTCACTGCTAAAGTAATTCAACTCTGTTGTCACCAATGCACATCTCTGTCCTCCATCTTTTTCTCAGTGCGTGCTGCAAACCTTGTTTCTCCTTTCTCGCTTTTGCCAAAGTATCCATTACCCTGTCAGGACAGATGAATTTGTCTTTACTATTGTGTCACTTAAAGCTAAAGATAGGGATAAATAAGGAAAGGGACTAAAATTGGAATTATATAAAAACGTCACTCAAAAAGCAAGCTCATCTTAAGGTTAAGTTGGAAGACTTTCTACAAACATGATTGTCAGAAGAACTTCTTGAAAAGGGCATTAAAGAGGCCAGCTCAGTTTTGTGGAAGAGTGTCTGCCTTCACCCAACAGTAGCGGGGACTGGCACCAGAAACCCCGCTGCCCAGACAGGGATACAACGGGTTAAGAAACAAGATGGAAGTTCAGAAGGAGAACTACAGATCAATCTACCATATTGGATGTATGTTCTACCTGCTGTCACTGAAAACGTCACGTGCCCAAAGTTGAGGCCCTGATTGCCAGAGTTCAGATTTTTTAACTCCGGCCCGCCGCGGAACGCAACCCAAATTGCGCCGCGCCGCTCAAAACCAGTGCTGTAGTGGTTTAATTTTAATGTTGTTTTTCTCTCTTTGAAGAGTCCCTGGGTTGTTTTGAAAGGCACTTTCGTGATAAAGTTAAATTTCTCAGAAGTTAAGAATGTTTTTGTGCCAGAGCTGTCTATTCTGAACCACATTTATTTCTTAGTTTGAACTCCTTGTCTTTAAAAAGTGTTCAAGCCATTGTTCAAAATGGCTTATTCTGTAACGCCTGCCTGAAGGGAACAGTTCAAACAGGGGTTGGCCAGGGTGAGACATTTTCTCTGAGGATGTTCTGTGTTCGGTTGGGTCAGCTGGAGATGTGCAGCTCTTCACTTTTAAGGTGGGATTTCTACAAACTGCTTTAAACGTACATCACATGAAGATATTTTTAACTATACAAGTCCTCAAAAACGTATCTTTTGGTGTGATCACTTTAAAACTTTGAAAATCAAAAACACTATAAATGTGTGAACATTGATTAACCCCTTGTGCTATCTTCGATGACCCCACCCTTACATTGACGTGTTCTCCCTACCATGACAAAGGTGGAAAGATTTCATGTAATCCATGGAAACCAGTGAAGATCACAAATCATTGAAGAAAAAAGGTTCAGATCACTGTCTAGTGGGTCTAGATGACCCAACTCCCAATGTTAAAGTGCCTAGGATAGCACAAGGGTTACGCAAAATGCAGAAAACACTTCTAAAATGGACAGAAAGTGAACTAACATTGAATGATTATCATGAAATTGGTTTGTGGATGATTCAAACAAAGTGGACAACCAGAGCCTTGTTAAGGAAAACTAATAAAAACAAACTCAAAGTCTTTTTAGGAAACACAACTCAACATAAACATGATAAAACTTAACTAAACAGCACATTTAGTCCCTGATGCTTCCTTGCTTTCCAGCTTTTTGTCCCTCCCTAGTCTGAGCTGCTGAAGTGTCTCTGTATTGTGTAAAATCACTGGGTATGGGTAACCAGAAGAAGACGCTTTGTCATACATTATAAACTGTTCTTTGTGTCAAAAACATTGAAAGACCAATGAGTGTTTTGGTCTTTGTTGGGTTCATTTTTGCCTGGGGACATATACTGCCTGCAGGAGCTGTCAGAAATTCTAGTTTGAGTCTTTGTTATTTTTAGCTAAGTCTTACTTGTACCTTTCAGGAAGTTGCACTGATTCTTGTTCTAATGTTGAGCTAGGACACAGCATGAGTTCTGAGCCTGAGATCACAGGGCATTTCAAGTTTTTCTGAACATCAGACGCCTTACCAACGATGACCCCAGAGATGGTGCCCTGGCGTCACGCTTTCACACAACTCCTTTCAGACTTTCCCTACAGTTGCTGCAAACAGCTTTTCATCTTTTAGATGCACTGCTCCCCAAAGCCTCTCCTCACCTCTACAGTCAGAGACCAGGAAACCAACTCCTTCCTGATCTGTTAGGCCATTTACATCCATTCCTCCTATAGGAGTCTCATCTGGATGATGTCATATACAGTGATACTTCCAGGTCCAAAGGCAGTGTTTGAAGTGTTGTTGGCAACAAGTTATAGTCAACTGTGAAGCAGCAAACAGAAACTATTCCTGTTCTTCACAATGTAGTGGTTTCATTGTAACGTTTGTTTCTCTCTTTGAAAAGAGTCCTTGTTTTTTTTGTTTTTTTTACCCTTGTGCTATCTTAGATGACCCCACCCTTACATTGACGTGTTCTCCCTACCATGACAAAGGTGAATAAAGGTGGAAAGATTTCATGTAATCCATGGACACCAGTGAAGATCACAAAAAGACAAAAGGTTCAGCACACTGTCTAGTGGGTCTAGATGACCCAACTCCCAATGTTAAAGTGCCTAGGATAGCACAAGGGTTAAAGGCACGTTTCAAACCTCTTGATGAAGTCAAATTTTTAGAAGTTAAGAATGTTTTTGTGCCAGAGCTGCCTACAATGAACCACATTTATTTCTTAGTTTGACCTCTTTGTTTTTAAAAAGTGCTAAAGCTTTTTTGAAGAGGAGCAGACCAAAAGTGAAATCCTGGTCATCCTGTGGTGCAAAGTGGCTGTTTTATGCAGATGTTTAAGTTTAAGTAACATGGAGCCACATTAGTTTTCCTTGTTACAAATAGTGGGCTGAAATCTCGAGCCGGTCAATCCCCATGTTCTATATTTCCACTTCAAGTCCCTTTTGATCTATTTTAAAAGCGTTCCCAGGGGTCTTTAAATTATGTTGATTAAATTTATGTTGTTTTCTAGGACATAGTTTCTGCAGAGAAAATGAATTAGAAATTCACCTCTGAGTTGTGGGTGGGATTGTTGCCGTGGAGAAATCCTGCTCCCTTGTTTACATTCTCTCCCACAAGCTTACAGCTCCTCACAACCCCGGCATAACGTTTGCAGTGAAACAAGAAGCGGTGAGCAGTGTTGAAGCTATCCAGCTGTACAGTTTTGAGCCAGATGTCAGTTCATAAGAGGGAAACAAAGAAATGCATGGATCTATTTGTCTGCAAGTGGATGCATTGGAATGGAGAGAAGCAGAAAGCTTGTGACTTACTATAGTAACTTGTTGGTCACTCTTACAAGCTTTTTCAATGGAATTTTTGCGTCTGCTCCGCATTAACAAACATTTAAATGAAGAAATACTCAGAAATTCCATTTTAAGATTAATTTTCTTAATATACGTTCCCCATTATGAGAAAAATGCCCCAAAATATAAAAAAAATACAACTTTCACCGGAGTGGGTCTTTAAAACAAGAACAAAACCTGCTTTTTTTTTTTTTTTTAATGACGCTCATCAGTTTACCGTGGTCACTCGCCATAGTGGTTCACCTTTTACTGTCTCACGGTTTTGCCAAATTTTTTGTAAGTGTAGTTTTGAATGCTACTTTTTTTTTAATTTGGCGCAATGCATCCTTATTAGCTAGATCTTGTCAATCAATCTCCTCTGTGCTGTGACTCCTGTACAGAATGTAATCAGTTAGCAAAATGTACATACCGGTACATCTCCGATCGGTAGCTGATCTTTAATTTTGTTGTTTAGGACTTTTTTTTAAGGCTTGAGAGTTTGAAAATAAGAAAAAAAGTGTGAAAATGTTCCTGTCTGAGAAAAGTGTGCATTGAGGGGTTTTACAGCCTTTAAACATTTAAACAACTCTCGCAATAAACAGGAGCTCTGTATTTTACATTGGAGGCTGAATTTGTGCTTTCTTAACTGTTTGTTTTTGTGTAACAGATGGCTGTACATCAGTAGCTGAAAAAGTGACTTCAAAGGACTCTCATTCAATCCAAAGTTTCATGTAATCACTGACTTTATCCATCACTCATGTGTAAAATCAATGATTTAACTGTTTTTTTTTTCCTTTACAATTGTTTGTGCAGCTAGAGGAGAATAACTACTAGAGGGCTTGTTAAACACTGTTCATGTGATTCTATTAGGAGTTGCCCTCATATAAGTGGACATCTGTTGTCTGCATTGCATTAAACCGCAATGAATGGTTGTCTAAATGCAGAAAGTATTAGATTTATTCCTGTTACAACCGTGACAAAAGGTATCTGGAATATCCCATCATAGGTACACAAGCCAGCAAGATATGATTTTGTGAGAATCAAGTCAATTTATCGAGTAACAAAAACAAACTTCAAAAACATAAAATAACAGGTCCACTGTTCAAATGTACAGTAATTTGTGGCTGTTTCAATCCCCAAATTTAGTGAGTTTCAGTAGGTCTTAAAGTTACGTTTAAAATTCATCACTGCAGTCAACATTTGACAACTGTCTGTTTGACCCTCGAATTGTTACTGTTGAAGTCAGCTGCAGTCACCTAAAGACTGAGCCTAGTCAGAGAAATGAAAAACAAAGATTTTTTTACTATAGCATTGAGGCGTATGTTTAATAGATCCGGTTTGATCTGTAAGCGGTGCTGCACTGCCTGGAAATCCACTTATGACAGCCTATCCAGTTACTAGTCCTTTTTCTAAAAAACACACTTAAGCAAAGAGCTAATTGTTGATGCTGCTCTGGTTTTTTATGGCGTTTCTGCTGTAATCCGGATGTGAACAAATGATGCTCTTTAACTGTGCGGAACAAAATAAAATGAAAAATTCTCGCAATGGCTTTTTAATATTTGATAGCAATCCTCTCCCTTTTTCTTGGGGCGTCAATTATTTCCTGTCTGCCACAGCTGCCAGCTCCACTGCAGTGCACAGCAGGTGTCTGTGTGTTACAGATGAGAAAAATGAGGATCAAAACAGACACCAAATTGCAAATACACAGGCAGGATTGAATAAAATGTAAGATCATAGAGGAAAATTTTGCTTTTTGTTAAGTTGTTCTAAATGAAGTGTCTCAGGTGTTAGTTTTTACATGATAGGTCTGTTTAAAGTCTAACAGGCCTGGTATGAGTCTCTTTTTTTTTAAAGAAGTAAATTGAGCTCATATTAGTGGACAGATACAGTCATTTCTATCCTGCTTTGACCGTGGAGGCTTCTCCTCACCCATCCCTCCGTCTCTGTGTGATACCAAAACCCTGTGGAAGCATTTAAAGCTTTCAGTGTTTTCTCCATCACCTCAACCCTCACATGTTATACAGGCAGACTCTTGAAAGGGGCGGCGGACGAGTTAGTCTTACCTCAGAGGGATAGTAAATCAAGCCCGAGTGAGCAAAAAAGGCACTCACTGTTCCATTTGAGAGCGATCTGGCTGTGAGAAATGTGTGCCTGCTGCTGCTTCCTCATTACCCGGTACCCTCGCTGACGACAACATATTGCAGCTGAATTAGGAATGAAACTTTAAAACAACAGATTACTAGAGGTAGAACCCACTGCTAGTGTGGTTGCAATTGTGGAATGACCCATTAAAATGTAAAATCCCACTGATGTTTGGCCACTGAACCTGTTTCCATTATCTGAGTGCAGAGACAGCTTTTTAGTCCCTGACTGAAAGCCTGACAAACGGTAAACAAGGTATTTTGATTTGCCACGTCAAATTGCAGGCAACCATATCCCTGATGTCAGAATGTGCACTGAGTCAGCTCCGTTGACATAGCAATGGCAGATACAGAGCAAATGAAACGGAGAGGCAGTGATGACTGGACACAAAATGTTCTCTATACTGGCATCAAACAGTTTTCTGCAGCATTTTCTGAGAGTAAATAAAATATGCAGATTTGAATACAGATCAAATTACCTCCCACTTCCCATGGATATGTATTTCACCCATAATTCAAGGTAACATTCAGTTTTCAATTTAAGTATTAGTCACATGCCCCTATTTGTGGTGTTGACCCATACGTGTGCTGCATGGAGAGTCATAGAGAGAGGAGGGGCCGCATCTTAGAGGCAGCACTGGTGTGTCTTGTAGTTTTCTTAAGGCTGCCACTTTAAGAGATGTCATGCAAATGGTGTGGAGTAAGTTGGGGTGTAATGATTCATTGAATAACCAATTGACGATCCAACCAGATGGATCTGTCTGAGGCAAGTGGTTATAATCAAATAGCACTAAACTATAAAAAAAATTTCAAAAATACATAAATCGATTACATTGATTGTAGAAAACACCATTTGAATTGAGGTATAGTAGGTTTATTTTACCCTAATGTTAAAATTACCAATTCCCATTACGGCAGACAACACACGTGATGGCAGCAAAAAGGATCAAGCCATCAAAACAGTCCCATGTGTGGAAACTTTGAATTTTGTTGAGACACGACCATACAGTGTGGTAGAATGTTCTAATAATGTTTCCTTTGTACAATTTTGATGTGGAAAACAACAGTGGGCGGTACTTTAACAAAAAATCTAATGGATTTAGCAACAATTCTTGTTTACATGTTTGTTTGTAGAATTACACAGTTCGATTTTATTTCCATAGCCCAATATTTTTTTATTAACAGTTCTTAATTTCACAAAAAATTGACATTACCTTCTGCATAGCACCTATGCAGAAGTGACATTTTTTGTTCTTATTGTTCATTTCTAGCCTTATAAAGTTCCATCGGTGACATCTTTCAGGTTTTTTGAATATATGTCAACTTTTGCTTTGTTTTAAATCTTCATCCACACCACAAATCGATAAGCACATTTTCTTAATGAACTGCTTTTTGAAGTCCTTGAACATGTGTTGTGTGTTTATTGGAAATAAGTTGTTTCTGGCTTTAAACATAATAGGCGCTGTTTTAAGTTTCACTAGTTCATGAACTTGAGAGTGAGAGCATGATGTGTTTTTCCCAACACTGCTATGCTTTTAGCCAGTTTAGCGCTGACTTGTTTATTTATTTTTTGGCTTTATTTTATGGTCCATAATTACTCAGAGGAACTCGATTTCAGTCATTCTTTCCAAAACATGATTATCATTTTTGTGTGTGTGTGTGTGTATGTTTTGTGTGAATTTTCAATTTCCTGTATACCTTTTTTGGTATTCGGAGCAGACAGCAAAGTAAGAATTTTATTCTGGAGGGAAACCCGTTTCTTACTGTGCATATGACAATAAACCTTTGAATCTTGAATCTTGAATCAATGGCAGTTTTTATTTCTACATCTGCAGGAACATGGCGATTACCAAAAATTATTAATTTTGTTTTGTTAACATTTAGTTAGGGTTTATTTTTGTCGAACCATTGTTTTATGTTTCCCTAATTCTGTATTTACCATTTTGACTACTTCACTGAGGTTGTCCCCTGTACATACTTGAGTCGTCGGAATATAAAAAAGATTTGAGTGTGTTTGACACCATGTGTATATTATTTGCAGTGGTGGACAAAATTGTTGGTACACCTCAGTTAAAGAGAGAAAGTTCCACAGTTCTCACTGAAATGACTTGAAACGTTCAAAAGTAACAATAAATTAAAATTTATTGAAAATTAAATAATCAAAATCAGCCATTACTTTTGAGTTGTTGATTAACAGAATTATTTAAAAAAAAAAACAAATGAAATAGGATATAGATATAGGGTGAACAGTGTTGGGCCTAAAATTGACCCTTATGGTACTCCACAGCTTAAATTTACCAGGGATAATCTTCAAGTTGTACAAACTGCCACCTGTTTTTAATATAACTGTTGAACCAATTTAATGCCATGCCTTGTATTCCATATCTTTCTAGTTTCTTTACTAAAATATCATCATCATCATCATCATCATCAGCCTGTCACGCCACTGCTGGCGGGTGGCCTCCACATCTTACTCCACTCATCACGGTTTTGGGCACTCTGGGTCCACATGCTGCCTGCCTTCTGCTCGATGTCATCTCTCCATCTTTTCTTCGGTCTTCCCCTTCCTCTCTTCCTGTCCCACGGAGTCCATTCTGTTGTTTTCTTAGCTCATTCGTGGTTCTTCATTCGGGCTACATGTCCTGCCCACTTGCCTTTGGCTTCAATCACTTTCTCGATGACATCCTTCACCCCTGTTCTTGATCTTAAGTCTTCGTTCCTGACCTTATCTCTCCTCGTAACACCCAGCATTGATCGTTCCATGCTCCTCTGAGTGATTGCCAGTTTCTCTATTTGGCGGTTGGTAAGTGACCATGTCTCAAACGTCATTGATGGCAGTATGACAGTGTTCATGATCTTCCTCTTGAGACTCATGGGCATTTTTTGATCTCTCAGAAACGTGCTGTACTGTCCGAATCTCTTCCAAGCGGATGTTACTGTCTATTTCTTTCGCCATCTCATTTCCTGGTGTTAGCAGTCTTCCCAAATACTTATACTCATCCACCTCCTCCAGTTGTTCTCCATCCACAATTATTCCTTTCTTTCTCCTTTTTCTTGCTATTTCATTGCACATGATTTTGGTTTTCTTTTTGTTCATTTTCATGCCATCTTTTCTCCCTTCCTTGTTCAGATCATTGAGCAGCTTGCAGAGATCCTCTTCCTTTTCTGCAAATAAGATGATATCATCTGCAAATCTCAGGTTGTTCATCCTCTCTCCATTGATGTTAATTCCCACTTCAGCTTCCATTCTCCTGAATATTTCTTCCAACGCTGCTGTAAATATCACTGGTGAAAAGGTGTCTCCTTGCCGCACTCCCTTCATGATCTTAATCTTTCGGCTAAGTGATTCGTTCCGAACCTGAGCAGTGCCTCCATAATATGTCTCTTTCAGGATGTTGATGTACTTCTCTACGCTGTGTTGTTTTAGCGCCTCAAAAACAGCCTTGTGCATGATAGAACCAAAGGCTTTTTCATAGTCTACAAACGCCATATAAATGGGTATTTTATACTCATTGGTTTTCTCAAGTATTTGCACGACTGACTGCAGATGGTCGATAGTTGAATGACCTCTTCTGTAGGCAGCTTGTTCTGGCGGCTGGTGGTCACTCAGATTGTTATTCATCCTATTCTTCAAGAGTTTGTAGACTTGGGAGAGCAAGCTGATTGGTCTATAATTAGCAAGGTCTTTCTTGTCTCCCTTCTTAAATATGAGTGTTATAATGGCATTTTTCCATTCGTTGGGTACCTTTTCTTCAGTTATCACTTTATTGAAGAGTGTTCTCAGTTTTGATCTCACAATTTCACCCCCGGCTTTCAGCATTTCAATCACAATCTGATCTTCTCCAGGTGCTTTGTTATTCTTCATACCTTTTATGGCATTCTCAATTTCACTATCAAGGATTGATGGTACATCCTCTGCTTCTTCTTTTCTGAGGTTCTGGGCTGCATCTTTGTGTAGCGTTTCATAGAATTCTGCGCACCTCTCAAGAATTCTCTCTCTGTTGGTGATGACGGTTCCATCTTGCTCTTTCAAAGCTGATGTAAGAACCTTGTAGCCTTCTTTTTCTTTTGCTCTCTTCAATCCTTTCCCACTCTCAATTGCCTCTTTCACTTGCCTGGTGTTGTGCTCTCTAAGATCTTCTCTCAGTCTTTTCCTGATGGTTTGACACAAAATATCATGATCAACAGTGTCAAAAGCCTTTTTCAGGTGGACGAACACTCCTACTGTGAACTTTTTATTATCTGTGCCATTTATAATTCATAGTCATGTCCTGAATATTGTTACATACCTCATTTTTAACAACTAAAAAGTCTGGATAATTTGTTTTTTCTTTGTGTTTTGTAATTACACTGTTCAATACTTTCCAGATTCTTTCAGTATTTGATTTCTTTTTTCTAATATTTGTATATATTATAGAGAAACTGAATGCCTGCGTCAGAGACATCAAGACCTGGATGACAATTAATTACCTCCTCTAGAACCCAGAAAAAACTGAGGTCATTATACTAGGTCATAAAAACCTCAGAGAGGCTCTGTCTTCTCAGATAGTCTCCCTGGATGGCATAAGCATAGCCCCCAATTCCACAGTTAGAAACCTTGGGGTTTTATTTGACCAGGATTGATCATTTAGGGCTCACATATCTCAGGCGTGTAGAACTGCCTTTTTTCCCCTCCAGAATATTGCTCAGATCAGAAATATACTTTCTATGAGTGATGCTGAAAAACTCATCCATGCATTTGTTACGTCGAGGCTGGATTACTGTAACTCTTTGTTAGCAGCGTGTCCTAAGAGTTCCTTAAGAAGTCTCCAGCCTGTTCAGAACGCAGCAGCTTGATTGTTAGCTGGAACTAGCAGAAGAGATCACATCACTCCAGTGTTAGTTTCGCTCCATTGGCTCCCAGTTGATTCTTGAATCAAGTTCAAGATCCTCCTGTTAACCTATAAGGCCTTACATGGAATGGCCCCGTCCTATATTAAGGACCTCATAGTCCCTTACCACCCGAACAGGACACTTTGCTCGCAAAATGCAGGACTGCCTGTGGTTCCTATAGAGTTAATAAAAGTACGGTTGGAGGTAGAGCGTTTAGCCACCAAGCCCCAGTTTTATGGAATAAACTCCCAGCTCATGTAAGAGAGGCCGACTCAGTTTCTACATTTGAAGTTAGACTGAAAACATTCTTCTGTGGACAGATTTATTATCAGACTAGTTAGTATTCAGAGATTATTTAACTTAATGTTAATGTGTTTAAATTAAAATTAATAACAATAAGAATTTGTTTTTAGTAGGCTGCTATAAGTTGAAGCTGGGGTTACTGGTGCACTGGGGTTCTGTTCTCTTTTCTCATCTACTTCTACCCTCCTTCTCTTCTCTATTCTCGATCATTATTCATCATTTAGTTCCCTCTGTTTTGTGCAGTGCGATTCATGTACTCTCCCTCTTTCCCTCTCCCCTCCTGGGGAGTGGGAGTGCTTCCAGATTCCAGTTGACTCATCTGTACTCCTGTACTTGACCGCGTACCTCGTTTCTGGCTCGCCACTACTACTGCTCCTACACCTGGCTGTGGATCCCTCCTCCGGCTCGACTCGCGCCCCTGACTGTCCCCACAACTCCGTCTGGATGAAGCTCGTCTGCTGGACTTTATATATGTAGTTGTACAGTTAGATAAGTTAATTCTTCTCCAAGAGTTCTGGTAAATCGCCTGTCCGTCCTTAGGGGAGGATCCCTCCTTCATGTGGGCACCCCTGAGGCTTCTTCGTTTTTTCATGGATGCCAGTATAGCATAGTCAGTTTGTTAGTTCAATTTAGTATTTTCCAATTGAATTCTACGTATTCATGATCCTTTTGAGTTCATGTTTCACTTTTTCAATTACCGATACGAATATAATAGTCTTTCTCATAATCCCAGTTAATTTGTTTTACTATTTTTTGTATCGCTGTTTCGTTTCAACAGTTCCATTTTTTAAATATTGTTTGTATAAACTGTTCTTTTTTTCATGCATTTCTCACTCCAGTTGTCATTTAATTTTTAATATATTGTTTTCTATTACAATGGGCAATTTTTGTCCTATATAAATGTAAACCCCTTCATAATTATAGTACATTCTGCTTTCAATTAAGAATTAAATCACCAATTTGTAATAATTAATCGTTTTTTTCCTCCTCATTTTAAATACTAAAATGTTCTGGTTATTTATTGAGCCTGAACTCCAAATTACATTGTCAGTTGAGAATTGAATGAATTATGGTTGTAAAAAATGTCCATACAATCGTATTTCAGAGTGTTCATAAATGTTACTAAACATCATACATATGAAATTGATTATGTTAAAATAACAGCAAAGTTTTGACTTTCATTTAAAGGAACATTTATTTTTTTAAAACATGTTTAGGCTTTTATTTAAAAACAACTGAGTTTTTTCAAGATGATATTCATATATCAATTCCCTCTTTTGTCGACTAGATATTTACAGCAGAATTCATTTGTTCTTCAAAGAAAACTAGCAATGTGACTCATCACACCTTTGCTCAGATAAAAAATAGACTATTTAAAATAAAATAAAAAAGGACTCGGAAAAACTTTAAAAATGTATTCTTCCCTGTTTTTGTAAATTTAGCAGAACTATTTGATGTTTCTGCCATTCCTTTAAAGTTTACACAAAAAAAAAAAAAAAACAGTGTAATCAACAGTGTGTGTGCAGGGCGCCAACAATGATTGACAGACAGAAAATTGAATAAAATTAAACATTATACTAGCAATATAATAACCATTTTTACAGTTCCATTTGAAAATGTTTTTTTTAAGGAAAATAGCATGCCATGAAAATAAATTAAGGTAGCAATTCAAAGTGTCATTCTTGTTAGCTGATAGTGATGGATGGTATTTTTTGTTGAGTGTAACGCTCTCATTTATTTTGGATCAATGAATATAAATGAAGATAAATCATGTTCAGTTCAGTGTTTCCTCCATGTGCACATTATTTAAACGTACTGTAATTTTATTATGTTCATAGGTACATACAGAGAAAACTGTTTAGTTTTAGCTACAGGCACTATTGTGTGTTTTGACGCAGCCATTTGTCACTTTGCAAACTTCAGATGCATCCGGTAGGTTGCTGGTTTCTGCATCCATTTTAATTGATAACCTTTAGCTGGTTTGTGTCTTCTTTCCAGTTTTCTGCTGGCTGAGCAGGAAGGATGCTTTGAGTTGATGATTACTTAGTAAAATCTGATCATTTAATAAGCTCAGTTAAACATTGTTTGTCTGGACATTATTCAGAGCCCACAGGGACTTCATGACTGCACAGTGTGGCAGTGTGAATCAGGCTGAGGAGTGGTTCTAGAAATGGGTCTGGAAACAAAAAAATATTGATATACTTGCCATAGATTATATCAATTTATTTAAATGCATCTTTAAATGCATCTTTAAAAAACATGTTTTAACTGTTGTCAGTTGAAGTAAATGTGATTAGGAATAGGTACAAAAAGGCTATATAACAAAGTTAGAAAACTTGATTCTTAGCTTGTAGCACGGAAATGGCAAAGGACAAAAAAACAAATGACCCTGTGCTGTGCATCTTTTTTTTAAAAACACCATAGGATGGAGGAAAAGCAAAGGAAAATGTCACGTCTGCTTTATATTGGCACACAGAGTGTGTTGCAATGACACGTAGCATGACTTGACATTTAGCTGTTTGGTGCGATCGGTTAGGGTAATATTATGGGGGGTTAAATTGAGCCACAAAAACAATGTGACATATTTCAGCTCCACTGAAGCACTTTAACCACAACCCCCAGAGAGATTTTCTTTTTCCACAGGGCAATACCATCTTGAACAAAATTCCAATTTCCACACAATAGACACTGATTTTTGCTCTTTTTATTTTTTTATTTTGGGTTCCAAAAGAGGAAAATAATATATTTTGCAGTTTAAATTACAGATAAACGTACCTACAGAATAAAAGATCTAAAACAAAGACTTCCAGAGTCTCACTGCAGCTCTGTTACATTTGTTTCAAACAACTAAAAAAAATGCTTCAAACTGAAAAAATGCTACTCATTAAAAGCTTTAGGTGAAACACTTCCAATGGTTAGTTTTGAATTGTTTAATTTTTTGGCAAATTCTACGTACACTTAGTGCAAACTAACAAAAAAGTAGAGCATTTTTTATTTAAATGCTTCTTCTTCCAATTCAGACATGGATAAACATGTTGCTAATAGATGACCCAGTGCTTTCTCCTTTCTTTAACCTTTCTTTTTCTGAGAAACCCTGTTTCAAATCTTTCAGCCTTAGAATTTGGCTGCATTCATTGAGATGTTTGGTCTTCATCTGATCCACACAAGAAGACCTTGTTTCTTTTTAAGTACACTCGAAAAAAAACAAAAAGCATAAATCTGATGAAGTGTGACTCTTTCAAAATAACGATAAATATCCAGTAAGTAACCACGGTGCAGTGACAAGGGAGGTTGGCGCCAGTGCTCGGCAGCGGAGCCGCCATCAGTTTGTGAAATTGTGTGTGAATGGGCATGTGACTGTAAAGCACTTTGGAAGGAAGAAGGTAAAAAAGTGCTATATAAGTATACACCATATACCATTTACCATGTTTTTTAGTTCTACTCTGACTGCTAGATTTTCCATTTTTGTGTTTCTATTTTAACTTCCTGTTGCAATTTTAAGGGGGCGTTGACAAATGCAGATGCTTGGCTATATGGTGATCTGTGATTCAATTCATTCATCTTATGAGCTGCCGTGAAATCAATAAAGTTTAATTCAAATCCCTGTCATGGAGTGACATTACTTTTTTGCAGATAATGTGCTTTCCTTCAAGCATTCTTAAAAGTTCAAAACTCTAAACAAAAACCCAACTAAATTAAGGAAAATAGTCCCTCCCTAAATAAAAAGAATAAATTACAGAATTACAGCATAGGACCATGAATCATTTTGAAAACTAATGAATGTGAGCATGAAAGCAACATTTATTCAGTTCTTTTATTTCGGGTTTTTGTGTCACAAGAAAATTAATTTGTATCTGAGCTTATGCTAATGATACAATTTGAGACTTTTGAAGACAATTTTTGCTAAAATGAACATTAACAAAACTATTTTATTTAATTTTTCGATCAGTTCTTACACATATCTGCCCTTTTTTCTGCAACATGCAGCCTTTCCCAATCCTGCATAATTTCTGGACAGCAGTCTACTGTGGCATTTCTGCCATTTTCAGCGCTTTGGAAACAACCTGCAGGTAAACACTTATCTTGTTCTCTGTAAACTTTGTGCCCACAAATGTTATCCTTGCCTAATTCATTTCTATTACTGGCTAATGCAAAAAATGCTCCGTGATCAAACATGCTTTTTCCTGCTGTAATGTTACTTTCTCTGCATGAGCAAACTCAATTTCCTTCTAAATCTTTTATTTTACCGCAATTAATGCCCGATAATCCATCTTTCTGGTGAGCCACTGTTTATGAAAGCCTCTCCCAAAGCTGCTATGGTGCATGTGCTGACTTCATATCAGAAAGTCTTTCAGTTTACCAAGATTATAAAGCATCTTTCCCATTTTTTTGTATTACCAAGTCAACATTTGGGTCTTTTTATTTTAGCAAAATTTACTGCAGTTTACAATAGAACTCATTTCCTAAAATGTTAATAGGAAACACCCAAAACTCTTCATTCTGGTCCTGTAGGAGGCTCCTGAAAATGGATTTGCTGCAGAAATACTCAAAACACTTTTTCCCAAACCATAAACACAGGAAAAAAAGAAGAATCGCACAAGCTGAATGTGTGGGCGGAACATCTATGCAATAATTCTTACAGTTTGCAGGCGGGTCAGTTTTAAAACATCCTGTCAAATAACCAAAATATTTTCAACTCAGTGGACCCACACATCTATCACATTAACATAAAACTAACAGATATATATGCAGTCTTGCCTCAGTGCTGGGGAGCAGAGCAGCCCAATTTGAGGCTTCTTCACTCATATAACAAAAATTATGATTCCCTGGGAAAGTTCAAGAAGAAAATTAAGGCGGAGAATTTTTTCGGTCCACATGTCCATCCATGGGAAGATTTTTAATTTATAATGATCTACCGCTCTGCTGAAACTATGTCCTTAAAACAGGTTTTCTTTATTTAGCCTAAAAGAAGCATAATCAGTTATTTAGCATTTGCATGTTTCCCCACTGTGCAGAATAGCTGCACCTTAGCCATCTCATTTGTAGCAAAAAAAGACAAACCATTTTCCATAGTCCATAATTCCTCAACCTCCAATAGAAAACCTTATTTTTTATAATAAAGGTGAGTTTCTGCTTTTCATCTGACATTAAAGGTGAGCAGAAAAAAGGTTGCTTTTTGTTGCTTTTACGGATGTTCCTCCCATGCCTCTTTATATCACAAAAGTTTTAAATTAAAATAACCTTTAAAAGAAACCTATTTTTTGATACCATTTTTCTAGTTTTTATAAAGAACACCTAATATCTATATACATTCTTGTATTTGCGCTATGCACTTTTTACCAGACCATCAAACAAGTTACAAAAACGTTGCTGATATGCAACTGTCGCACATGTTTACAGAGTTTTCCTCATTTTGCACATGCCTACTAAGTCTTAGCTAATGTGTACAGCTTTCTGGGTAAAAATTTCAAAGAAAAATAAAGGAATTGAAAAGAAAATGCAGATAAGAACGACTTTTTAAGAGGAGGAAGGCTGACCTTCAGATGAAAAGAGCTGAAGGAAATGCATTTGACGGTGGGAAAACAAAGGTGGCTAAGGATTTAAACACCAGTTTCTGATCAACGAACAAGAGTTTAAATGAAATAAAGTGCACAGAATTCATGTCCTTAAAGCAGAGCTACTTTTATGTAAACCTGGAATGATAAAGAGGTACAAGGATGTTTGTTTTCTAAAGAAAAATGTGACTGTTCTGTAAAAAAAAAAAGGTTAAAATCAAAACCAGCTGAGGCATAGTAGGGGTGGGGGATACTGGGAGTTTGGGTAACGATCAGATACCGTGTAGTTACAGGGCCAGTATCACCAATGCTGATACAGATACTTTTTCTCGACATGTTTGATTACAAAACATTTTTGAAAATACCGGTACTCGATGTTTTGTTCTTTAAGTCTAAAATAAAAAACAGAACAGAGACTTTCAACAAATGAAAATGTTTGTTAACTAATTACAACAATCTGAACTGAACATGCGTCAACTATAGAACATGTGTTTTAGAAATGGCATTATACAATAACAGTAAGAAGGAAACAGTAACAAGTGCAGTATTTCAAAAAAGATACTACAATGTTATAAAAATAAAAAACATGTGTTTTTAAAATCAAGGCAGTACTAAAATAACATAGTCACTAGTAAAAAAAAAAAAAAGAAACCAAAAGCAACACTGTAATACAGTTAAGTTAAAGTCCCATTGTCACGCGCCTAGTGTGTGACAAGTGTTCTCCACATTCAGCCTCTCCTCTGGGGGAGCAGTGAGCTGCAGACACAGCCGCTCGGGAACCATTTGGTGGTTTAAATACCAAGAAATATAAAAATGTAAAGAACACAACAAACTATCCTGCTATTAGTGCAAACATGTGACTCTTTAACAAATCTCTCTGATGCCTGATGAAGCAGAATTGGAAGGTTTCCACTCAAATCAGGCTATTTTTTTTTTGGCTGATCTGTCAACTCTGGAGACAGACAGATGCTGCGCTCAGATGAACTCCGTACGTAAATTTGAGCTCTTTACTGTACGATACTATTGACAGTATCGATACCATCGATCGATCCGTCCACCTCTAAAGCAAAGTATACAAGAAAAGATGATTTATAATACATGGTTATGATGATATTTCCTGCTTGGGGGTTACAGAATGAGATCACATAGGTTGTTTACCCTCTTACCACACATTGAAAAGAGAGTTGAATTTGTTTCTCTTTTTTGTCCAAAAATGACAGAACCAATGAAGATTTTATTTAGCATTAAGTTGACTTGGTTTTGGCATTGGTGACGTTTACAATGTAAATACATTAACTCCCACTTTATCAAAAACTATTTTCTTCTCATCCACCTGCAAAAGGAATGCAACATTTAATTTGTGGAGAATGAAACTCACTAAATAACAAAACAGACTAACCTTTAGAGAGAAGAAACGGCACATGGAACATTGGCACAAAAAAAGTAGAGCTTTTCAGAAAAAAGAGCCTTTTCAAAACACAAACCAACTATTATGAAGTCATAGTCCAGAAATACCGGAAGTTGGATAATGAATGAGTTATGAAACAATGGGGTTTACTCAGTAGTAGCCATTTCAAGTTTTTTTTCTCATTTGTTTGATTCAACTCAAGAAAAGCAACGAGGTCTTATAGGTCTCTTTTCATGAAAAAAAGGGATTATTTTCTTTTTAGAAGCTTTAAACCAAAGTCACAGTTCCTGTGCTGGGGTAATTGAATTTGTGGTGCTTTTGTGTTTGGCCTGCACAAAGCATTTGGATAATAAGGGTTCACAGTTGTGGTCAGATCAATGCAGCAGCAGGAAGCTGGAACACCAGCGAACAACACAAGAAAGAACCAGCCTGCACTTTTTGCATATTTTTGCGGCGTCAGTGTCACGTGTTCCTTCATTTAAAAAAGAATAACACTCGGGAAACAAACAAATAATAGATGTCATTTAAGGTGAAAAACATGATGGGGAATAATAAATAATCAACACATGTGAGTATTTTGCTTTGGATAGCATTGTAAAACCAAAAGAAGTAGTTAATACAGTTATCAATTTGAAAATAAAAAGGAAATTTTGTGTCATTGGTTCGTGCAATTTGTACGGTGGCCCTGAAATGCAAATCATACCAACAAATCACTTGATGCAAAAACCTATTTAAGATCACTGTCATGGTTTGAGTTTCTTTTGTATTGGTTTTTGCTTTCTGTCTTGTTCTGTCATGGTTAACTTCTGTTTCCTGTTTTATTTTGAAAGGTTTCCTGTCTTGTCTTGTTTCTTGAGTTTTACTTCCTTTGGTCCCCATCTGCCCTGATCGTGTTCACCTGTGTCTTGTCTGCCCTGTCTGTATATAAGTCTTGTCTCTGCCTTCCTCCTGGGTTGGTCCATTATTCCTGTCTTGGTGGTCATGTCCTGCTGTATAGTTCCATGTTCCTCGCCACGCTCTCGTTTCATGTTTCACGCCACGCCAATGTAAGTTTTGTTTTGTTCTGACATCCTGCTCTGCAGTGCTTTTTGTTTGTTTTTGTGGATTAAATCCATTAGACTCTGATCCTCATGCCTCCGCCTCTGCATCTGGGTCCAAGCGGCTCTCGAGCCACCCTCCACCGTGACAATCACAACAACAATCAACCTCATAAGGCTCGAGCTAATATTAATGTAGCCAGTTAACCCTTGTGCTATCTTAGATGACCCCACCCTTAATTTGACGTGTTATTCCTACCATGACAAAGGTGGATAAAGGTGGAAAGATTTCATGTAATCCATGGACACCAGTGAAGATCACAAATCATTGAAGAAAAAAGGTTCAGCGCACTGTCTAGTGGGTCTAGATGACCCAACTCCCAACGTTAAAGTGCCTAGGATGGCACAAGGGTTACGTTACTGTGGTAATATAACCCAAAATGTGATGTCCACACGAGGATGCCAGGTCTTAAGAAGTTAAAAAAGCAAAACAGATAATAAAGGCCAGGCAAAATAAATGGGCTCCTCTGGGCCTTTGTGCTCTGGAAGGCTGTTTGAGTGGTTTGGAACAGAAATACTAAGAGTAGAATCACCACATAATTTCCAGGCTTTGTGCAAATAAACAGGTTTTTATTAGTGGGTATTTTAGAGCTTTATTTCGCCGCTACAAGGTCACCGTGTTGAAAGCCAATCATCAACAGGAGCACAAAAGAGTAACCAAATGGAAATTTACTGTAATGCTTGTGGGTCTCGTGTTTTTATTCTGTTGAAACCCGGTGACTAAGCCCATTTATTTTGTATATTTATTTATATAAAGGTCTGAAAAGGTTTACCGGTACTTTATTTATTTTTTTTAATAACGAAACCAAATAACTGGAATTTTACTTAATAGATTTAATTGTTAAACTGTACTTTTGGGGATAACTCACAAAGTCATCTTCTGTGATGTGTCAAACATCTGGTTCTGACTGAATTCCTTGACATTCATCTCAAGAACTCAAAGTGACGGCCCTGAAGCTGCAGAATCCATCCAACATGTTTTGATGCTTCTATTTGAAGAAATCATGAAAAGAGCCCTTCAGAACCCAGGTTCACAGCAGCCATGATGGTATGCAAAATAACTGCAGTGGGAGGAAGAGGAGATCCTCCTGTTTTTGTGAAATAATGCACCAGCATGTCAAAGTGAACATCATTTTCAGATCGCATTGCCAATCTCTAATATGGTCTGGTAGCGTTTTTGAATTAATGCTTGAAGACAGTTTAAGTATAACCCGGTATAAACACACATAAACAACTTAAAAGCATCTTCATCAGTCTCTGAAGAAGCGCTCTTCGTTATGTGAGATGAAAATCCTCCTTACTGTTCTGTAAATTGACCCCCCCATAACAAAACCCATCAGCATGGGTCATGTCTTCCACAACATCTTTGTGAAATTACTGTTTCCATGGAAACAAACCTTTCCAAGCCCAGTTTCTGTTTTTCTCATGACCTCTCAGATTTGTTTATTCTACTTGGTTGCTTTTTCTTTGTGCTTTGAATTTGGGTTTTTTATTAGTTTTTATCTTTAAGCTTGCATCCACTCACAGGACTTTTTTTCTTTTCATTTTTAATGTCCCTAAGTTGCACTCCAATCATCCTTTGATCTATTTTAAAAGCGATCCCAGTGGTCTTTAATTATGATTACGTCATTTTTAGCCTAAATCAGAAACCTGTGTTGTTTCCTACGACATAGTTTCTGTAGAGTGGCAGAAGTTCCCTAGAAATTCCCCTCTGAGTTGTGGGTGGGACCATTGGCACAGAGTAAGCCTGCCCACACTTTCCATCATGCCTTTGTTTACGCTTTCTCCTGTTCCTTTACAGCCCCTTACAATCCCAACCCAACATTAGCGGTGCAACAAAATGCTGAGCAGTATTGGGGCTTTCCAGTCGTACAGTTTTGAGTCAGATGGCAGCTCAGACAATGAAAATAAAGACTTACAGTACAGACCAAAAACTTTACATGGATCTACGCGCATCAGAATGGCGCAGAGCAGGGAGCTTGTGGCCAACTGTTTGTAGCACCTATTTCAGTGCAACAAGGTTTTTGCAATTGCGTTTTTGTCATTTGCTCCTGATTCCAAATTTAAGAAATACTCAGAAATGCACTCATAATTTTAATCTTGATTTTGTGTTTCATAAATGTCCTCTATCATGAGAAAAATGCTACAAGAAGATAGTCAAAGCACCATTTTCATTGGAGTGGGTCTTTTTAGATGCAACATCCCCATATCAAATCCATGATCCAACTAGAAGAAGCTTTTTCATTCCTATGCACTTAATAGATGTTAAATCTGTGTAAAATGCTGGTGAATTTGCTTAACATGGGTTTGTTGTTTTTGTGTCACTCACACCATCATGGCATAAACACAGTCTTTTTTCTGCATCTGTTCATGCTGCTTTGTGCATTCGTCTCCTATTCCCGGATTCCATCCATCCATGCCGCTTCCTCCTCTCCGGGTCATTGAAGCATAGGAGCCGATTCCCTCTGGATTTGAGTGTTTATCATTTCTGCAGCACTGCAGTCAATTCGGGGATTTTCCTGTCTCACCGCATATTATTTTATCTCACTGTTTACTTTGCAAAGGTGCCGGCGCCTCCTCTGAATTCTTGAGAGATCCCTTCTGTTCGGGATTAAACTCAGCAGTAAAAAGAGAAGGAAAGCTTCAAACAAGGAAAAATTCTGAATCTGATCTCCTTCTGCTGCATCAGCCATTGGTCAGACAGCCCCATCTAACTCCTACCACAACAACCACCTGCTGCTTCTTTTGCCTAATTCCTTCCACCACGCAGATGCCTTTGTCAGGAATGAAACAGCAAGTTTGCAGGACTTCAAAAATGAAAAGGAAAATTAGAAGGAAATCTTCAGTCAGGGCAAAGCGATTCCAAACTTCCACCACAGATTGGAAATCAGACTTTATTACAGTGGACGTTAAAAGACAGATTTTTCTGCAATCTCCAACAGATTCCTCCTGACTCGCCTCCTAAAAGCTAGAAATGTGTGCACACAGAATCCTTGCATGGAAAATGAATCCTGAAAAAAGGAAAAAAAAATATCAGTCAGAGCTAAACTACTGAATTCCTATCTTTGGTGTTTCTGTCATAAACTATCAGCATGATGTAAAGACAAAAGATGAACAGCTGAGAAGGGCAATGGAAGCTACCATGAAAACAAAAAGGAAGCATCAGAAAATAGAAGAGAAGGTAAAAAAAACAGATATTAAAATGTCTCCTCCTACTACTCCTACTGTCTCCAGGGAAAGCTGTTCCAATAAGTCTGTCCAAATCACCTGCACAGTCAACAGTGGTGGATAATAAGACCCAGAGGATGCTGACTCATCTTATCGATGTACACACAAACACACAAACTCAGTGACCCCCCGCCTCTTATTCGCTGGGATTTATTTGATGTTTTGGGGGGGGGGGGGTTCTGTGAAAAGCCTCTCATTTTTACTTGATTCCTTTTTACAGATTACATTTTCAAAAACTACGTCAAAAGGACCAATGTTCTTATAATAACTCAAATAAAGTATTATTACGTTGTTTTTGAAAATCATGAATTTTTTTCTGTGATCTAAAGCACAAAGTTAAGTTTACGATCACTGTCAGATTTCAAACTTATGGGAAGAATGTGATGAAGGAAGAACATGACAAATACGAGTGTGAAAAGATTAGGGGAGCAAATCCTTCTGACTTCTCTGTCATAGATCTGATACTCTTCATTTCTTTCAGTCTGAATGATGGCGTATGGAAGGTTAACAGCACTTCTAATTTTCTACACTTTCACAGGGTTGAATTTGTTCATAAATTGGTTGTTTTTATTTAAATAAAACTCAGATTATGACATTATTAAGGGTGTGTCTTTTTGATTGGCAGGTGGGTCAAGCGGAGCATTAAAAAAACTTTAGTCTCATTTTCTGCAGGGGCTTTCTTCTCTACCAGAGGCCTGGGAGCTTGAGGGTTCTGCTCAGTATCTTAGCTGTTCCTAGCACTGCGCTTTTCTGGACTGAGAGGTCTGAGGTCTTTCCAGGTATCTGTTGTAGCCACTCCTCCAGCTTGGGGGTTACTGCCCCGAGTGCTCCAATTACCACAGGCACCACTGTCACCTTCACTTTCCATGCTTTCTCCAGTTCTTCTCTGAGTCCCTGATATTTCTCCAGTTTCTCATGTTCCTCCTCCTTGTCTTCCACCACTTGATATTTCACCACAGCGGCTTTCCTCTGCTCTTCATCCACCACTAAATTGTCTGGTTGGTTCGCCATTACCATCCTGTCCGTTTGTATCTGGAAGTCCCAAAGGATCCTCGATCTCTCATTCTCTACCACTTTCTGAGGTTTTTCCTTTTTGACATTGGGGTTTCCAATCCGTACACCACACACATGTTCCTGCACGCTAATCCAGCCACTTGGTTGTGGCGCTCCATGTATGCACACATTCATATTAATAAACAAGGGCATATGAGAATGTGAAGCAGGAGCTTGCCATCTCAGTAAATGTCAGTGGAAGAAAGCTGTGGGATTAAAATAATTGCCTAGAGGATGTTCCTTTGAGCTTTAATTTGACATCCGTTCAACATCCAATGGTTTTTAAAGAGATTTAGGAAGACACAATTTAGAATTTGAAGATTTGAAGATTGTCCAAGTTTTTTATTGAACATAGTGAGACTTTTTAATTTCAATCTGCTGTGAAGTCGCCACAAGTTTTTTAAAATTATTATTCATTTCTGGTTGAGCATTGAAATGCAAATCTCTCTTTCCCTCTTTCTTTCTACTCTACACTATTAAAATACTTGGGTCATTTCCTCAACCAAAGTCTTGGTTTATTGCTATTACTGCTCTGATATTTTTATATTATGGGTTCCTTTTGGATCAATACACATCTTTAGTTTATAGTGTTGTCATTTTAACCCAATTTATGTTTTTTTTCCTGAGTTAAAATAAGCCAGTAAAAAGTTCATTCCTTTTAGCCTCGGAGTTGGGTTAAGAAAAACCCAACTGGGTTATTTTTAACTATGGAGGTTTTGGCGTGTAAAGCGGTTTTTAGACTAAGCTATATTAACATTAATATCTATATTATAGGATTTAAATAGAAAGTGGTTTATTTACAAAAATCTATTTAAACGTTTAACCAAAAATCTAAACCAGAGTTTTTCTGTACCATTGTTGGAAGTGAGGAGCAAAGTTGAAAACAAATGAACCAAAAATAAAAGTAAACAAATCACTTAACAATAAGAATATTCATAAGTTATCATTATACTTCATCATACATTCTTCCATGAAGATGCAGAAGTCCAAATTGTGTTATTGCAAATTATCTTAAAATTGAGAAACCCGTGGATTTTCCACTTACACCAGACAACAATCAGAACAAAAAAGGCGACAACAAAAAAACATTTTCTTAGTGATGATTAAGAAATCGGTTCTTTCCCCTTAGTTTTGTTGTTGTGTTCTGTTTTCCTGCAGCAACAACCTATACATGCGTTGCTCATCCATCATTTAACAGTCTGTGGATTACCTGTTCGATTTTCCAGGCCGATGATGAAAAAAAAACTTCACCAAATATCAGCAGCAACTTTTAACTCCCCTCCTCCCAAAGGGTGTTAGACAATCAAACATATTTAAGTTTTACAGCACCGCTTGTCACAGTTTATGTGCAACACAACAAAGTGGTGTTGTGAATGAAAGCAACACATTCACCGTGCTGCAACCGTTGCAGCACGGCTGATGGGATTTCTCTGAGACCAAGTTCTTTGAATAATTTACAGAACTCTGACTACATTTCTGACGTCATTCCATTTTAGTGAAAATGTTGTTCTGAAAGATGATGCTTCAGAAAGCTCGATGGAGGCAAAAGACACTCCCTGCCAGCCACCGTCTCTTTTCTTCACTACACTTGATCTGCAGAATTTGTCTGCTTCAGTTTTGCAGCTCTAGTCTTGTTTTAGCCATTTAACTGTCATCATTACCCAATTTCAATAAAATCTGTTAAATTTAATAAAGTCAAAGTGTTTATAATTTGGTTTTTTGGGCGTATAGATGTGTACAGATCACTTGCTTTCACTGTTTTATAAAAGCCCAAACCTCCCACCCTGTTCTGCCTGAGAATCTGTCTCCACAAATAAATCTCCTGCTCCTCCTGCATACATTTTCCATCGTTTCCTTCCTACCTGCCAACGTTCGGTGCTTTAATTGTGCCTTTCCTTTAATGTTGTGCACATAGCTAGGTTCTAGGAGTAACTCCATCTTTGTTGAAAATGAAAACTTCAGATGTTGCAATCTCCTGATGTGCTTCATACAAGCTCTCATCATCTTGCTGATGGATAATCACATTTTGTGAAGAAGCTGCTTTTTTTTGTGCCAATAGTTCTATTTTATTGGGCAAGTGCATGTTTTTTTCATGTGTTACAGAAACATTGTTTTAGTTTGTTTCCACATGAAAAGATCATCTAAACTTGACTCACGCTGACAATCAACTCAACCTGCCTTAATTATTTATGTTGCTTGATGGAAGATTTGTGAAACAGCTCCAGCAAGTTGCCGAAAAGAGGAAAAGGTGCAGATTTTATCAGTTAAAACAAGTTTCAATTATACATAACACACAGCGGCCACATGGATCTCTCACGGGTGACCACCTCTTTGCTGTGATCTCTGGTGCCATTCTGGGTCATTGCTGTGAGGTTACCAGGCAACCACCAAGGAACCAAACGAATGCTGTCATCATAACCATGCTCTTTCCATTACTACATTGGTGCAGATTCAAATGAAATGGGGCATGAGCAGAATTCTCTTTTTCGTTTTTTTCACTATTTCCTGCAAATTGCTTATCACCAAAGTACAACTCAGACATGAAAGCCCACAGATTCTCATCTATGAAAAGCCACCATCTATGCCAGATATTTTTAATATTCTCCCCCGTGAGTGCATATAGATTGGTGTTCAGTTTCACAGAAGCTTGAAAGGAGGGTTATTAGACCAATCAGGTGGTTACATGTTTGACAGAAGGAAAAAAAATTATAAGAAGTTGTTTTTCCTCCTAGTTATTACATTTGAATACATTTTGACAGACTTTTTTGAAATAAAATTAAACAGTGCTGGTTCAAAGAGTTATAGAGTAAGAAAAATAGAAAAGTGGTTTAAGTTTAAAAGTTAATGTGCAGCAACTCACTTTAATGCATAACAATTTGCAGCTGTTTTTTCCCACCTGTAAGAATTAATGTGTCACATGCCTCGCTGTTTGGCACTAACCTTTCAAAATAGAGGGGGCAGCTGGACTGAAAGAGAGATCATTAGACTGTCAGACAGTGGAGGCAGGAAAACCTAGTATTTCATTCATCATAAGCCTGTGGGCTGATTTCTCCAGTAAATGCTTTCTTTAAAGAAACAAATTAATTTAATGGCACACAAACACTTCCTTTGGCCTTGAATAGAAAATTGCCACAAAACTGAGGTCATCACGCACAACTATAGTAAGTGAACGACTGCATCAAAATAAAGGTCCCTTCTTCCACTCCAGTTGAACAACACGTGAACAGCAGATGTATTTTTTTTTTCTCACAATAGCAGCATTTTGCCTTCAGTATAAAATGCGATATTTCTGCTCATATTTGAAAGTTGGAATTTAGCATAACTGACAACTATTAACTATTAACTAGAAGGAGCCATTGACTGTATATGAGAACTGGACTGAGTGACACCTCCCCCCTTGCATTCCAAACAGAAAGTACATCCTGGTTTCAAGAAGCCAAAATCCTGTAGACTTCAATTGAGAAAAAAACTGCTATTACTCAGCCAATCTATTTGTCAGAATAATCATTCTTGCTCTAATACCTTATTTAACATATTCTTGCTAATCCAAAATTGTTTTCATGGTATTCTATTTATCACAAGTTATATAAGTTATAAATCCCCTCAGTTAAAGCAAGTGGTGCCTGCTGGCCCCCGCCTTGAACATTTAAGTGACAGATTCTCCTGAGCCTGCTTTCAGTGGAAGGGATGTGGACTTCAAACATGCTCACTCCTGACTCGTGACCGAAATGTCACCAGCTAATATAGCTGGCTATTTTGCTTTGATTGAAAGGTCAAGTGTATTTCTCATTCTTCTGGAGACCGCAGACAGCACAGGAAACCAACCCTTAATGGTTTCTAAATAAGTCTTCTTCAAAAAGCATTTATGTTCATCGTTAAATTAGACATTTCTAAATGAATTTTCCAAAACATTTACCAGAGAACTTTTTGAAAATGAAATGTCAAATACCATTTTCTTTATCATTTTAATGAAGTGACAGAATAAGCGGTGTTGATGAAGAAAAAGAAAAAGCATTTTGACGGATTGCTTTTTCATTTTAATTTTGAGTAAAAAAATTCAGCTTTATTTTGAAAATGAAAAAACATTTCAGGTATTGACTTTTATTTTTAATTATGCCACAGAATCGCTTCCATAGTCAGTGGGCTCCCTGTGCTAAAGTGGTTCTCATCAGCACAAACATGACAAGAATCACTCACTGCTGTTTCACCTTAAAAGTTAGATTTTCTTCATCAGAGATGGCCATGAAGGGCCATCAGTATTGTGCAGGAAGAGTGGAATGAGTGTCTCAAACCCTTTAACAACTGGAAGGTGAGTGTCATGGTGCCTCTGTCAACTTTCCTCCCCCTCCCCTCTCTGCTTAGCTCCTGATGATTCCCAGCTGTGTCCACTCACCTCATCATCGA
This sequence comes from Oryzias sinensis, assembly GCA_037389245.1. Classification (NCBI taxonomy): domain Eukaryota; kingdom Metazoa; phylum Chordata; class Actinopteri; order Beloniformes; family Adrianichthyidae; genus Oryzias; species Oryzias sinensis. Next base: position 13,221,429 of record CM074500.1, read on the forward strand.
CCAGACCTTCATAAGGAGATCCAGAACCAGCATTAATCACCAGTTTGTTGCCCCTGATGGTGCATAACCTGGTCTCTCGTCTAGTTTAGCACAAGTGGCCAAGTGTTCATGTGCACATCTAACTTTTGTATTGCCTCGCCTTCAGGACATTCTGACCAAGGGTGGACACCTGAGTCACCGGATTACCTGAGCCACAGAACATCTCAGAACACGAAGAACCTCCAGCCTCGCCTCAAGCCATAACCACCTCAAGCTACTTCCAGCAACTTCACCCGCTGCTCTCCAGCCTCCAGCCAATCAAGATCTCAAGCAACTCCGAATATCATTAAAACTTTACTTACCAACTTACTCACCTTGTGTTATCTTCCGGGTTCCAGCGCCTGGATCCGCCTCGCCTAGCTTGCCATGACAGTGAGTGAGGCTTTTTAGACCACAGGCTTAAATTATAAAGGAATAGGTTGTAATATGGCTAGCGTTTGGAGTAAATCATGACAAATGTAATATTTTTTCGGTAATTAGTTTTTGATGTAACAAAGTAGTGCAAAAAACAATATACATTTTTTTTGTTCTATATGAAAGATTCAATTTACTCTGTCTTGCATTCGTTTTAGAACATGTTCAAAGGCTTTACACAGTCATCAGCTCAATTAATCACATCATGCCAAAGCAAAGGTGCTGGCTGATAATTGGGTCATTGTAATTAGGAGGAAACGTCTTAAACTGACTCATCCATTGGTCAGATTTTAGCTTCATTAAAGCTACAAAAGCAGATGATAAAAAAATGTATTAATTTCAGTCATGCATTCATACAAATATGTATATCATACTAAATTAAAGCGTAACACTACTTTGCTGCAAATTTTGATTTAACTTAATACATTTAAATCGGTGAAAAATATGTTAAACTTAAGCGTCTATTTCCATTTCATCCCTCTCTTTTCAGTCAATGTGGTTTAAAAACAAATACTGCTAAAAAATCTGTGTTTTTCAGTTTAGTTTATTTAAAACATATGAAAAATCAACACAATACAGTGTTTTAAGAAGGGCCTTAAACAATAACGAATAACAGAGGATAAGGATTATTGATGAGAAGAAAGAAAGGAGGGTGTGTTGTAGTGAGATATCAGAGCTAGACTGACAGCTTAGATCAGAAATCTCAGAAAAATAACGCAAAAAAGTTCGACCACTAATAAATGTTTGTTAGATATCCCTATAAATTCACTAGTCTTCATGAACAAAAAAACAAGTGTTTAAATAAAAGTGAGATTACTTATAGACCCACTTCAACATATTTTTGTGGCATTCTTCTGAATAGAGAAGAAAATTGAGCTCAGAATTTCTGAGCATTTCTTAATTCACATCCATGTGAATAAAGAGCAGACAAACAAATGCAGTATGAAAAAAATTGTATGTGTGACTAAAAAAATACCCTGGATGGACCACAAGCTCCCAAGCAACCAGATCTGTGCATCTTTCTTTTCCTAGTCCGAGCTGGCATCTGGTTCAAACAAAGCTGTACGGCCGGATAGCTCCAATACTGCTCGCCATTTTTGCTGCACTGGTAATGTCAGGTTGGGGTTGTGAGGGGTCATAGGCTAGCACGAGAGCACGTAAAGAGAGAGGCCTTAGCAATAGTGAGAGGAAAGGGGGACGGGGTTGCTCTATGCCAACAGCCCCCCCCCCCCCCCCGATAACTCATAGGCAAATTTCTACTACTGCTGCTCAACAGAAACTATGACCTAGAAAACAACACTTTTTTGTGGCTAAAAACAGCATAATACTAATTAAAATGTTGGCATATAAAAGAGACATGTGGATAAAGATAGAGAAAGGAAGCAAAAGTTATCGGTGGATATGCCCCCTATTGGAATGGCTGACAATGAATCCCAAATCATCAACTCTAGGTAGTTAGATCTGTCAGGTTAGCATCACCCACAGAGCCAAATTATGTTCCTTTAAAGGTTTTTCAAACTTGTCTTATGTGTGAGAGGTTATTCATCCACCCAAACAGCAGCATCATAAACCCTTTGAAGCTTTTGTTTCTGCCATATAAATTGCCGCCTGATCCAGTAAGCAGTCTCTCTAAGGGCACACGATCAAATAGTTTGTCAGAATCAGTCACACCTAAAGGCTGACGCTATCAATCAAAAAAGACTTCCTAAACTTTACGTAAGTATGCTTTGTCAAATTTTTGACTGCTGAACTTTTGTTGGTATGCCTCAGGTACAAGCTCATGTACACACAACACAGCAGGCTTCACTTTATCATGGTCTAAGCTGTCAAACGATGGCAGAGACGCATGTGCTTCCCGCACCCTGTCAGTTAAAACACTGTGGAGAGGACGTGGGCATAGACTCCCAAGCCTCTGCAACATCTCAGCAGCTCCCCCAGACAGTGTGAAATATTTATGTTTCTTTTTTTATTGGACAAGGACTTTATACAAACACAACTTAATGTTAAGAGGTGAATGTCAGGGGATAAAGAAAGCAGTGGAAGGTGTAGAAAGAAAAGTTTGCTGCAGCTCGAGCTCTTACAGGCAAATTTGCATCTCGTTTCTTTTTTTTTAAGTAAAATAAATTTAAGGGAAAGGCAAAAATCCAATGAGGCAAGAAAAAGAAAGTGGATAGACATGGCAGCACACAACAGGAAGGGCAGGGAGGGACTTTTCAGCTCTAGAATGAAAGACAAGAGACAAAGTAGAACTGGTGTTCCAAAAATAACCAATAAACAAGAGTAAGGCCCACAGTGAGCACAAAAGGGGACAAGAAATTAGTCAGTACGCTACATGCAACTTACAGAGGACCTAACAAAGCATCAACACCAATGTGCTTAGGTACACAGCACATGAGAGCAAGAGAATTAACCTGCCACTGGTCAAAAAGCAATGAGATCCCAGAAGCCCCCAAAAACATTTGGGCGTTCACAATCTACATCAAAAATGTCTACTGAGATTGATTTAAACCCCAACCTTTGCAAAAGGATGGAACAAATACAGTTTATTGTTTCCATCAAATATAGCTCTAAAGAATATTTATCTCTGCTTGTTAGGATCTTTTGTCTCTACCAGTCTCATTGTTTACTAATGCTCATCTTTGTCCCACTTAAGTAGGACCTAAGGATGCTTACCAAACTTCAGACAATGCAAATGATCTCAAATGCAGTGTTGGATATTATTATTTAGACATTAAAACACTTCTTTTTAGGTTTGGCTTGATCAAAAAATTATGTTGTGAAATTTTATAACAAAGTTGAACAGAGGTGCATTCAGCGTCATGAGCAATTTGACATTTTGGGAAAAACTAATGAGATGACTCAAAACAATGACCTGTGACATTCAACTGCAGAACTGAGCTTCAGAATGACAGAAAACATTTACTTCAGCTCTGCAGTCTTCATCATGTTATGTTAACAAAAAAGGAAGTTGAACCATGACTAAGACAGTAGGTCTTTTAATACTAGGTAATAAGAAAAAATGTTTACTATAATTTAAACCTTTAGAATAGTATTTTTTTTTTCAAATGAAGTTACAATTATTGAAACCTTCAGCATGGAGGATAAACATCACTGCTAAAAGAAAGTATAGAATAAAACTTTGCTCCTTTTCCCATTTGAACCACAGCCTGGTTTTCAATCAAAGAAATACCTTTTAAACCTTTAATTACAGAAGCTGAACTGTTTTCCCTGAGTCATAAAAGATTAAGCTATGATTTATCAGAGATTGAAACACAAACTAATTCCTTTGTTTGAACTGTTCTCCCTTGTGAAGGCTCCCACTGATCCCTGAAAAGGGAATGTGAATCGGTGCGTTAATCACTTGTACTCACAAACAGGATGAGCACATTAGTTACTGCAACAAACAATTGTTTTTTGCAAACAAAGGTGAAAAGTTGAGCCAATATGGTATGAAGGATTTAAAGCAACATTTTCCTTCAACTTCCTTCAGTTTTGTTCTGTTATGCTGATTTGACTGCATGGAAATGTAAACACATTTGATTTTTCTGACTGTCCTATACAGTTTGACGGCTCATTTATTTTCCGTCATAAATCAATATTAGGTGCTTTATCACTACACCTGTGCCACCTTTTTTCCTTCAAAAAAACAATGTATAGATGAAATCAAACTTTGAAAAATCTGCCTCGCATATATTGATAATAAATCCAATATTGTCCATTCCAAACACACACTGCTCCCTAAATCTAATGAAAAAACAAGACGTGTGTGCATGCCTTTGGTTTAATTCATTCCCCCGAGAAGACTCTTGATTTTTGTGAGAGATCTTCAAGATTCCATCTCTTAAATTAGATTTTCTGGCCATCCTTCAGACAAAAAGTCTTCTGTTTTCTTTGCAGTTTTGCTTTTGACTTTTATTATTATACCCTGCCTTACTGATTTAAGTTAAGCCCTTGAATAGCTAAGTCTTGTTCCCTCCACACCAAGGCAACCTCTAGACTAACAAAGCAATCTAAAGTTATACATCTGCAATTTTTTTAACAATAAAGCTAACTAAAAGTTAAACTACAAAAAAAGGTAAGAGTTGGCTATTAAGAAATATGTATGGTCACTTTCTTTGGAATTTAAGTTGAACTATTAAGAAAAGTTTTTAATGGGCTTTTATTTTGTAATAAAGTCATATTTTCCATTTATGTAGTGATTGCCATGTTAGACTGCGGCGATGTATTATGGCAGAATGTATTGAAAGGTGAATACATTGCCTTAACCTTAACATCAGCTGTTATATTGGATAGCTCTCCTCCATATTGTCTCTCATATTGAAGTGTTAGCACACTCATTCTATAGGTTTAGTTATTTTGCCCTTTTCCCCTAAATCAACTTTTTTACAAAGCCAAGAAGTTTCATTTTTACAGATACTGCATTTTCAGGACAGTTAAATTCTGTTTGTACTAAATGTTCAGACTGAGAAAGGCCAGTAACAAAACACTGAAAGCTTTAAAAATAAATAAATTAACTTCGATTTCAATAAAAAACACTGAATTACTCTCAAAGGTGTCCCCATCAATTACAGCGCTGTTGCTCTGAGTTTTATTTTCATGCTTAGCCTTTCTTGTCTTTGAAGAGGTGGACTCTTGAAAACAAGAGCTTAAGACTTTCTTTAATACTAATATGTTCATTCTGTATTTTTCAGCTTGTGATATTTCAACCATGTTATGAGTGGATGTTAATTTCAAGCCGATTAGGTAAAAGCTAAAGGACTCTTTGTTTCCCTTTAAGTTACACTGTGACCACATACATTCTAGTCCTTCACACATAAATAGCCTCCTTTATTACAGCACATCAGCTAAGTTTTGAGAAATATTAGGTAATTCCACAAGTGCCTGAAAAGCTTGTATCACAACTAAAGATTCCTCCTGGCTGCTGCTTTGCATTGGAACACCATGACTTAACAATGTTTTTTTAAGTCAAAGGATAATAAATGACAGCCGACTGAAAGGATTTTGCTTTGTTTTTGTTTGCCTCAGGCCAGGAGATTAGAATTTTCCAATGTTTTTTTTTTGTTTGTTTTGTTCCCGTGACTGTCCATTCCGTCTCCAATGCATGCCTCATTCCTGAAACATTCTTCAATTACACAAACAGCCACCAGCTATGGATAGAAGTGAGGAGAAGTGTAATGAAATTGGCTTCTGCCTCTTCACAACTCACTCATTAATGAGAATGTTGCTGTCGCTGCGGCACAACAGCAGTTTTTACAGCCATTCTATCACCTCTCACAGATATAAAAGCTGCTTTTATTGTCTTATTCCTTGTCGTTTTGATGCAATAGGGTTGAGAGGAGGGAAAAATCTAAGAACTTGCAGATGGAGCTTATACATCTAAAGCAGCACAGCACATCTATCAGCTATGATATAACACAAAATAGCAGTGATAGTCCACCTGAAGCCTGACATTATGTGACAAATAGGTTTTGACAGTCAGGCCTCAGGACAAAAGCATACTGAATCAGTGGAAAAAACTAGTGTGTTTCTGTGAAAGAACAATTTCAGTGGGTTCAGAGCTAGACCATGTCAATAGACCTGCACAACTGTTTATCATTCTCTGTGCAAGGATATCATGGAAATGCTCTTTAAGACACTCTTTCAAGTCATTTTTGTTTCCTATTTTAAGATTTAACAAAATAAAAGAGTGAATAATTGAAGAAAACTGTGAGTTGAAAAGATTATTGCAATCATTCCATATTTTTTGGTATTTAACAGTAGCAGGTTTAAGTTTTTTTTTGTCCATTACTAAATTAGGTAAAGTTGGATCTTAAGGCATTTCTTTTTGGATTTTTGCAAATCCGGCTGCATGTTTCAGAAAGTCCTGTATTTTCCTGGAGTATAATTCACTCCAAAGTATGAGTCACAGGAGCCAAAAAATGCATAAAGAAGATGAAGAAAAAAACATACATAAGTCAGTCCTGATTATCAGTCGCACCCCTGGCCAAACAATGCAGAAAAACTGGACTCCAAGAAATACATTAACTGTTGGAGCCTAAATACCTTTTCAGGTTTTTTGGTGAAGATTTGTTACAAATTACGCTTTAGCTGAGCCACACTTGATTTTTTGATGATCTTCACATAAAAAGCAGACTTAGTGAAGAAACGAACTCTGCTCCTGACCAGGACCTCCTTTTCCTCATATGGCCTTCAAACTGATGTGAGAGTGCCTCTGCTCCAAGTTTGGGGGAAAAAAGCAAAAAAATCTGCCCAAAATCAAGGATTTTAGCTTACTTGCAAGTGAATCCTGATGGCACTTCATTTCAGTGTGATTGCAAACAGGCAAACTCACTTGTCTAAAGCTATCTCCTGTCCATAAAGGTGATAAATGAGCTTCATCCATTGTGGGTCCTTGGGCAAGACCCTTCACGCCTAACTATGTAGTCACAGGAGGGCAAAAAGTCTGGGTCCCCCAGTGCCGGTCTGCAGCCCAGATAAAATACAGGATTGTATCAGGCCGGGTATCTGGCGTAAAAATCTTCAACTGTGTGAATCAGTGAAAGCTGATTTGCTGTAGTGAACAACAATAAAAGTAATAAATATATGACTAAGTTGCCAAGTTGGCAGCTTCACATGAACAGCAGATATGACTGAATGACACATGTAAAAGGTTTGGTTTGCCCTTGTAATGATTCATCTAAAACCAAACAGAAGGATGAACATTTCTTTTGGCAGTTCTTAGGCCATTTGAAGCTGGTTGGACTATCAAAAGTGTTAATGCACCGAAGGAACTGAACTTGAAGCTATTGCAAACAAAATTAACCTTCACTGCAAAACTGCTGTATACACCAGAAATATGTAGGTTTTTGTTTTTCTGACTTATTTCAATCCTGTTGATCAGGATTCTCTTCATAAACCAAAAACGTAACTCTTCACTTCTGAGCAATCTGAAAGAAAAAAAGTTGAAACGCAAAACTCTGGTTGTATCCGAATTCCCTCAATACTTAGTGCACTATATAGTCCGTTCGCCATTTTTTAGTGCTTTCCAAATTTACGATTCCAAAATCAAGTGCCCTAGAAATTTCCCAGAAGTCTCTCCGGGGAAACCAGATGATGCTTACTTGATTGGCGAATATAGACCACAATGCATTACGTTTGAACAATTTTTCTTATAAATGAATAGATTTAAATCAATTTTTTTAATAAACCATCCAAGTTTTCATCTTCAGAACACTGTGGATAAATAGTCTTCGTAAAATGGTTATTAGGTTTTTACTCTGAGAAATCTGTGACGTCATATTTTCATTTGAACAAAAGTAGTGCATATGGTGTCAAATTGTTTTTAAAATCCAGGGCACTAAATAGTCCCGCACTATAGTGTTTTAGTAGGGAGTAGTGAGGGACTTCAGACATAATTTCTGTTCCTTTCCTGGCAATTTTCATTTTCAGCAAGAAAAGAAAACCACGGGAAAATAGTTGAATGAGTGGAATGCTGAGTCACTGAGTTCCCGAAAGCAGGAGGGGGATGATATACTCTTTTATAGGTTTAAAAATAACATAAAATTATCCAAGAGGGTGAAGTCCAGCAGGTGACGAAGTCAGTGCTTTTTCTTGTCAGGTTGAGTTTTCTAAATGACTTTGAAAAAAGAAGGTTTCACATGAAAGTCTTCTCATTTTAAGCTCCACTAAATGGTGTTTTGATGGTGTGTAAACAAACTCTGGACTCTTACCTTGGACAGCTTCTAATCCATTACTGGAGAAAAGAGCTGGAGCGAGCCTGGATGCATTAGTGAGGTGACAGTGTGACTGATTAAGTAAGAGGCTACTCTTGTCTTTAACGATCATCTAATTCCGTTCGTGTGCGTGCTACTTAAAAAGTTTAAATTAAGGTAACACGTTGGTGCAGCTGAAGGGAATAATAACCCATGCTGCTTTTAAAACACAAAGACCCTTAATAAACTCAAACACACACACAAGACATTCACTGCTGTTCTAAACATCGATTTACCCATCCTGCCCTGCTCTTGTAATTCAGCCTTCATGGCCTTGCTATGACGCTTTCGTACGAGCTGAGTACAATCGCACATGGCTGCAGGCTCAGACTGTGTATTTGTAACCTTTTCTCCTCTCCCTGTCTTTATCTGACTGAACTCCTCTCACACACACACAGATGCAGAAAACATCAGCTAAACAAATGAACTCTGGAAAGCCTCAGGAGGTGGTCTGGGCTGAGTTCGATAAATCAGACAAACAGAATGACCACAGGGGGAAGGATAGCTTCACACATGCTTTGGATCAAAGAAGATTGTGGTATTTCTGTGGGGTTTTTTCCACATTGTTCACAGCATTGACATGTGGGTGGCTAAGGTAGTTTGGTTTCCCACTCGACTCTAAACCCTAATACATCAAATAACTGACAGAATATTCAAATTTGGAGGAAATAAGATGTTTTTTTAACTCATTGATGAAATCCAAAAAGTGTTTATTTCAACATCAGTTTTTAATCATTTTAATTGCAAAACCATCAATATTCATGATGAGATATTCCACCTCCTCATTGCACCCCAGATAAACTACACCTTGGGTCTTGTCTGGTGTGGTAGATCTGAGCCTCTATTGCTCTGGTGCTCAGGGCTTGTTCCTGAGCTGCCAGGATGAGTGCCTCAGTGCTGTCCTGTAGGCCAGCCCTTTCTAGCCATTGGTAGGACTTCTGGATATCAGCCACTTCAGTTAAGGTCCGGTGGTACATCCCAAGCAGGGGTTTGTCCTCCCATGAGGATCTGTCCTCCAGCACTGTATCCTCTGCTCTCCATTGCCTGAGACATTCACTGAGCACACTGTCAGTTGGGGCCTTGAGCTTGATGTACTCATGCATCTTGGATGTTTCTTCCTGGATGGTGGCTTCTACGCTCACTGGTCCTCTGCCTCCTTCCTTGCAGCTTGCATACAGTCTCAGGGAGCTGGATTTGGGATGGAACCCTCCATGCATGGTGAGGAGTTTTCGTGTTTTAACATCCGTGGTGTGTATCTCTTCCTTTGGCCATCTTATTATTCCTGCAGGGTATCTGATAACTGGCAGTGCGTAGCTGTTTATTGCCCGGGTCTTATTTTTGCCATTGAGCTGGCTTCTCAGGACTTGCCTCACTCGTTGGAGGTATTTAGCTGTTGCAGCTTTCCTTGTTGCCTGCTCCAGGTTGCCATTTGCCTGCGGAATTCCAATGTCTGCTATTGTTCCTTCTGGGAGGGAGACCCCTCCTGTGTGGACGACCTTGCCTCTCTTTGTCACCATCCGGCTGCATTTCTCGAGCCCGAATGACATCCCAATGTCAGTACTGTAGACTGCAGAATAGAATACTGACAAGGACTAATTTCTTTTTCTTCTACTCTTGTGTTTAAAATCAATGTTTCTTCTCAACAATTAACCTATTTTTAGGGCCTCCTCCAGCAACTAAACATGACTGCTTCAGTGCTTACAAATTTTAAAATCTTTTCCAAAGCGAAGTCCGAAAATCCGGTCTTTTCTCTTTTTTTCAGATCTACCTGCAACAACACGCTGCACCATTTTATCCTCCTGAAACACCACACATTGTCTTATGGCTTTCTCTCCAACACTCAGCAAAGACTTTTTGAAAATTATAGTGATCATGTCGCAATCTGCGGAAAACAGCTTCTTTCCGAGCTTTTATTATATCTTACATGCTCTAAGAATAGCTCAGAACACCCTTCATTGTCATAATCATCTATTGGCTTTCTAAAGTTTGTTTAGAAACTGTAGAAAAAGTCAGTTACCCTTTCTCTTCCCAAAAATCCTTCTATCCATCTAATTCCTTAACCTGCTACATCCCTTTAGGGGTCACCGGAGCCTGTCCTGGCCACTGTTGGGCAAATACTGGGTATACTCTGGACACTCTGCAGTGTTCACTCGGCACACTGTGCCACTGTGCAGCCCTACCTGTAAATTCCATCCATAATTTTGATATTTTCATGGACCTATAACTATTGCAGTGATAATTTACTGTTCTGGATTAAAACCATTGAAGCAAATGGTCTGATTGGTCCTTTCAAAAGACATCAAATTACTTTGGTTTGAGCCACTGTACGAAGTTCAGTTCCTTAAAAATAAAGCTCTAATCAAAGTAACAAACCGTTCTAAATGGTGTATCAACCACTATTATCTCAAATATGAAGTTCCATAGGTTTCTGAGTTCAAAACATGTCAGTGCTTCTCATGTTTGCAAATCTTCTTTAGGTTCACAAGATAAAATGGAAGATTATTATTATTTTTTTATCGTTACATTTTTGTTTTGTGGAGCTTTTTTCTGGTTTGATGTCACTTAAATACTTTTGATTTCACTTGATTACTCTTAAACAATGTAAGTAAAAGAGTGTTTTGCAGTTTAGAGAATTTTAGATGTTTGCAAGCTTTATATATATATAAATTAAAGCCTGAGTCTAAGCAATGTCTAAACCCTTGATTCATAATCGCTGAAGTACAGAGAAAATGAAATGGCCCAGATCCAAGAAGACTGGACTGAAAAAGAGCTGATCTATTGTATTTATTCTCCTGTCAGTGAGGTGAGTGTATTGGCTGATCTCTGTGGATCGATATTTGACCCTTTGTTCAACAGATTTATGGAATTTTCTTTTAAACTGAAATGTATTTGTGCATCTTTATGGAGTCATTGTGGATTGCCAACTGATTTCCTTCCATTAAAGCGGGCATATTAGCTTTGATTGAAGAACAGGTTTTAACAAATTTACAAAAAATATCTTGCCTTTTTATCAACTGTGAAAACTGTTCATGACATTTTATTGATTAAGGATGGAAATAGTATTTGGTAGGTTCAGACTGCCAATTTGGCTCTTCTGAGGGTTTAGTTGAAAGGAATGATGTAATCAAATGAGATCCTGCAGCTGGCCTCTCAGTGGTAGACTTCACAAACGTTCACCTCTGTAGAAGAATACCGTGTTTTACAATGGAGAGCTGCAGTTACAGCTCCTCTCCAGTTTTTGACCTTTTCACGTACAAGTCATCCCACTGCGATTGCAGAAAACAGGACATGATCAAGGACACTTCTGATTATAATAATGACTTCCACTCATAAAGGAGCATGCGGATCACGCCTCTGCTTTAACGTAATGACCTTTTCCCAAATCAACCGGATACAGAAACGCCACCTCCTCATATAGGAGCTCAGCATCCATACGAGTGCAATATGCTTATATTCATAAAATCATAAAGGATTTTTGAAATAATTATTTAAATGTAGCTGCAATAATTAGCTATATAATTTATTTATTACTATGTTTTTCTTGGTGGTCTCACAGCAGGACTGTGTGGGGCTTTACACAAGGAAAAAATAAATCATAGAGTTTTAATGCCCCCTTGTGTCATCAGCTGGAACAATTCATCCTTGTGGCAATGATTTTATGTCCTGTTGCATCTTTGTAGGGTAAATATAAAGCATGGGATTATAATTTTAATGTAAAACTAAATTTTAAAGAAAAAAACGTGTTTGTGTTATTTTATTGCACGTTTCTTATTTTATTGCACACAGGGTTTTTCGAAGCCGCCTTGGGAAAAAAACGATTTGTTATTATTCGCTGAATGGATGATGAGCAAATGATGATATTCATAAACAGAAAACGAAAAGGAAACTTTGTCCAACACAATTTGATTTACAGGCTTTTAACAAATGACTTTTTAAGATTGTGAGATAAGATGTGGTTTTGTAGCATCTTGATGTCACTTTGTGGAAACATTGGCTTGAAAGTTTCACTTCGTCCTTTTGTTGCATTTTGGGGGTTTACATCAGAAGATCCAAGGAATCCTTGAGGTTATATATTTCAAATGTAAAAAGTTCACTTTAGTAGGAATCTGTAGAAATAGTTAATCTATCAGTTATATTTTTATTGTTAAACACAAATTTAAAAAACCTTCAACAGTTGGGTGAATATTACTCCTGATATTGGATTGAAGCTTATGTAAACACAGTCATCCAACATTACTGATGGATTTGATCTAAAACAAGAAGCTTTGTGGATATTTCTGTATTTAGAAGTTTGTTTGTTTTTCAGGGGGAAAAAATTGTAACCCAAGGACACATTTCCTCCTGTATGAATGGCGGCCTTCTAACTTTAGCACCAAGTAACTGTGAGTGCCTTTGCGCTCACTTGCGTTTTGGCTCTTGAGCAAACTCAATGCAGCACTGTGTTGAGATGTTGTGTGTCAGTGCGGATGTTGTGTGGCGGGGATGTGAGGATCCCTCTATTTGTGTGTGCGCGCGCGCAGCCTCAGCGGTGCATCTTCTCACAGCGGCTGCCACAGCGCGCCTGCGCAGTGCATCCAGAGGGCTCGGCAGCGATCGGTGCTGAAGTGGGGCGGATGGCAGGAAAACCCAGCAGCGATGGACATTACACCGCTGGCTCGCCGTCGACGATGTCGCTAAGCATGCATAGGGACACCTGGCACTCATTCCCGGCATTTTAAGACGCTGACAGCCCGAGACAAAAGGGTAAGCTACCGCTTATTCTGCGCTATCCGCTCAGCACAGCTTGGCTAGCGGCTAGCTAGCTCGCGCCGCCGCCTCTTCCTCCCCCTCTCTGGGACTGTTGGCTAAAGCTAGCAGGAGGAAAGTGCGGTGATTTCTGAGGAGTTTTCGGGGCGACATCCTCTCTAGCTGTGGTGACAGCCGTTAGGATGAGCTAACAGGGGACCCCTCCACCCCCTTGGCTGACTGACTTCAGATGGTTGGAGCAGCAGCAGCAGGATAAACCCACCACACTGCTAGCCAGGCACAGCTAAGTGCAGAGAGTCAGTGAGGCTCTTTTAGATGCAACACTTTAGTAGGGGAGCTTTTGCCCTTTTCATCTCGGAGCAGTCTTCTTTAAAAGTCACGCTCATCAAAGATGGGAACTCTGCAGTTTGTCACTGGCGTGTTGAGAGGAACCAGCAACTCCATCCAGTTATAGACTTTCTGAAGAAACTTCTAAAAAGTGCCATGGGGATTGATTTTAACATAGATGAATGCTGATTTTTAAAGATCCATGATGTAGATTAAAATAATTTTTTGGGGTGTTATAGCATGATCTTGATGTATTATTCTGATAATGGATGACGTGTATATATATAAAGAAAATTAAGCTGCGTTTGCGTTTCTGAGTATTCTTTTATTTGTGAATAAAGACGAATGCATTTGGGGAAAAAAAACTTGTTGCTGTGATGTTGAAGCTACAACGGCCCTGCTCCGCTTCATGCCGATGCATCCACTTGCAGAAAAATAGATCCATGCACGTCTTTGTTGTCCTCGTCTGAGCTGGCATCTGGCTCAAAACTGTACATCTGAAAAGCTCCGATATTGCTCTCCATTTTTTAGGTTTGGGTTGTGAGGGGCTGGTAGCTAGCAGGAGGGAGTGTAAAGAGATAGATTAGGGGAAGCATAGGCGGGCTTACTTCGAAACGACAGTCTGGCCCACGACTCAAATCAGCTCTGCAGAAACTATGTCCTAGAAAATGACAAGTTTTGGGATTTTGGCTAAAAACTGCATAATTATTATTTATTAATAATTATAGATAGATAATTTTGCCGCTGGTTTTAGTGTGGACATTACATACACAGACACGAGGATGATGCTGCTTTCCGGCTCTAACAAGTTTTGTACTTTCCTCATACAATTCTGTTCTTGTTTGCATGGAACTGAAGTTCCTTTGAGGCCGTCTTCCTCTCGGGTGGAGGTACTGGAAAGCCTCACAAGCGTGATGCTAAAGTCTTATCTCTGCAAAATCATTTTTCACTGCCTTTCTTTTTTTTTTTTTTTGGTTGAAGCACAGTTTAAGTTTTTTCATCCCTAACTGTGTTGTTGTCTGGGGTGGATAAGGGATAATTATGAACTCTATGTTTTCACATCACAGATTTTAAAAAAAAAGAGACTGACCATTGCATGTATATGAGAACTGGACCGAGTGAGTGTGACATCATCCTTAAAAAAATGGCTAACCTCTGGCTCCAGCAAAATGAGGTCAATTCAGCCGTCATTTTTTTGTGATACAGATATCGCCATGTTGGAGCCAGACAACATCCGTGAGAGGTGATCTGTCCAGATCAGTCGGAGTCGTGGTATCTTTGGTAACCACTCTCTCCTAACAGGAGTTAGCTTGATGGAAGTCCACACCCCTGCTACTCGAAAACGGACAAATCTGTTAATCAAACATTTTGAAGGTTCCACGTGAGACCACAGACTTGATTGGTCAATTTCTAACTTGAATAACTTGCAATACAGAAAAATAATTCTCCAAAAAAAAAGTAAATTAGCAAGAAAATGTTAAAAAAAAAAAGGAGCAGAGTAAAAATGGTTATTGTGATAAATATAATAACTGAGTAATAGTTGTTTATTCTCAATAAAAGCCAATTTTGGCTTCTTGGAGCCGTCAGGTACTTCCTGTTTGGAATGCAACTTGGAGGGTTCACTCCAGTTCTCATATACAGTCAGTGGGACAAACCCACGATTGACTTTACTGATGCAAACTATAACTGCAGCGTAAATTTGCATTTGGGAGCAGCCATAGAGGATTATTTACTTTGTAGGTTTCCTGTGTTTTACATTGGACAACAACAGCTTTTGAAATCCAGCTCGCTTAATAGGCGCCGTCAGTGGTCTTTTAATTATGATTTTTAATTTTAAATAGTTTTGTTCATAATTTCTTTTTTGCCTAAAAACATCATAATCATAATTAAAAGACCACTGGGAATGCTTTTGCAATACAGATAATATATGGAACTGGTTTGCACTGCCAAACTACTGAATCCATTTTACTTCATAGGTTCCCAACTTAGTTTGATTGAACACAATTTGACTAAAAAATGTCCTTTTTGTAAAATTTATAATTTTTATGTAAAAAAAAAACTAAAAGTTTTTGCTTTTAAAAAAATGTATTAATGACAGGGCTCCAGACTAACTTTTTTCACTAGGAGCACAGTGGCCCCTAACTGAAAATTTTAGGGGCGCAACCAGAAAATTTAGGGGCGCATACCGTAAATCAACATGCTAACCAGATCTACTAATTTCCACTGTATTACTATTAATAAATACTTTAATAATAGATGATGAAATTACAATGTGCCATTTCTAATTCAGTGTCAGATTTTAATCTGCACTTTTGAAAATGCAACAACAGGTAAACTGACAAAAGCATCGCTGTCATGACAGTACAAATAAATAAAGAAAACGGATGGAAATGTATGTTGGTGACACCAAAAGCGTGCTTGAGATAACCCAGGTGGACTCAACGCTGCACAGATCACCTGGTGTGTGACGTATATTTTTGTTTTTGCTCCAACATCTCCTGTCAATCAAAACAAAAATATCAGGAGAAAGGGGTGGGAGCAAGGCGCCAACCTGAGCGAACACAGCTGGAAATGTAGTACTGCACTGACTGAAAGCTGCCCTGATGACTACAAAACAATGCATTATGGGACATGTGTCCTGATGGTTTTTTGTAGTTAGGTGATCAATCAAAATAATTGAAAATACCAATTGATTAAAAAAAGGCTACATCCATTACAAAACATTCAAATAAGTATACAATATATAATAACACAGATCATACTGAGGGGGAGAGGAATATTAAAACTAAATTGAATGGTAAGGACAACTCCAATTTCCTGTTGTCCTTCATTCGCCTTCACCCCCCCCCCCCCCCCCTGTCTCCCCAACGATCCTGTCGCGGCGCTGGTTCATCTTAAACACGTCTTTCGATGCATTTTCCCCAACGTGTTTTCAGTGTGTCTAAAACTAAATCTTGTCACTCGCACATATTTAAAGTTCAAGCCCCGTTAGCTGTCACGCATGTAGGTGTGGGACATTTATTCTCCTCACCTGACCCGACTCCCCCGGGAGCGGTGAGCTGCCGTAACAGCCGTGCATAAACCGTTTGTGGTCGGGGGTGACACGCCGCTGCGCGCTTAACCAAAACCCTAAGCCTTCCTCCGGGTCCATGCGACCCAGAGAAAAGTTCAGCACGGACTGCATGGATTTAGAAAATTACGAGCGAATAGATACGTTCTAGAAAGGAAAGTAAGGAACTCCTTATGTGGTCCGGGGAGGGAGGGGGCTGTCAGGTGTCCTGCTTTCAAGCCCTGTCATTGTCACGCCCCCAAGAGTCGAGTGTGTGTGTGTGCCTGCGTGCGTGTGCGCTCGCGTCTCATTGATTATTTCTTTGATCATCGACGTGCCCCTTCTACGTTAAATGTATTAAAAATACGGAGGGGGGGGGGGGGAGGCAAATTTACTGGTCGCACATGTGCGACTGGATGTAAAATTCAGTCGCACACTCTCAAATTTTGGTCGCAAAATGCGAGCAATTGGTCGCAGTCTGGAGCCCTGAATGATGATTTGCATTTTCTAAGTAAAAAAAACGGTTGGTTCTTTAAAACACAGCATTATTGCGATATGTTTAAGACTCGCATAGGAGTTTAATATAACATTTCCATGTCGGAGTTGAAGATTTCTATTCTTTTTAGCTTTATTGTGCATTTTGTTAAACAAAAAACTGTGTTCTTCTTTTAACTGTTAAGGCCAAAATAACACAAGACACAACTTTTTGCGTAACATCTTGGAAGAGGGCGCTGTGACTAGTAATCACAAAAACAACAAGTGCACTGGATGGGCAATCTCTGATTTGGCCCTGGTCAGTCTAGGCATTCTCCCAATTAGCAAAACACCAAGCGTCTGTATGAAGACTGTAACCCAAAGGAAAATTTGGCTAGCACCTGTGTCGTCCGATAGTTGTTACGGAAAAATGTAAACATAAAGTAGATACCGGTAATTTACTGTTTTTGTCTGTCTGAATTTCTGTAGTTTTAATTACTTCATTGGTCGTTTGCGAGTTGATTGCAGATCTGTTTATGCAGTCAGCTCCACAACTACTCTTGCACATTTTAAGGATGTTTAAGTATGTTTTACTCTGTACTTGGTTACAAACGTGCCTGAATTGACAGGGTTTCTTTGATCTGCTCTGTGTTTTTCAGATGCTGCACATTCATCGTCTGCTGTGCTTTTAAGTTCATAAATGGTTCTTTTTCTACGCTACGAGACAGCCTAGAAGGCGACGGTCAACAGAACAGAAAATACGAGGAGGACATTTGACCCACCTCACTTTAGCTTTAGCATACATTTTTTTGCGAACTGGTCAGGGATGGTGACACCAGTAACTTCTCTTCCCTGTTTTGAAAACCTCTTTTTTTGTGTCCTGCATCTGCTGCAAGCCAAACAGCCAGTCCATCAGCCAAACAGCCAGTCCAACAGTCCATACCTTCGTCAACCAGCTTGGTACCGTCCGGCGACCTGTTACCTCACGCCATGACTGTTCTGTCTGACCTGTGTTTAGGAACTCACTAATTCATGGTAAGTTTTACTTGCTACCTTCCATTACTTCTGTACTGGGTTTGAAAACCAGCCATTCAGTTCTCAGGTTGTGTTTGTTATTTTCTACTTCATTTTCAATTTTGTCACCCCTTCTGAGCATATTTTTATTTTTATACCACATTTGCATGTGTTGTGGGCAAACGCCTCATCTCAGCAGTTTAGAACAAAGCCAAATCCTTGTTATCGTTTGCATCCAGCAACTGTTTTTCACCACGGCTGCCTGGCTGCTGAATAACCAATGGCCCCTCTGCCAGTCAGACGTCTGCATTTGCATATCGGACAGGCCGTTTTCAGCATTACCTGCCATGCATCATTGTAAAACATCACATGTGCTCTAGCTCAGTGGAGGGAATGACACGAAGCAGCGACTCGTCTAGAAATACTAAGAAGCTCTTGTTTTTATGTAGGGTTTTATATGAGCATTGACCATTTTTATCATGACCTTACAGGTAGGAGTTGTGTTTTGCTAAGTCGTACTATAAAAATCTTTAGTTTCAAGTTCAGATAAATAATTATTGTTGTTATTTTTTTATTTGCTACACAGAATCAGATTTGTGAGACAATGCAATTCAGGATTTACTGTGAGGAATTAACGTTATTATTTTTTTTATTTTATTTTTTTACTTCCAGTCATTAAAAACCAATTTTTAATCAGAGAAGCTTAAACTAAACTAAAGATCTGAGAAAATCCCAAACAAAGAACAGGTTTGAACTCTTTTTAGATGACTTGTGAGTTATGTTCATAGGTTTTCATGAACTTCTATTTTCATGTTTGTCTGCTCTTGAGTAGAATTGGCAACTGTTACGTATTACAGGAAGTGTAATGTATTAATAGAGGTGAGGCAATTCTTTTTCCTGATAAGTGATGAGTCACCTTGATCACAAGCTCCATTACCTGTTTTAAGAAAAAAAATCTTTTATCAATATTCTCCTTTAATTATTATCAGTCAACAAATGTGTCAAAAGAGCTTTTAAAATTGATATGGGATTTAAAAAATGCATCCAACTCACTAATTAACACCTGCCAGTGTTTTTTTTTTAAATGGTGAACTTAAAAAGTAAAAAATGTAAGCCTTGATAGGTCCAGCAGTACAACTTTGTCCTTTTGCTAGCATGCTAGTGATGGCTTGTTTGTGTACTTTGAAAGTTGGCCAATGATCCCTAATCCCTGATATTGCATAATACAGTTGTCTCGCTATAACGTGGGTCTCCTGTCGCGGTCTTGCAGTTTCACGAATTCTTCTTGATGCAATTTTCTATGCTTCTTTTTGCTTGGTAGCACAGTCTGCTCTGCGTTCTGATTGGCTGTAAACCATTGTCAAACAAATTCTTCCATGTCGTGTTTTCTGTTCAGAATGCGTTCAGCTTACCAAACGTTCATTAATCTTTGATTGCTAACAGTTAAGCAGTTTTACATTCTTAAACATCTGAAATTTTACTTTTACTTTGCAGATTTCAACTGTTGCAGGGGTTGTTTGTTTTTAGAACGTAACGTGCGCTAAACGACAAACCACTGTACAGAACTGACAGCATAGATGAAAAACTTCTAAATTTTCTGAAGTTTTTATGATAATATTTATATATTCAAGGTTCAATGAAGAGAGTTTACGGTAAAGTTTAGTTATGGATGATCGCAGAATCATTTTATGGTGAAGAGGAACCCGTTCACAACAGCCAACCAAGTGGACAACACTCTCCAGGATGAAGGCGTGTCAATATCCAAGTCTACCATAAAAAGAAGACTGCATGAAAGTAGAGTAGGGTACATTGCAAGATGCAAGCCACTGATAAGCCTCAAGAATAGGAAGGCTAGATTGGACTTTGCTAAAAAGCATCTAAAAAAGCCAGCAGAGTTCTGGAAAAACATTCTTTGGACAGATGAAACCAAAATCAACCTCTACCAGAATGATGGCAAGAGAAAAGTTTGGAGAAGGCGTGGAGAAGCTCCTGATCCAAAGCACACTACATCATCAGTAAAACACGGTGGAGGCAGTGTGATGGCCTGGGCGTGCATGGCTGTATGTATGTTTATGATTTTCAAAAAACTAAGCTTCTCATCAAACATGACGCACACAGTTTTCATCACCTTGGAGGTGAATTGTAGACGAAGGGGCTAAAATAAGTTTGAAGTCACAGCAGACGGACTGGTGGGTCAGTGTCCACCATCCTTATCTGAAGGGGGTGTTAATTCATCCACTTGGAAACGTCATAGAAACAGGCGAATGTCTTAAGCAGCATTTTGGTGTCAAGCAATGAAAGTGGTGCTAAAAGAATTGGTATACTTTTTAGTTATGGGTAGGCCGTCCACAATGAGAAAGTATTTTAGACTTTATTTGATTTTTTTACTGTGTAGAAAACATAACTGGATGTTGCTAAATAAACAACAGACCTTGAACTTTTAAGGATTCCATCCAATCAGATGACAGAATTGAGTGAAGTTTGTTTTTAACTTATTTTATTAAGCTGGACAAGCACAGTTCTTGTGTCCATACCTGCGCATAGAACACAGTGATAACACTAGCCTAATGAACCAGACTTTAAGGGTCAAATGTACCCAGGCGCAGTGGGAATTGCCTACTGGAAGTATTATCTGAGCAAGCATGACTAAAAGAAGGTACATCCTTCATCATGTGTGATTCCACAGCTCACAAAATCCATGGAAATCACATTCAAGTTAAAAAAAAAAGACATTGAGCTATTTGGAGGAGTCAGGAAGGGATTTGCACTACAACAGTTTTATTTTTTTCATGTGGAAATTATGGTTAGAGAATGAGTTAATTGACTGCTGATAGCAGCTACTTTGTTGATAAAATGAAACTGTGAGAATAGAAGAACATTGATGTTGCTTATTTGGATGCAACAGAAGTTTAGGTAGATGATTTCTCTTGAAGGCTCTATAAGGGTTGATATGACTGTGCATGCATGTGTTTTATTAATGTGCACATGTTTGGGTCCTGCATGTTTGCTATGCTGATTTGGTGCCAGTGAAAATGCATTTTTTGGTTTGTGTCAAAGCTTAGTGAAAGACTTGGCTTCAAACCAAGGAGGAAGGGATTCCTTTCCTTCTTGAACCTGTGTCTTGTGTCACGAATTATTATGTGATTATGTGATATATCAACTTAATTCCCCTAAAATACAACTTTGCCCTTGAAAAAAATACCATTAGCTAAATATCGTTTTATGTTGTGCTTACTCTATTAGCATGTTGTAGTTTCTGTGTACTATTCAACTCTCATATACTATACGTTACGAGACCAGAGTAGCAAATCATGCCTTACTGCTTTAAGTTGAAATTTTCAGCATTTCAGAAACCTTAATGCTAGCTAGCATCTTAGCTTTTTGCTAGCTCTGAGCCTAACGTAAACATTAGGTTGACTGGCTCAATGAAAAAAATTGCGATACACATAAAGCTGCTTGCATTGTCTTAATAATAGCTAGGAGTTTTTTTTGTTAGTTAAACATTATAGCTAGCTAATGTTAGATGGCTTTAACCAATTTATGCCTAGATGGGGTTGCCAGAACCTATCTTGGCTACTCTTAGGCAAAGGCTGGGTAGACCCGGGGCAAGTCCTCAACCTGTCGCACGGCCACACAATTGCACACCAGTGCACAATTTGGAGTCATAAATCAATCTATGAAGCATGTTTTTGAAATCTGGGGAGAAGCTCACTCTCACTGCGCCGCCATGCCGCCCATTATTTTCGAATTTTTCACAAATTAATTTTGAAGCTAAAGAAATTCTAACCGATTTGTAAAAAGAAAAGAAAATAGAAACTAAGGCTATGTCCGAATTTCCTCCATACTTAACTAATAAAAAGAGTATTGCACAGCTTAATATCGGGATAATGATAAATTTGCGATTTATTGTGGAGGCCTGATTAGGGGTGTGACAATAACCGCATCATGTCATCACCGCGTTGATGAGATGATCACTGTCACCGCACGTTCCCTTTTTTTTTCTTTTCCTTTTTTTGAAAGTTCTGCATATGGTCTGTGATTTGAACTATAATAAACACATTCATCTTTGCTAATAATATACTTTTTCTGCGAGTCCTGTGTTCAAACTTCAAGAGCCCTATACCCTCCTGCGCAAGGGAGGGTATAGGGCTCCAGACTAACTTTTTTTCACTAGGAGCACTGTGGCCCCCAACTGAAAATTTTAGGAACACAACCAGAAAATTTAGGGGCGCAAACCGTAAATCAACATTCTAACCAAATCTACCATTTTCCACTGTATTACTAATAAATACTTTAATAATAGACGCAGAAATTACAATGTGCTGTTTCAAATTCAGTGTCACATTTTATTCTGCACTTTTGAAGATGCAACCAGAAGGTAAACTGACAGCACCATCGCTGTCATGACAGTACAAATAATAAACAAAATACCATACATTTAGAAGTTTTTAGTAACAAAGTGATTACTGTAGTATTCTTTCGGTCATTACACAGTTACAAACAATACTTAAATGTATGTAAACATTAGGGGATTGAAATTCATGTTGGCGACACTTAATAGCTGCAGCCAAGATGCACAATAAGCGTGTTTGAGATCACCCAGATGGACGCAACGCTGCGCAGATCGCCTGGTGTGAAATTTATGTTTTTGTTTTTGCTCCAACATCACCTGTCAATCAAAACAAAAATATCACGAGAAAGGGGCGGAAGCAAGGCGCCAACCTGAGCGAACACAGCTGGAAATTTAGTACTGCACTGACTGAAAGCTGCCCTACAGACTAAAAAACAATGAATTATGGGACATGTATCCTGATGGGTTTTTGTAGTTCAGTGTTCAATTAAAATAATTTAATATGCCAACTGATTAAAAATAGGCTACATACATTACAAAACATTAAAATAATTGTAAAAGATATAATATCACAAATCACAGATCATACTGAAGGGAAGAGGCATATTAAAACTAAATTGAATGTTAAGGACTACAACTTCCTGTTCTCCTTAAGTCTCGCTGCAGCTTCGCCTTCATCACCCCCCCCCCCCCCCCCCGGTCCCAGGCGTGGCGCTGGTTCATCTTAAACACGTCTATCATTGCATTTTCCCCACGTTTTCAATGTTTCTAAGACTAAATCGTGTTGTTGCTCGCACGTGTTTAATGTTAGAGCCCCGTTAGCTGTCACGCATGTAGGTGTGGGACATTTATTCTCCTCAGCTGACCATCTCCCACGGGAGCGGTGTGCTGACAGCCGCGCATGAGAGCCGTGGTTTACTTCACGAGTTTGAGACCCCTGCTGTACACTCTGGCACTGGTACACTAGCTGCAGGTCGGAAGAACGAATCAATAGTTCGCTTACCCATAGCTCAGACGCACATATCAGGTTGTGATGATATTTGTCTCCGTTTCCTTCCCACGGATGTTTACCGCGCTCGATTATCTCTTGACCCCGCCCCCTCCACGCATTTAGCCACTTACAGTGACTTATTCTTCTCACACGCACTGGCCACCTCACAGACGGGCGTCACGAGAGTGTGTGCCCGCGTTTCATGAGTATGTATGCAAGTGTGTGTTTGCGAGTGTGTGCGCTGGCGTCTCATTGATTATTGATCATCGACGTGCCCCTTCCATGTTTAATGTATAAAAAATACGGAGGGTGGGGAAGGCAAATTTACTGGTCGCACATGTGCGACTAGATGTAAAATTCAGTCGCACACTCTCAAATTTTGGTCGCAGTCTGGAGCCCTGAGGTATAGTCCATTATACATTATAGAGGTACATTATACATATTATGCGGGACTTTTTTGTGTGTGTCTGGTTTTAATTAACTGTTTGCCATGTTTCAGTACTTTTAATGTTTACAGATAATGTTAAATTAAATACACACAATCATGGGCATAAAAGACAATAGAGTAATTATAACAGTTGGAGTTAGTAATATTTTAATTGCAAGTATGCCTACTGGTAGCTTCATATGGTATAGGCAAAATAACCTATGGTGGCGCTCAAGAAAAATGGCAACGAATTTAGTGTCTGAACCAAATACTGTGTCGGCTATTTGGGCACACTTTGGCTTTGAGTTAGATGACAAAGCACTGCCGGTGAATTTGGACAAGGAAGTGTTGAATCTTTCCTGCGCTGACTTTTCTCTTCCTGACCATGGTCGGAAAGACGCAGGGGAGATCCCCCGTTCGGACCCTCAGAGCCTCCAGAGCGGGCCAACAAAGAATCATTCACCGTTTTTCTGGGGAAAAACTTCTTTTATTACCGTTCTTCCCTGTAGCATCAAACATGAACGCACACCCCCAACCCTCTTGCGCTGCACGCGCTTCCTCCTCTGCTTGCACACACACGCGCGGTTTCAGCACATACACATGCTCATTCTACTACAGAAGTTTCCGTCTTGCGAGGAAATACGACAAATTTACTGCATTCTAATTATTAATTTCCATTGTATCCATTTCCATTACAAGCCGAAGGATTTTGTGTTGGGGTCGCAAGAGTCCCCACGACTTGCTGCTTCATCACCGCAGTGATCAAAAATCCCACACCGTCACAGCTCTAGGCCTAATCTAGTGTGCTATATTGTAAGTATTGAAGGAATTTGAACACATCCTATATTATTAAGAGGTGTTAGTCTGTTAGCATTGTTGTTGTTCGATACTTGCTAATGTCAATATAACTCGGATCCAGGAAGGAAGTTATATATTTCTTAACCTTGCCTAACCCTTTTATTTTTTCCCAAAGCCCTGCAGTGTGAGTGGAGTGGAGATGAGAAAAAGGCAGGCGGCTCATATCGAGGCCCCTCCCCAGGCCCCTGGACAGCCCAGACCCAACACCTGCTGCCTCTGCTGGTGTGGCTGCTGCAAGTGTCTCTGGTAAGCGTGCTGTACCCAAAGCATCCACCCATATCTATTCTTATTCTACTGTTCGGGAGAAATTGAAGTTGCGGCTACAAAACTTTTTCTCTAATGTACTTTTCCTTATGTTCCTTATGTACATTTATGCTTCATTTGTAGCTATAAAAATGTAAACATCCCAGATTATCTGAAAACAAATTACAAGTATTGGGAAAATTGTTTTTTCAAGGTCAAACTTGGCATAAAAGCTAGATAAATCTTTAGGTAAAGCATTAAACGATCACTATTACTTACATAGAAGTTTAGTAATATTTTTAATTCAGTTTCTGTTACATTTTTTGTACTTTTGTTCTGCTTGTTGCGACGAGAAAAGGCCGCTGGAGCTTAGCATCCGCTTACAACAGCATTACTGTCTGCAGCTAAGGATGTGACCTGAAACAACAAACAGTTGCTTTTGCTTTTAATCCTGTCGCCTAATCTGATGTGTCTCACTCAGTTTGAGCTTCCATATCATTTCCCCTGGCTTGATGCAGACCTGGCACAGAGCAGGTGGAGGGGTGTGTGTGTGTGTGTCTGTGCGCTTGTTGGGGGGTGTTCAGGGACTCCAGCAAATCTATTTAACTTTAATCTGAGATGCATTCTTTGAATGTTGCTGCTCGTAATCACATTCCCTTCCTATTTTTAACAGTTGTGGGTTTTTCTAGTCGGCTAACCAGGCAGGCTACAAGCACCGGGCTGGAGATGTTGGTCATAAAACTGTGTGTTTAGGCATTTGATGTGTACTTAGGATCTGGGAGGATGCATAAATTAATTATGAGGCCTATTTTATAGTTGCTGTGTCTGTACACAATTCATCTGCAAGGTCAGAGATGAAGGCCTGTTTTTTTTTTTTTTTTGAAGTGGCTCATTCTGTTCTGTCAAGGCTGGACGACTGTTTAGTGTCTACTCTAAGCAGTTAAAGTTTTATTTTGCCTCCTACCATCGGAGTTGTTATTAAAATGTTGCACGCTGTATCTGTTCAGTCTGAACTAAGGGTGTGTATTGGCAAGAGTCTGGTGATATGATATATGCGTGCGATACGATGTGTATCGCGATACATCTCAAGTGTCACTCAGATTCTCATCTTGTTATTTTGGTGTGATGTAGAGCTGCTCAAAGAGGCTCAGTGTGCAGTCCTGCCAACTAGCAGTCGGGGGTTTAAGTGGAAAGCAAGAGTCAAATACTGAAGAACGCTCATAGATGCTTAAAATTCCGGACTACAAAGCGCACCCGATTACAAGCCGCACCCACCCATTTTCACGTGTTTAACTACTTATAAACTTACACAAGCCGCGTCGGAGTAAAAGCCCCATTTATTAGGCAACAAGGTCATCCTGACAAATCACGTCCTGACTCCCAAAGTAAGTGTGATTCACTACCACAATTTGGGAGGAGTCAGCCTTGCGTCAGAAGTTTCCTTCCAAAACAAACACTGTTGCTCCGCGTACGCCTCTGCGCTCCACGCTCGCCCCGCGCGCTCCCCTTCCTATCTTCTCAACCTCTGGCCAGGGAGGAGCAAATCGTGTATGTGCAGAGCAATCGGACTTAATACTGTACGTTTTGTGGATGAGGGGCGGATGCGTTGTTACGTGTGGGAGCCATCAGACTGCCATCGGCCCCGCAGCTCTATGTGAGCGAGCAGCAGGAGAACATGTCTCCAGCTCACACAGAGGCTTTGAGCTTTTCAATGCAAAATTCCGGTCAGTCCTTAGAAACCGTAAAAACGATCACGTGGATTTGTGTTTCCAGTCGTGTCCCGGCAAAATAAAGGCTGATGTTATTCCCACATATTTACGTGCAGCCAGCCGAGTCACTTTGACTCTGAGGTAAATTCACTTCTGAGCATGCGCTGTTCTCTCTGTCACACAGCTGACCAGCTTTTCCAAACCCGTTGGTGATGGTGGATTTTTTCCACGCTGCTTTTAACGATTGCTTTTAACTTGAAAGCTGCATCATATTGTAGCGGCGATCACGTGCACGTTGGGTCTAATGGCACCAAAGGATTCTGGGATGCGGCCGGGCATGCGTGTTTCTTTTTGTTTAACCATGACTAAAGTGTGTAAGACCTAAAGTGAGGTCCGTGCTGGTTGGCTGTTTAGTGTGTTGTAAAACAAATGACTCGTGCTTGGTTTTATATAAAGAATTCAAACCATTCACTGAGTCCGAAAGTACGTACATGTCGGCCGCCAATTAAATCTATAAATTAGCCGCGTCACTGAAAAAGCCGCAGGGCTGTGAGCGCAGAAAAAAGTAGCGGCTTGTAGTCCGGAAATTACGGTAAATAAATATTGTCTTGACAACTTTTTAAATTGATAAAAGTATCGCCAAATGAAATATCGCGATACATCTCCAAACCGATTTTTCCCTAAACCCGTAGTATGAATGCAAACAGAAAACATGAAAGCAGAATTTAAATAACTTTGCACCTCACAGTTGATTGGCTTTGAAGTTCAATTTGTAACAAATGCTTAAAAGAGACGCTTTCAGCAACAAAAAGAATGAATGCAATAAAGGTTTAAGTTGCACAGTGCCCTTGAGCAAGACACCAAAAGCCAAGTGCTGGTGCAAAGCTCCTGCAAGCTACCTCACTGTGGCTCCACCCTGGCTGTCACAGAGGAGTGAGTGAATGAAACATTGTTTTCAGGCAGTGAATGGTGAATGCGCCACTTCTTTCATACCACTTCATCTGAAGTGGTGGCAGCTTGCGGACCGTGACTCTCCCCTCGCTCGGGTGCCAGCATCGGATCTCCAGAAAAGAGCCAGGAAAAAAATCCCCTCCAGTGATGTTAATGATTCGCCGCTGCGGCGACACTTCAGACGAAATCCTGTGAAAACCATACATTGCTTCTGAAATGTGTAGTTTCTATTTATTTCTCTTTGACCTCTCCGTAACTGGTCCGAGCCCTCCTCACCCGTCTTTACACAAGACTCTTATCTGGTCGGGGTGCCTTTATTTCCCAGCCGCACATCACATGCAAAACAGCTGCGAAGAACAGCCTGTATATTTAGGCGTATTGCGAGGGTGCCGGGGGCACTGTGGCTGGCTTAGCCCATTACTAATGCACAATAGAGACTTTGACAAGAGACAGCAAGAGGAAGGAAAGATCCTCCATGGTGGGACAAAAATAGACCACTCAGTGTGGACTCAGCTAGTCAGACTGAGCTACGACAGACATAGAGGCTTCAGTGTTATTACATCAAAATGTGAAGTCAGGGTATAGTGCTTTTAACTAATAACAGAGAGAAAAAAAGTGGACTTTGGTTTGATTATCATTTTATATATAAAATAAACATATATTTGTGTCATTGGATCCAAAGATCATTTTTTTATTTTGTTAAATATACATATTTTATTTATTTTTAAGCTGTCAGGGGTCAAATTAAATGAAAAACAACATTACTTACAGAATAATTCAGAATAAAAGTCAGAAAGATCTGTTTCAAGCTAGAAGTGAATTAAAAACTAAGAATTTAGGGTCTGAGTATAAAAAAACTAGAACTTTAACTTTTATTGTTGTCTCAAACCTATCTGTTCCCAATCACTGAACAAACTAGGCATTTGGGTTAAAATAATAAAAATTAAAGCCGCAGGCGGCGTTGTTTGGCCCGCAGACGCAACCCGCCTTCCACGCCCAACTCTACACACCTCCGCCGCCCTCACTGCCTCCACTGGCCCCGCCGCCCACATCGGCCACTTTTGAATAACACTAGTCAGATCTGCGTATGCTAACTATGCTAGCTATGCTAATGTGGCTAAAAGTGCTAGCATAGCGATCAGCATAATCAACTGACTCAGGAAAACACATTGTTTAACATGCTAATTATGATAACTATGCTAGCTAAGCTAATGTGGCTAAAAGTGCTAGCATAACGATCAGCATAATCAACTGACTCAGAAAAACACATTGTTTAACATGCTAATTATGCTAACTATGCTAGCTATGCTAAGTGTGTGCAATTGCGTAAAAATCACTCAAACAAAAGTGTCGTTTTCCCATATCGTGGGAAAACACAAAAATCGCCAATTCTCAGAGTTTGCCACAAAATGGCTGCCAAGCCGTAGGTAGTGTGGCCGTCCCATAATGATTTCAAAACTTCTTTGGGATATCCCCAACACGTTTGTTTTGGTCTGTCAACTGCATTTTGAAGTACATTTTGTCCGGCCCCAAACGCGATTTTTCGGCCCATTCGTTTTTTTGACCGGATCGCTGGCCGTGATGTCATCGTCTTCGGGGGGGTGACGTTGACTTTGTGGAAAATTCATTTGCAATTTATCCCAGGTGTGTGCACATTTTGGTGACTTTTCGAGCATGCGACGGGGGTCACATTCTCGCTGCGGCGAAGTCGTTCCAACTGCGAAAACAATATGGTCCTTGAAGTTGGTGACTGCTGCTGCGGGCCATAATTAATACGTTTAAAAAATTTCAAGGGATAAACATTTTTACAGTGGTCACTTGTTTATAGTGTAAGCAAAGTTCGATAAAGAACCTGTGACAGGTGAAATGCGCAATGTAGTTATTTCTATGTTTTAGAGTAGTTTCAGATGTTTAAGGCTGTAAAAAATCCTCACTATACTTTATACACTTTTCTTAGACAGACATGAACATTTTACATTATTCTTTATTAATTAAACTCTCAAAGTTCAAACCTTTGTATAAGTGTCATCATTGTTGAATGAAAACTAGGATTTGCTAGTGATTTGAAGATTTATGTAGAATTGGCGAGGTGAACGTATTTATTATGGATAGGAGACATGACATGGAGGAGATTGATTGACAATGGTCTGCAGCCAATCAGGACCCAGAACACAATACACTAAAGAAAATAAAAGCATGCAAAGTTGCACTGAAAAAAAAAATGAATGAAAAATGAATTGCAATGTAGTGAGGGACCACTGTGTAGCACTACCTTGTTTGAAGCCCATAGCGCTCACTACACTACACTGATGACTTTGATCTAATTGATCCGATGCTTTGGATTAAATGTCTTTTTGTGGTTGGTCCAAAGTAAATCTAAAATGAAGACGTTCTGAAGGAACTGTTGAGACATCACTGCATATTAAGGTGTCTTAACTGCACTCTTTTACCTTTTTTTTTTGTTTGCCAACAGTCGCTGAAAAAAAGAAAGAATTTAAGAAACGCAAGGTCAACAAAAGTCAGTTTATTTAGCTATTTAACTTAACTTTATTTATAAAACAAAGCATGCTGACAGTCTGAGTTAGAGTCATGCACCTTGTATTACAACAGCCATGTAATAAGTCACAAAGATTGGAATCAGCCCAACGGATCAACATCAAGTGATTACGCAACATTTATAAAAATATCTGTTCTTGCATTTCCATCTCTTTCAGACGAGATCAGGAACGGGGTTGTGTGGCTTTTTTTATTTGCTGAGACAGAGCTCTGGCTCTATATTTAAACCACATATCTCTCTTATCTGTTCCCCTCTGCTTTGCGCAGCTGCGCAGTGCAAATTCAGTTTTCAGTGGGCCTGCATGAAAAGACGAATCTGTTACTGAAGAGAAAAAAACGTAAAGCAAACATTGTTGATGTCAGAGTTTTTTTTTTTGGTTTAGAATCCTCTATGTTAACCAAACTGACAGTTCGAGTCGTTTTCAGACAAAAACTAGAACAAATAAACATTTATCAATCTGGATGTTTTTTTCTCACTCTGTCACTGGTGCATGCTGTCAGTTTACACAGAATTGATCTGGGCTTCTGGTTAGAGTAATTTACTTGTCCAGCTTGATCATGTTGTGCATTATAGTGGGTTTATCTTGCAGCATATGAAAAAAGGAGATTACAAAAAGTCTGAGATTATTTAGTGTAACATTTATTTAATATGGTTGTCTATAAATATCTCTGACTGGGTTAGTGTTAGAGGCAGTTTAGAGCTGCTGAGGCCAAAGTGACATAATTATGTCATGTTTTGCATATCTTTTAGTGTTCTCCTAATATCTGTGGACAATTAGCAAGACACACTTTGTTCACTCCCTATGCATTGAGCATATTGTTTCTTCTTTGTTGTGTTGTAGATTCATGATTTATTTTACAGGTTTACATGCTGTTTTCATCAGAAACTCCATTTGTGCTGAAAAATTACCTTAACATTTTTGAAAACTGCAGAGATTATGAGATGCAAATTAGTTTTTCTGGCCTTTTTAACATAGTGAAAATTGTGTTTTTTGTGTTTTTAACATGTTCTTGTGGCATTTTTGTGATGTGGCATTTTTCTGATGATGTGGGACATAGTTTTTGGAAAACTAGGCTCAAATTTGCTTTTCTAAGTGTATTTTATTTCAAATGATTGTGAATGTTCTTCTCCACTATCAGATCTCCAGTATTTTAGATTATTAAAAAAAGAACAGAGGTATTAAAAAAAAATAAGCAAATGACCCCAGTCAAGCTAGTATGAAGAAGGAAATCAAGTAGTGGCATCTTTTTGAAATTATTTTTCACTATAAGAAAACATACATTTGTCATTTTCTCCTTTATCTAATACAGGAATGAAGAAAGAATGGAGAGGAATGAACGGCAAACCTGCACCATGATGGACAGTATTGACGCTGCTGACGAACAGTATGTGGAGCCGTTTTGCTGCCAGTATGATCTTGGTAGTGTGACCACCTTTGTAAGCTTGTTTTTTTTTTCCCTCACTCTTTTATCTTCCGTACTCCCTGTAACTGTAGACGCCCCAGTCTGGAGGAGTTGCTATCGTGGGCACGGAGCTTTGACATGATGCTGCGCTCCTTTGAGGGCCGGGAGATCTTCCGGGAGTTTCTACGCTCGGAGTACAGCGAGGACAACCTGCTTTTCTGGTTGGCCTGTGAAGAGTTGAAGAAGGAGACCAACCCCTCAGTAGTGGATGAGAAGGCAAGGATCATATACGAAGATTACGTCTCTATATTATCACCCAAAGAGGTAAGCTTCAAACATCTCGATCCTACACAGAAATAAGATGGGGAACAATAGAAACCAATTATTTTTCTTGCTGTTAAAAGCTTCTTTTGATTATGATAAAGGATTAAACAGCCCCGGCTTCAAACATGAAGTTCTTTTAACCTAAAGGTGAAAAGTAGGCAGAAAAAAGGCCAAAGACCTTTGACTAAATACCATGAGAAACCTGTGGTTAGTGATAAATGCCAATTTAATGTCAACCTAATCAGATGTTTTGGGCATTTCCCTTTAATTCTTGCCCTTAACAAAACTTGGCATCTCTGTTTCCCCAGGTGAGTCTGGACTCTTGTGTCAGGGAAGGAATAAACCAGAGCCTCGCGGAGCCCAGCAACGTAATGTATGAGGAGGCCCAACTCCAGATTTATACCCTGATGCACCGTGACTCCTTTCCCCGTTTCCTCAACTCCTCAGTTTACAGAGACCTCCTGGCCAGCAGGAGGCGCACCTGCCTCGACACTTAAACCTCTCTGTCTTTCGTCATCGCCATCGTACGCCAACGAAACCACTACTTAAAACTTTCAAGTTCTACAATGGTGCCAGAAGCTGGGTTTGGAAAATCTCTCGCTGTTGTGACTGACAAAAAAACGTATTGATATCCAAGATGGCTGGTTGGTGTTTTTATTTATATTTTTAAGCAATTTCTATCCAGTTGTCCACTGGAGCCAGGTCGGCCTTTGCTGGCTGCTTTTTGGTCGGTTTAAGACCATGAATGCTTGCCAGTGATTGTTTTGCTAACAATTTGTGCTGTTCGTTAGGAAAAAAAAAATGACTGGAGGAGCTACAAATCTGTTTTTAACGGCCAACTGGATGGCCAGGTATTGGATAATTGTGGACTTCTCAGGTTCTGAGGACAGAAAGAAAGAAAGTGAGAGGCAGAAAGGACAAATGTTACCGTACTGTAATATTTAGACCTCATGCTTTTTACACTCGCTCTAATTCCTGCATTTACTCACTATATTTCCCAAATTTATTTATTTATTTCCTTCTATCAAATTCTCCAGCTTCATCTAGCTGATTATATTTGTCCACCTTTGGAACATGAAACCCGTGTGTTGGTGGGAAATAGGGCGTGTTGGCCCGGTAACCAGTAGAAACGCTGGCTCCGTTTGCAGCTCTCCTATTCTCTATTCTCTCCGTCTCTCTACACTGAAGCTTGATGATAAAAGCCGTGGACTGCAACCATTTTTATGAATATTGAAAGGTACTGACGGACGGTGGAGCCGCACTTTTGTCTGGCTACTTTCAGTGAAGGGAAAAAGTACACTTCTGCCAATTTTCACTTTACAGATTTTAAGAATTTTTTAAATTGAGAAGATTCTGCTTCAAAGGCAGCACCACTGACCCATTCTTCCAATCATGCATGGATCTATCCAATGGTCCGAGTACCTTCCTTTGTTTGGATTGTCTTACCGGGAGAAGTAAGGGCTAGAACTGTGGTTGGGCAGCTACGTCTATTTATTACTTGTGAACTCTAAATTCTCTCCACTAAGGAAATCGGAATGCCTCTATAAATAAGGAGAATGCACCACAGGCGCTGCTGGCTATTTTCTGGAAGGCAACCACAGTTTGATGATCAATCTCTACATCCCATCCTTACCCTCCACTCTGTTTAAAGTGCGACCATCACAGCCAGGCAAGCATGTGCGCTAGAGCAAAGAAAAACTCAAAATGACGTTCATTTTTAGATTTTCACAAGAAGTAAAGCTGATTTGAGAATGTTAGCAAGAATCATAGTGAAAGGCTTTAGGTTGTGAAAATAGCATAACTGCCCTAATTTTTGACATCAGATATTCGTCATTTTGTCAACTTGGTGCCAAACATGACTTTAAAGACGCTGTGATTAGATGTTTGTTGGGATCCGTCAACAGGTCATAAAGTCAAAACTGTTCTGTTGTTGGGCTATTGGTTAGCTCCTTCCTGTTCAAGACTCAGCAGTTTTTTTATCCCAAAGCTGGAAAAGAGGGCTGGTATAATATTATTAACATGCTAGCATCCCAAACTAGTCAAGGAGTAGTAATAATACACACAAGCCTTTAAAAAAAAAAAAAACTCCAAATTTAGCATGCTAGCTGCTAGCATGCTTGTGCTAGTCGTGCTACCGTCCACTGCCAGCCCTCGCCCGCTCTGGTTGGTTTTTCTAACCTGAGTTTGACAGCATGCGATGATCATGGTTATTTGTGTGTGAGGAAGATTTACTACACAAAAAAACAACTGACTTTTACAGTTGTTTGTGTGTGTTGCTTTTTTTTTTTTTTTGCCAAATGTCCTGCTAATGTGTGTAGCTATTTAAAAGACACATTTTTTTGTTGATCATGGCGTGTTCATTTGAACATGTCCCTAAAAAAGTGCATGATAACATGAAATGCCATTTTTGTTTTACGAGATGAGCCTTTTGTGTTCATTAGTTGCCATTTGAATTAAGTCCAACCGCATGGTCGGTTTGGTGGTTAGCTTGATGTTGTTGAAATTGCTAACTGATGAAGGCATCCACGTTGCTGCCTCCTTTAACAACCTGTAGTACTTGTGCCAAGTGTGGTTTGGAGAAAAATGGAGCGGATTCAGGACATTAAAGTGCAGCCGGTCAAATGAAGTCAAGGGTGACAAATTTTAGTCAGTTTATACTGAAAACATCACTCTACCGCAGCGCCTTTTTTTTTTAAAAGATGCACAAGTCTTTTTTGCTGCTGTTTTTTTTTGTGTGTGTGTGTTCCTGGCCGCTTGCGTGTTTGCGTAGCATAAAAAATAATGGGCGGGACGAGTTTTTTCATCTTCATTACAGAAAATGACGTCTGGTTAAGGGGAAAAGTCGGCATGTAATCATGGGTGTTTTCCTCCAGATGCTACCAGTTGGGATTTTGGAACCAATATTCCACCTCATGTTTTTTAGAGTTTTTAATACAAAATGATCAGTTTACACTTTAACAATGCAATTTCAGATGCAGACTTCACATTTACCTAACAGAACTTGACTAATAATGCTTGGCTGCTTTAGAGCTGGACATGCATGAGCCTAATTTGATCACTGGCAAAGAAATAAAGACGGACAACAATAAAGACTCATTTCCACTTGTATTCCTCAGAACAGCTTTAATTTTCTGGAAATACAAGCATTTAATAGGTTGCATTAAGGCATCTTTGTCTTTCTTCCGTCAACTAAGGAATCCCTCATGCTGAAGAATCTCTTCTTTGCTCAGTGCTGTCGTTTTTCCTCGTTGTCTATATTTCCATTATTATGAGAATGTTTAACCAATAACCAGATCATGAAATAATGGTGCAATCAAACCAAGTTTACATTTATAAATTGTGCGACACATGTACCGTCTAAAATGCTCTGAGGTTTTGAAAACCAGCAGCCAACAGATTTGAGGCTGGCTTTGGGCGTTTAGTTTAAAACTGGAAGCTGTTTTATTGGAAGGACACTTCGAGCAGACGCCCTGATTTTCTGCTTGGACCTTTCCTTCCCAATTTATTAAGACCTCA
The DNA here is from genome assembly GCA_037389245.1 of Oryzias sinensis. Taxonomy (NCBI): domain Eukaryota; kingdom Metazoa; phylum Chordata; class Actinopteri; order Beloniformes; family Adrianichthyidae; genus Oryzias; species Oryzias sinensis. Next base: position 13,256,573 of record CM074500.1, read on the forward strand.
GCGTAATGAAGAAAAGTATGCAGTTGTTTGTTTTTAAATATGTGGACTCTACTAGCAATGGCAATGTCATCACGGTTGACTGTATATGAGAATCTGACAGTAAGTGTGATGTCACCCATAGAAAATGGCTAACTTCAGGCTCCAATGAAATAAGTCAGTTCAGTTGCCATGTTGGAACCAGAAACCGTCAGTAAGCAGTGGTCACTCCAAGTTGGTCTGAGTTAGTATATCTATGACTACCACTCTCGCCAACCAGGAATGAGCTTGTTGGAAGGCCACACCCCTACCACTTGAAAGTGGCCTCTTGAGTTTCTGTGAAGTGCTTCTTCACATGTTCAATAGGAAATCACATACTTGAGGCATCTGATTCTTCAGTTAATGACTTGAAGATCTTGCTATACAGAAAAAAAATAGCATGGAAACAATTAGGATTAACAAAAACGTGAAAAAAATGGTAGAAGAGCAAGAATGCTGGAATTTTAGTTTCTTGGAGCCAGCAGGCACTTCCTGTTTGGAATTCGAGGGGGAGGTTCTCAAATTCAGCCAATTGTCATCACTGACTCAATTTTTTTTTTTTCTTTGCATTGCCAGGAATTCCAAGTGAGTGTCTCTTTAAAAATATGGCTGGGGTTTTATTGACCAAAAAATAAAAAATAAATAAATGAAGAAACGACTATTGAGCTAACTTGTGGTGGCGGGAAGGAGGTCTGCAAAGCTTTGGCCTTACTGACACGTTTTTTTTTTTTTTTTCCTTTTGTATTAAAAAAGAAAGACAAATGTCTTTATAGGCTTTTCACTACCTCTCATGTTGGTTAATTTATTTCACATCTAGTTCTCGACAAGTTGTTGGTAGATCTACTTGAAGTCTAACACTGTAAACAAAAATGTGCACAGAAAAATGATTACATATGACTGAAGGTGGGGGTAGGGGGAGGTTAAAAAGAGAGCTCAGCCTAGTTGACACGATTAATATATTTTTTTGTTTGTATATATGATTATTGTAAGTTGTATTCAGCTGAACTACATTTTGCGTCTCTATAAAGAATTCAGGAATCCACTGTCTAAGGGCTAATCCCATTTTTGCCTATGCAAATCTGTTACTTATGTAAAGCTGGGAAAGGACCGCGCCTTTCACCGGTTTTAGACGGACCGTGGTTTACATCGCCCTTTGCTGATTTTCAACCTTTTTCAGCAAAAATGTACGCTTATTTCTGTTTCCTAAAATATTATATAGAAATACACACACACACACATATGTGTTTAAAAAAGGTAATAAAGAGAAAGTACTTTATGCCTTTGTGATGATAAAAAAAAGAAATTATTGCTGAAAACAAATGTGTTGTCTAACATTGTGTGGTGGGGTAGAGATAGATGGACATGGGACAGCTGTCATTTGTTATTCTACTGTGAACGTAGCTGAGCATGTGCGGCTTGCCAGTTTAAGGCGGATAAAATGGTCTATTTTGAGTGAAATCGCATTAGAATCTCATCTGAAGCTTCAATCTAAAACTCAAGTTTGGATGATACTCAAGCAAAACTTAGAAAGATTTAAAAAGAGCGCGGTACATCCAGGATTTGTCCTTTGTCTTTTTTTTTAGTTCATTTCTGAAGTTTGTGTGACTTCACATCTAAAAGAAAAACAAAAAAACACAAGCAGGAGAATCGTCAAAATGTCTAATGACCTTCACTTCTACTTGTTTCTTTCCGAAGTTACTCACTTCAAAGGGCTGAGTTCATGCAAACCTACAAACTAGCACGTTGGGTCCGTTTCGGGATGAGCACTAGCCATTCATGAGTTACGTTAATTCACTAATGAAATCAAAAAAATGTCATAGTTTGTGGAAAGAAACGTTTGTTTCCCAGCACTCAGCAGGTCGCGTGTTTCCATTTCCTTTATGATGTAGCCACACCCACTCAGCCTGACACTGCTGACACTGTAGCATCAAAGTGGAGCAGATTTCTATCTTGGAGTTTTTGCTATTTTTGTTTTTGTTAACTATTTTCCCCGTTAATTTGAATTCTAATTCCCAAACTGCAATGTTTCCATTTTCTTTTCTTCTGTAATGCATCCCGACTGAAGAAAGACACTGAATACTGAGTAATACATCCTGGGTTAGATGTTGGATAAGGTGCCTCAATGCTTCACAACTGAACTCTTGGAAACATTAGTGTCCCTCCCAGCATAAATCCCACCCCCCTTGTGCTGTCTGTTTGAAACCCCTCCTTTTGGGGCCCCCCCCAAAAGGGGGGGGGGGGTATGAATACTTTTGGGAAGGAATTTTTTTGAAGGTACTGCTTCAAGATGGTAATCGACAGATTTAGGCAATCACTTTTCTCTTTATTGATTTCGATGCCTAAGCCTCTTGGTTTTTTTCGTCATGCTTTTGTAGATAGATCACAGACATTTGAAGATGATCTGTACGTGAAGAAAAAAAACAGTTAGTCACTTTAGACAAAGTGACAATTTTTCTATTCAGCATGCTTTGTGCTAAATAAATGAAATAATTCAGTTATTTGCTATAAACGATACTGTATGAGTATGTATTCAAGTACTGCAGTATGCAGACAATTAAAAGTATGAGAAACTCTTTTAAGAGGTTCATATTTTCTTTAAGTATGTTTGACTAGTATTGACGGTTATGAATATTTAATTCTCGCTTTGAGTGTCTCATGAATTGCCAGAGTTATTAAATGGCCCTCTTTGTATTCACAAACGATAGAGCATAGTTGGTATTTTCGCATGCATGACTCGCAGAGACACTTTTCCAAAACAGCGCTGTTAAATCAGGACTTTGGTGAGCCAAGTTTACCATTTTCACTGGAAGTTGAAACGACTTCAACTAAGAACTTGACTGTTTTATTTACAAGGCAGGTAGATGTAAACTTTGTGGTCACTCTCATGGCCAACATGAGTGTTTGGCATGATTGACTGATTTCAGATTTAAAATGCAGCTGTGATTTAAGAAAGAAAAAAAAACAATAGCCCAAACTGTAGCCAGAGTATAAATTAACCCTAAACTTGAGTCAAATTATTTCAAATCAAACACTGTGCCCACACCCTTCAGGTACTAGCAGATTTGACTTTTTGTTGTTTTTTTTATTTTCAGAGGAACTTATCATCTGTCCTGAAATGTAGCATTGACAAACTGATTTAACCTCACCTTCTAGCTCAAGCAATGACGTTGTGCTTAGAGGCAGAGCCGGGACGCAGTCAAAAACCTTTGAAAATGTGTACATTGTCAGAAACAATAAATGAACTATTGACGATTCCGTGTATGTTATTACACTTTGAAGGTAATTGTAGATTTCTAAAAAAAAAAAAAGATCATCGACTATTTCAAAGTGCCGCTAAAATGTTGTGGTTTGTGAATACGTCTGTAGGAAAATGTGTGAAATTGGCACTTAGTGAAAATTCACCCAACAGCTACTTGGCTTTGATTTTACTACCCAGCAAAAACAAGTGGAAATTGGTCATTTACTTTCAGTTCTATAAGCCTATTTAATCAAATGTCTTTGCTGGTGTAAACAGTAACCACTTCCTGTCAAAATTATGAGGAGGGATTTGGAGAATGTGAACCGTTTTTAGGCTAAAATTCGATTTTATTTACACATTTGTTCAACCAATTTTGAGAACATCATGGGAATAGATTGAAATTCCATGTGGCCAGAGACGATGTAGAGCTAACCGCTTTTGGATGAATCAAGTGTGCCAAATTTATTTTCCTCCTGGGTCGACACTGACGAGTCCAAGTCCAAACGACCTTTTGCACTTACAATGATCTAGAAGAAACATGTTTTGCTATTTGTCTTTTCACTTTGCTGCCATAGATCTGTGTCATCTCCTGAACCGTGTACATGTATTCTATTTATAAACATGTAACCCACAAACTTTATTAACAGTATAACTGATGTGAATGCCACGTGAATACACCCTAACTCGAACTGTAATTGCCACAAATGGCTGTTAGTTTTTGAAATTCTTTTTTCTTTATTGTTGATTTTATGCCAAAAGGTACCGTCAGTTCCTTTTTTTTTTTGTTTAAAAAGACGCAGAAATTGTTGTTTATTAGCCTGGAACTTTCTAGTCTCACAAGAAGCGTGCCCATGTTGTGGTACATTTAATCTATTTATCTTCTCTGTCTGTCTTTGTTTACATGAGGACATCTTGCATTAAGAGAGGACTACAGTCTATGGTAACTGCCCTTGAATATCCGTAATTTAAATAGTGCTGCTAGAGAGAAATCTTAATGTAATATCTTAATAAATACTTAATAGATTTTTGCCAAATGTGATTGTGTCTTTCTTTGACGGGTGGCGCTTTCTGCTGACGTTGTTGTGCACTTTCATTCCACAGTTGCCCAGCTGCACACCGTACTGTAAGGGTCAGAACAGGAACTGCCCCTGCAAGGAATCATAAGCTCACAGTGCCTAGTGGCTATGTTGTGTGTCTTTGCTGCTGTGTCACGTATAAATAGTCATGTTTCTATAGACAGAAGGCCCTCATTTTTTAGAATATTTTATATCAAAAGTTCAGTTTAAAAGTCATGATTGCAAAAAATTTGGGTGAATATGGCGGCATGTAAATGAACCTACTATAAGAAAATTCTCAACCTTCGTGGTGTGAGGCTGTTCACTGGCTTACAATGTTTGCACAGATGAGAATTTGTTTGTTGACGGAAATAGCTGCCATGCTCGCAAACCAAATACAAACGAGAACCTTGAGGATCCTCTTCACGCGACGTTGACTTTACAAAAGGTGGAAGCTTCTCCAGATCTGAGATCAGACTAGAGGCGGCATCCTTCATCTCCAGAGCTAAAACCAACAACACCTCCTCCTTAAAGCAGGGGTGTCCAACGTTATTGCACAGAGGAGCAGATTTGCTGAGGTGAAAATGTGTGAGGGCAAACCAACCGGCATGCATTCTGTGTACCCTTACAGTTAAATGACATGCAAATGAACCATTTTAGGAAAATTCAATTACAATGGGATACTTGTGTTTCTTCACGTAGCACAAAGATATATATATAAATACCAAAATAACTGTGAATTTTATATTTGAAGACCAGAAATAAAATGAAGAAAAGTCTGTCTGGAAAAAAATCTTTTGTCAACATGAAATCTCGGTTCAAATTAAATTATTCACAAATAAATGCTCACTTGTAAACTTCTACATTGAAATCATGCGAACAGGAAAGCAACACAAATGGTTATCTTAGTCAAAAGTACAAACCATATTGGTTTTGATGACAGAAACCAAAAAATCGTTTTTTCTTGTTTGGCCCTACAGGCTCTGAGGGTCAAGTAGCAACAGGTTGTTGCCACGGTAACAACAGCAGCTCATTCTATGACTTAGTCAAACACAATCCATACACGCAGTTTTTAGGAGGTACTGGGGGTCTCATTTTATCAATTTAATGACAGGAACCTGTGGGCTGGTAGAAATTTGAATGCAGGCTGCATTTGGCCCACAGACCAGACTTTGGATAAGCCTGCTTTAAAAAATCTCAGAAAATTTGTAACTACAACTTTTAAATTCACTTTGGGAATATTTCTATTATCTCCACCTCTTCAGATCATGTGGACTGTTACCACGGCAGGTTAATGATCTCCAAACTTGCTTCAGTTTGGTTTGAGAAACAAGATCACTAACTCAAAGGTAATACGTTTTATTTGACTGTTCCAACCGAGAAGATTTCTGTGTTTAAATGTGTTTAAGTATTTCCAGAATACAAAACCAAAAAATCCCTTCAATTTAAAAATGCTTTTATTTTATCAACTGGATCCAGGACCACTTTTTCAGACTTTACATTCAGACAAGGAGGTGAGACCACATGCTGAGGGAAAGAAAAGAGGCCAGTTTTGTGTGCATGGGTGCTCTTTCGTACAATCTTTGTATGCATGTGTGTTTGTTCTCAAGGAGTCCTTTCTACGACAGACTGAGGACACGCACATGTGCACGCCCCATCCCTTTCACACAGTCTTTTGATCGGTGGGTTCTGGGGCCGTCGTGGCAGAGGACGGGTCCTCTTGGGTCTTGTCTAATCCCTGGCTGTGGTCCTGGTCGCTTGACTGCATGCCGTCTTTCACAGTAACAGCGGCGGTGGAGTTGGTTGGGTCATTACTCTCGTAGGGGTCTGATGTCCACTGAGAAACACAAATATGGGGAGATTCTAGCAGTTTTGCACATATTGCTCCAAAACCAGATCTTTCTATCACCATAAATGCTTGTCGATTTGTGTCTCACCTGTGTGGCTCTGCTGCTGGACCTGTGTGACGGCCCCATGGCGATGTTGACACTGGACGACGACTGAGTGTCTGTGGTGTTTCCTCCTTCAGCGGCGGACAGTCCCGAAATGACCAGGCCGCTGGAGAAGCTGCGTTTCCCAAACAGGAGGCTGAGAGTGGAAGAAGATGAAGAAACCTGAAAAAATAGAAGAGGCAAAAACTGAGCTGGTGCTTCAAAGCCCACAGCACATCTCATATAGCAGAGTACTGACAAACTCATCCTAACTGTGTGCTGTCATGTTCCCCTGGTTGCAGAAATCCTATGGTAAGTAAATACCCACCTGACTGGAGCGATGTTGATGCTGGGCGGTCTGGAGCTGTGAGTTGTTACCTCCCGCTCCAGAAAGATGTGGGACCTGAAGGAAGAGATACTTGTACTTTTTTTCATGTTGGCACACTAACCCCATATAAACATTCAAATTATATTTGATAAAGGCATTTCTAAGACCCCTAGCTTATTGGCATGATCCAAACTTTCCTTAAAAATCCATTGTATATAACTTGGTCCACATTTTCTGCCCTGTAGTTCATCATAATGCCACTAGGGGCAGTAGAAGGGCCTTTTCAAATTGGCTACTTTCATGAAATATCAAACCCTTTTGGCAGAAGAGCTTTGCTAATTTTTTATTTTTTTTATTCTTAACTTGTTCTGTCCAATTAGCTTTGCTAATTTTCCAAACTGTATGTTGAGAATACCTCATCTATTGTTATTCATATTAATGACTACTTGCTGTATTCAAACATGATACATTTGTTTATCATCAATTCTTAAGAGTTACAGCATGTTAAAAACGTGTGGTTCAAAGTAGAGACAAGTGGGTAAATAAGGTCCTTTTTTTCCTGAACACTCATGTAAGTATGTTTGCATCTTAAACTAACATTACCAACTCATCTAATGTATCAAAATGAATAACAATATCTGTCTCATAAAACAATAATGTCATTAAAGGTTTTAAGAAAGCATCTGAGTTCCCAAAAAATTGAATTTTCAGTCAATTCTTCAATGAAGGGGTTTAAAAATTAACAAGTATTTGTGTATCTACCAATAAAATTATACATCTTATTATCTCTTGTTTTCCTTCTTAACTTGTCCTGTCCAACAGCTGAGCAGACAGATGGGACCTGAGGGCCTCTTGTGTTAGACATGCTTTAGTGTTACAACAGGGATTATGAATCTTCTGACACACAAGGTGTGTATTTGAATAAACCCCTTTTGCTTTTTATTTTATTATTTTTATTTCTTATTATTATTATTATAATTATTTATACAAAGGCAAAAGAGGGGGGGGGGGAGTGTAAGAATAAAAAAAGGGGCGGGTGAAAAAGAATTGAAGTTTGGTTTTGAGCTTCACATTGTTTATGCAAGATCAGCCAAAAAAAAAACCTGTTACATCCAGAAATTGTCACACTAAGACAAGCTTTTATAACTGAACATGGATGTTGTTGTTTCTCTTTCGGCTTTTCCCATCAGGGGTCGCCACAGCGAACGAGTCGCATGGTAAACTTGGCAATGTGTTTTACGCTGGATGCCCTTCCTGACGCAACCCTCTCAAAGCAACCGGGCTTGGGACCGGCACAGATGTAGAGAAGGGAACAGGGAGCCGCCCGGATTCGAACCCTGGTTTCACGGACGGAAGGCGCCGCAAACCAGCACGAGCTAAACCGGCTCCCTATAACTGAACATGGATCATTACGGAAAATATCTGATGCGTCCATCATTTCACTGTAGGTTAGGAGCGAGGAATATGGCAGACAGGAAGCAGTGTGCAAGTGGGGGTGGAGATTTAAGCATGCTGTGGAAGTCTACCTTGGTCTCATTAGGAGGACCAGATCCTCTGCTGCCTGAGTGGCTGGACCAAGAGGGTAGGAACAACCCCTCTGCGAAGGGACCCACACAGCACAAGGAAGACTGCCCAGCCGAGCACAGAAGAGGCCCCCTTATGGGGGCCCCCAGCACGGGGTAACCCTGGCGTCAGGGCCCCCAGACCGCGAGGCTGGCACGCTTAGCCGTACCGGACGGCAGCCAACGGGACCTTCGGGTGTCGAGCCACGGGCCAAAGGGGGAGCCAGGACCCAGGAACCACCCATTATCCAGCCAGCCAGGATCCCGCCCGGGGGGGGCACCAGGTCCCTGCTACCCCACCACAGGCCAAAAGAGGTCCAGGCGCACACACTACCCTCTAAATTCAATTTTATTTGTGTGGCCCAAATTCACAACAACAGTCATCTGAATGGGCTTCGTACCGGTAATTGTAAGGTAAACATACAATCAAAAAGGACCATAAATGCATAGAATTCAATAGGATAATACTAAACTTTAACTAAACAGACCAAACTAAACTGGCATTCCTACCCTTAGACCCTCTTTCGCGGTCTAAAAAAAAAGACTCTCATGGAGTGTGGAAACAGACCACAATACACAACTTGGTCTAAATAAAAAAAAAAGCAAAAAAAGTTTTGTTTTTAAAAACCTGAATTGACAAATATTTAATATACATCAATAGCAAAGGCCCATTTTACAAAATTACATTTTTCTTTAAATAAAATCTATCCGATATAGATTTCAAAATAAGATCTTTTGTTTAATAAAGAAATTAAAACATACAGTACATGAGTGGGGGGAAAAGGGAGGAAGAGGTTTGTTTTCCCGGCTCTAAAGCCCCCTCTCCCTACACCTCCCTCACCTACCCCTCCCAGCGGGCTCCGGTGAGGCAGCCCCCAACCCATTCTTCTGGGTGCCCCCCTCTCCACACAGCGACCCCTGCCGGAGCGCCGGGCCACTGCCCCGGCCAGCAGGACCCCCACCACTCCGGCCGCCCGACAGGACCCAGGCAGGTGAAGACTAGCCGCTCCTCCCCAATCCCACTTATGTAGTGTTAACAGTTTTACATCTTTAATGATGGGAAGAGAAAAAGAACTGTATTCTGCTTATGTAATAAATCAGAATCATATAAGAGTAAGCTTTAATCTTTCATTTTTATGTCTGTTTTGGAGAATCTGAAGGGGTGAGATTTAAAAGTAAGAAAAAAAACTAATTTTTGGGGGGTAAAACATGAGAATGAAAGCAAATGGTATCTTCCAAATGGATCATCTAGTTCTTGTGTAATGAAACCTAATGTAGGCCACTTTAAACCTAATATCAGTGAAAAGATAGAAGTTTGCAGTTTTATGTGTGATGATAATTTACAGGTGTGTGTGATTCATAACGGAGCTGGTTTGTAGTAACAGGATATAAAGTGTGTGTGACTCACTTAAAATTGGGCATCTTTGGTTCAATCAAATGAAAAGAGTTGCAACAAATAGCGAAGAGTTGTGTTTGTTAGCCAACATAAACTTTGACAGTACCTGGGAAAATATAGAGGCAATTGAAGTGTTAAACGACAGCTGACTGTTAGACAGACGCTGCACAAGCCCGTTGGCAGAACCTGATTCCAGAATAGGACCCGACTGGCTGGTGACAGGGGGGCGTTGACTCTGGGGCTGCACCGATCGGCTACGGTACTCTCTTCTTCCTGGGAAATCAAATGGATTCAGCATTTAGACATAGTTTTGGGTCTTAAAGACCAGATGAATATCGTGTTTTAGGTGTTCTTAACATGTTCATTTACAATATTTCATAGAGGACATCAGGAGCAGACAAAAACATAGAGTTGGAAAAAGCTTGTAGGTCTGACTTCAATGTTACTACGGCAAACCACAAGCATTCTGATACATCCAGTTGCAGACAACTAGGTCCATGTTTTACTTTTAATGTTAACCTTTATATTTTCTTTGGAATGTAAGGCAAAAAAACAAAAAAGTGGTGTTTTTCTGCGACCTGCATTGTGGCGTCTGTGACTGTGCGATGTCCTGGCCCTCTGCTGGTACATGCTCAGGCTGTTGGATGTGACAGAAGATGGGCGGTTGTTGCTCAAAGAGGATGAACCACCAGCGGCGCAGTCCACATCCTCCATGTTTACTCCGCTGTTGCAGCTGGTCAGGTTGTCCTTCCGCACCCTAGAGCACACATGACAGGCTGTTCACAAGCAGCGCTTTGTCCCAAACCTTCTATATGTGAGCATTTATTTTAAAACGTGGACGTCACCTTTAAGTGGATTGTGGAAAAAAAAGCGTTAAAAATGTAATCTGAAAGAAAACCTCAGGCCCCAAAAAAAAAAGAGGAGCTAAATCATTTGCAAAACCCAATAGCTCCCTGTGTCCATGTTCACGCATTTATTTCTACACTGAGACCCTGAGAGTAAAAATCTCCATTTGCTCTGCTCTCTGAGAGAGCAGGAAGCTACAGTGAAGCACAACGTTTTAACTTTAAACTCTTGTCCCTTTTTCATGAAGGTCGAAGCAGAGAAATGAAAATCAGGCTGAGTTTTTCTGTCTGATTCAGATTTTTAGATCATTCTTTTTAAAACATCCTATAACATCTGCTGCAGAAAATTCCAAATATTTAACAATTTTGTCTGCAGTAAGTCACCTTTGGTTTTTAAAAAAAGTATTTGTTTTAATATGACGTTGTTATTTTAATCAATATGGAGAAAAAATTAAGAGAAGATTGCATTCAACCCCTTTTGGCGTCTGCAGCCCCGGGGGAGTCACTCATACTGAGAACAAGAAAAGCCACGTCTGATTACACGATACAATCAAGCTCTCAAGGGAAAATAACGGCACCTAAAAATTGCTGCTGTAATTTACAGGTACTGATCAACAAGATATATATATATACATTTTTTAGCAACACATTAATCAAAATGTGATATTTTTGCTAGAATAAAAATCTTCATCAAAAAAGAAGAACGCTGCAAAATGTATCCTCAGAGAATGTGCTGAACACACTTTACATCAAATATGTCCACAAAAATGCTGCAGAAACAGAATTATGGTTTCACATCTTGTTAAAGCTTTCTTTATAATAATTATAGTTGAAAATACCCAGTAATAGAGTGCTAACTGAAGAAACCAGTCACCTTTAGTTTTAAAATTGTTCAAACAATATCTCATGTACATCAAAAATGATAGAAGTACTGACCGTAGCCATTTAGAGCAGAGCCAGGAGCGAATAGCATCCAGGCTTAGCGCCCCTCCACTGATGCTGCGGAGGGTCCGATGGGTTCCTGAGTATGACGTTGTCAACGGTGACACATACCTGAAAAGGAAAAGAAAATGCCCACATAAACGGATTTTTCAAAACATGTGTTGCTGTTTCTTATAACCACATTGTTTTATTTGGACATCATGTACAGAAAACAACTGAAATACTCACAAATAAAAAAGAAAAATACATATAAAATGTCTACTAGCTGATCCGTCTTCTTCAGGAAAGTTGTGGTTTAAATTGATTTTTAGATTTTACCTCACCTCGAACAGCTGGGAATCAGGTAACCCTTGTGCTATCCTAGGCACTTTAGCATTGGGAGTTGGGTCATCTAGACCCACTAGACAGTGCTCTGAATCTTTTTTCTTCAATGATTTATGATCTTCACTGGTTTCCATGGTTTACATGAAATCTTTCCACCTTTATCGTAGGAAGAACACGTCAATGTAAGGGTGGGGTCATCTAAGATAGCACCAGGGTTAAAGACACAAAACTAGAGGAAAAATTCACAAATTAGCCCAAGTTTTTACTGAAAAAATACTGTATTACAACTGTATTACTTTAAAGGTCAGATGTTTTTGTTTCATGCAGTGCTTTGGATTCACTACTGTTGACACACACATGGGGTATCCCAGCGGCTGGTCGCAGGATGAGTTGACCATGTTTCTCAGAGCTTGCTTTGAGTTCTGGATGCTTCCACGCTCCGGGTTTCGATTCCGTAGAAACACCAGTTCTTGCTGTTGGCCCGCCCACAGCCCCCGCACGCACTCTTTATTAATCTGTAGAAAAAAATGGGCGAGGAGATTTAGCAAAAGCCACAGACAAACTAGAATTCAACCAATTGTTCTCTCTTCTAGAAATAAAGATGGGAAAAAAACAGGGCATTTAACGCTGCAGCCTGCTGACAAACAGCAAAGGGGGGCATTCTTTTAGATGTTGGTGGCATGTAATGTTTGAATTCTTTGACAAATGGGTTATAAAGAATACAAACTTAGTCCATAAGAGTGAAATGCATTTGAGGTAACAGCAGAAGAAAAATAAAGAAACATCAACATGAACATCCCGTCAAAGAGGATTGCATTATAAAAGGCTGGACTTGGAACAAGGAGGGTAATAATGACCCAGAAACAGCAGCCATTGAAGATTGTTTACAGTATATTTTTAAGGATTCCATTTATTTATTTCCATTTTCTCATAAATTGTTTTTTATATAGTTGTTTTGCTAATAACAATTTTATCATAGTGAAAGAATTTTCACTTTTTTTTCCTGAGAATTTTTAGAGTTTTAGGTGATAATAAGGATTTATTTCCAGTTATTTTCTTCTTCAAACTTTAACCCGTTGAACCCAAGAGGAATTCTCTAATGGGATTTTAAAGTTTAATAGACTTTTCTTTTGTTTGTTTGTCCATTATAGGTAATTTACATTGAATTTACATAAATAACTTTTTTTCAACAGCCATATTCGACCCTGTGGGTTTTTCATGATTAAATAAAATTCTTCCCTTTTAGAAAGAAAATCCAATTTTTAAATGATCCATACTTCAAAGTTTAGAAAAACTCAAATTTTTTTAATCTTTATTCTTTTCCACACACTTCTAACCTTTTCAGATCTTCAAACTTTAAATATTTTGTGTCAAAGCTGCATAAGCAGGAGCTGCAAACATTCACAAGTATACAACATTTTGGTCAGTTTGTTGACAACAGACTTTTTCTCCTCCGATCCAGAAGCAGCTCTGATTCCTTCCCTTCAGTTACCTTGATGACCTTGAAGCTGAGGTGGCGTTTGTACAGCATGATGATCTTGTACTCGTCCGTGCCGTCGTCGATCATGTGTCTCAGGGTGAGCAGCGTGTCACGGCTGGACAGCACCGCCTTACGCCAGGCAGGGTCGCTCTCGTGGCAGATCACCAGGCTGCTGCGGTAGTTTGTGATGGCTTCGTACAAGATGGATGCTTCCTCCGTCTCCTCCAGACAGGTGAAGTGATCCTGCAGGAAAGAGGAATTTCACCATGAAGAAACATGGAAGAAACATAGAAAAAACAGGAAGAAACCCCAAAAAGAGTGGTAAATCCGTTTTTTTTTTGTTTTGTTTTTTCAAACAAAGCTTTTTCTGTCTGTCAGAGGACTTCACCTGGTGCAGCTTCAGGCTCATCCTGACAGCAGGAGCCACCACCTTCTGCAGGAGGTCCAGATCTGCAAAAACCCACTCATCTTTGGTGGCAATGCGGAAATCTCCTTTGAACAGAGTGTTGAAGCCGTACAGGAAGGATTCCAGGCTTAAAATGGGGGAAAAGTGAGGGAAAAAAGAATAAAAAAGTTAGGAAAAAAGAGTTTTTTGCTTGTTGTTCCACATAGAAACGGATGAAAGGTTTAGCAGCTTACACCCTCTGCTGGTGCTTCTGTGCACATTTCCTTCAATACTGATTTCAAGATTATATTTTTGAATAAATAATATACCTTTTCTATTGTACTTTTACTTTTAGATAAAGTATTTTACTGTTCTTTTATTGGTTTTTCAATAGATGTTTGCAACTTGTTTGTATTTATTATGTATCTTTATCCCATTTTAATCTAGTGGAGTATTTATTATTAATAAAATTGTGCAATTAAATAAAACTGAACCTTTTTTCCTTAACACATTTTTGAAAATATTTTAGTTAACAGTATGAAACTGTTTTACTTATTCTATTAAAAAGAGATTCTCGGAGCACATAATAATAAAATATCAGATAAAAGATGAGTTTTTATTTTTTTAAAACTCTAAAAGAATTTTAACTTTCTGTAACTCTTGTCTTCTTTTTTTTTTTTACTATTTACAGTGTTTCCACAGAACTTTTCTCTGGGTTTGTGATGGTTTTTTTCCACCTGTTTGACATGTTGTGTGACGCCGTGCCGAGGGACCTCCGACCGAGGACAGAGAGCGCGTAGGACAGTGTGACCAGAGGAGAATCTTCATCACTGTCCACAGGCTGCTCATAAAAAATGAGAAAGATTTGAATTATTAGATACTTGATCATTTGCAGAAAAACCTCCAACTGGGACAGAATACCGTCTCCATCTTCCCGGCACAGTACTGGATCCACTCCAGGTAGACGTTGCAGAAGCTGGCACGCGTCACCCCCTGCAGGCAGTGCACGTAGTCTTCATCGATCTTCACGCTGAAGACCTGAGGGTCGCGCTCAATGTGGTGCCACTTGGTGTAGGACTGGAGCGCCTCCTGAAAGATGGCGTCCTGCAGCCATGTGGTGAGCTTGGGGGAGTGGACCAGGTAGTAGATGATGCTCTGAAACACGGAGGAATTCAGTTTGAAGACGTTTTTTTCTGGCAGTCTGGCCGTCTTCTCAACATGAACCTGCACCTTCTGCAGCTGTATTCCCATCTCCACTTCACTCTCTTCTCTTCCCACCTCCAAGAAAGACGTACCTTCAGGTAGTAGGTGATGAGCAGCTTCCGGAGGTCGTACACTTGCAGCATGGTGGCAGCATTGTTCTCGCTGATGCTGTATCCCTCCAGCAGGTATTTGGTGGTCATCACCTCCCAGGCCAGCCAGCGCAGGTTGAAAGCAGCATTGCAAGACAGCATGTGAGGCAGATGGCCCGGCTCGCAGCAGCAGCAGCCGTCGTCCTCCTCCACACCTTCCGTGATGGCTTCCACCTCTCTCTGCTGGCAGTAGGTGCCTGACACAGATGTACATGACGAAGACCTTTAACCTTAAAGTCGATATGTCAAAGGGGGAGCAAAGGGGTTCCAACTGCACCTCTGAACTCCAGACCCCTGAGCTGAAAAGTGACGAGGCCGTTGCCGATCTCGATGAGGTGAACCAGCGCGTTGAGGTAGTCAGACGCCAGGATGAAGCAGTCCCCGGAGCTGTAGTTGCCCCACCTGCCCAGCATGAGGTCTCCACACAGAGAGTGCTGCAGCGAGCGCGTCAGGTACTCGTAAAAGATGGAGTTCAGGTTATTGTCATCGCATCCTGCAGAAGAACAAGGTGAAGCTCAATTTACTCATCCAGTCTGCACAACCTAAAGCTGCTGTGTGGAACTTAAAAACCTGAACTCACCAGTCTCCTTGTCAACTTGGGACACCAGCCGACTGTTTGAGTTGTCAATGCGCTTTGTGCTGCAGGATCCAACAGATGTTAAAAGTCAGATTGGCAACACAACATCAGATTTGTCACAGCAATCGTGTGAAACTTCCTTCCAGGTCAGAAGGATTTTGTTAGCTCAGGGGGATTTTTTGATGCCTCCGGGCTCCAGAGAGTCTTTTTCAGATCCAGCTGATTTCTCATATCTGAAAATGATCTGTGAGACTTTGAGACTTATGAGACTTTTTTGGGGGGTTAAAAATCAGCAATTGATAAATTAGGAAAATAAAAAGTTGTTTTTTCTTTTTAGTTTTGCTACAAATGAATGAAGAAATGAAATGATTCATAAACTTGTCCTAAAGAAAAAGTTCCGGCCCTGCAGCAGACTGGCAACCTGTTGTACAATAGTAACCCCGGACGACCCCTGGAAAAGGTTAAGTGGGTTAAGAAGATGAATAAAAAGTTAATTGAAGTAAGATTTTTTTTTCTATTAAAAAGCAGACTTTCTCCTCCTTTTTCTAAATTGTGAAAACAATTTTGATTAAAAATGTGATTCATGATAACATTTACTTCCTGACTTACTTGTAGTTTCGCTCCCAGAACTTAATGGGCCGTGGATAGGAGGAAATAAAGATGGCGCTGCCCAGGAAGGGGGCCAGAGGGGTGTAGAAGACCGTGGTTAGCAGAGTCTGGAGCAGCAGCATGGCAGAGTCTGGACAAACACGCCAGTTAAGGACAAAAAAAGGAGGCGTTGCTGCACAGGGTGAGTTTTTCTTTTTTTTTTGCTTGCAGGAAGGATACGAGGCACGGCAAAGGGCTGAGCAAAGGCGTGGAAAGCGCTGCCCCAAGCGATCTGCCAGGGAGCGATGTACACCAGGATGAAATGGAGTTTGAGCAGCAGCTCGCGCATCTGGACAAAAACAGACACAGTCAAGTTTTCCAGAAATAACCTAATGCAATCATTCACTCAGGCTGCTTTCAGGTTCTCCAGATAGTCAGCTTTCCCAGACCTGAAAAGACGCAGTTTTTCACCGCCTGGGATAAGCAAACTAACAGACTTGATGCTTTTCTTTCATTTAAAAAAGGTCAGACATAAATTTTGGTGTGAGGAGTGGATGGAGCAGGAGGGAAGCCAGGCCCCAAGTGTCCTGACAAACAGTGAGATTTTTTCTGTGGACTTTATAGTCTGTTTGCTGGAGTGTTGCTAAGGGAGCACTGGTGTATTTCTGAAGGTGTGCACATAAATAAATAATCTCAGTAAGCATCCTCTTGATGTAGCTGTCTAAAAAAAAAAGGAATGCTGATCTTCTACCTTGTGGAAGACTATGGACATGATGAAGAAGTCCAGCAGAAAGCTCTCGGAGGAGCGCGGGCAGTCAAAGTGGAAAAAGACGAGTGTAAAGAGAAGAGTGAGAAACTGGAAGCTGGGGTCGCAGAAGGATGAACGCAGGAGCTTCAGTCCGGCAACCGTTGTCAGGAGAACGTCACAGCTGAGTAACAAAAGAGCAAAAGGCTACTATTAGGCTCTTCATCTTGCCCCAGAGCGGTTATTTTAGTGAGTAGGAGAGTCCACTTACTGGATTCCCAGTTTCTTGCGGTGACTGAGTGCAAAGCTGTCGTTGGTGAGGGCGCTGAGGACAATGGCGGGGTAGACCAGGTACTTCTCGAAGCACAGGAGCCCCACGTACAGACGCTCAAACCACATGAGCTCGGCATCCTCTGTAACACAATCAACTTCAGTTGTTGAACACCGGCTCATTTTTTCTTCTTTTTTACTGCAGTACTGAAAAACTTATAATAATGATAATACAAGACAGAAAATAAGAAAATTTTTCCTTTTTGCAGTGCAATCACACTGGTGAGTTCCAAGACTATAGCCCAAGTTCTGTTGCTTCCAGCTTTTAAAAGAAGCAAGATGTTTTTGGCGATAAAATGTTTTTTACTGGACATCAGATTGAAGTTGAACAGTCATCTTTCGTCCAAACCTCATCTGTTTGCTCGTGTTGTGGGGGCGATGCTGCAGTGACCAAGGGCTTTACTTTGCTTTTTTCCATCTCTTGTTCATGTCTCCATTGTCATTTAACCCTACTTCCATGTCTCACTGAGCTTCTACTTTTTCTGCTGTTCCCTTTTTTGTTGTTTACATCTGGTTTCAGTCGTGCACATGTTCATCCTCTGCCGGGTTCTTTTGTTATCTGTCACGACTCTATTCTGTTACTTCTAGTTTTTTACCTCTCAATCCACCACAAACACCCCCATCACCAGATTCATTTTGACTTTGGGGCAAATGCCTGCAGAAGAGAGAGGACATTTGCAAACCTCGAGGCTCAAACTGGTCGTACTCCTTGGTTTTAAGGACTGGATGTGAGATCCACAGCCAGGGATGGTGCTTTCTCAGCTGCGGAATCAGGTAGTGGGTTACAAAGCCGACCGTTCCCGCCAGAGCGTAGAGCACGATGGTAACAAAAGGCTGCATACAGAGAATACACCAAATAAAAAGAGAGAACAAACAAGCAAGACAAAATTTTACAGTCAGGAGGAAGTCTTTCTCACCTTGAGAGACAGGAAGACGGTGCTCGCCGTGATGGCGAAGGTTAAGATGTAGGCAACGGAGCACATGACCACATCTGACAGCAGAATCTCTTTCTGTCAAGCATGGAACACAAAATAAATAAATAAAGTTAAACCAATAATCACACCTAATCCAACAAAGTCATCTGCCTCATTTGAGGGTGTGATTATTTCTCTCTAATGGTGATGAGTCCTCAGTTTTCAGAGAGAATTAAGAGCTTCCCAATCCCCAATAATACAGTAAGAGGTGAGGCGTGTTTGCAATCCCATAATTCCCCTGTAATCACACGGGATAACACACGGCTAATGCTGTTTCAAAACACGCTTCTGACACACAGGTGTGTTCATGAGTGTAAAGCTCCACCTGCTCCTCTGAAAGCTGGCTCACACCCATCCACTCATCTTTGAATGTGTGGTTACCATGGAGTTCTGCAGTTTCTCAGGCAGCGGGTCTTTAATTACTGCGTCGCCCTCTCCCTCTTCCTCGCCCTCCACAAGCGCAGGCATCATCTTTGATTTGATGAGAGATCTTTTTAACAAAATGACACACAAAGTGAGAGAGAAACACTCATTTGATTTGGAAAAAAGAGCAGAAGAAAAGGAATGAACAGAGCCTCACAGCAGCACGGTGGGGTCACTGCTCTGCCGGCTGAGGTGGTAGGAGAGCACGACCAAAAGGCCACAGAAGCCAGAGAAGAGGGCAGGGGTGTGCTGCTCATCCCAGGGCTCCTGCAATCACACAGCCCAGTGATCATAACCTTCCTGTGGAAATGCATGGATCTTTGCTGGTTTAAACCTATTGCATGGTTTTTCTCCCAATTTTTAAGGAGCTGAAAGGCTTTAACAAGATGCATGATGACAAAACAGCGTTTTGTACCTTGAGAGCACCGAAGCAAAAACCATAAAGCAGAGACAAGGCAATGAGACTTCGGAGGATGCTGTAGACGGCTGAGATGAGACTCGTAGCAGCTGAAAGAAAAATGACCCAGAAAACAGAGGAAGTTAGTTTATGTGTCTGAGATGACTCCATGAGGTTGTTGGTGGACCTTCAGTCGATAAATTATGTGGTTGGGATGCATCCCAAAGGAGGCTCCATACTTCCACATTCACTTGCTCCGGCTGAGGCTGTAATGTTGGGTTTTTTTTTGTAGTTTTGGATTGTTTTACTGTCTCTGTTTTACATTTTCTGTTGGAGATGGAGGTTTTCTGGCTTTCTTTTCTGCTGCCATCCTTGTTTGCAGATTTGTGTCTAGAACACCTGATTGGGCGAGGATCCCCAGGGCAGAATTTAAAGACTGAGCATCTTTTGTTGGACTCCCTGGCAGTAACAGAGTTTAACTTTTTTTCTGTGCTCATACAGGCTCTTGTGCTTAAAAAGTTTGATTATTTTTGTGCAAATTCCAGGTTATTGCTTTTTCCTGTAACTAAATCTTATATTACTGTCAGTGCTGGGGTCTTTGCGAGACTCGGGGGTAACATTGTTTATCGAGGTGGACTCCACATGTTGGACCTTTTGAACCATCCGCTTCCTTTAGTGATCTGATTTGAACCACGTGGGGAGCAAATTTGATGTCCACATCCACAAAGATGACCACCTCTGCTTCCCCAGTTAAAAGAGTTGAGCTGGTTTTTGCAGGAGTCTTCCCAAACTACTTTTTAAGTGTTTCATAAGACGGGTCTTTAACAAAAAGCAAAACCTTCTCTTGGAGCTGCTTTTAAAACAAATCTTGTAGAGTATTTTTTAGATCGAAATCTTGGATTTATTATTTTATCCACCTGTTCCTCCAAAAAAGTGCATGTCAATCTGCTCCAGCATGTAGATGGTGAAAGTGTTGATCTGAGGGAAAAGGCCCACCAGGAAAGTCAGTGGAAAGCAGAACGTAAATCCTGATGAAAACACAAAAAACAATAGGCAGTTTTTCATTAGGATTTTAAACTACAGGAGATCGTGACATGTAATAAGAAAAACTCACCAACAAGCAGATCTCGCAGGAAGTGCAGGATGTCATAGCAGACAAAAGTAACTCCATACAGGCTGGAGACAGGCAGGTCTTTCTTCCTCAGCAGCTGCTCCAGCAGCCAGATCAGGGTGCAGATAATACAAAAATAGGCTGCGCGGCTGTAGGCGACCAGCTGGTTGTGGCCCTGGATGTTGGAGACAAAACTAAATGATGCAAAACTTCTCACCAACAGTCATAAAAGCATCACCAAAAGAAAGGTTTTAGTGAGAGTGATTATACCGTGACACAGAAAAACAAACTCACGTGAGTCGGTGATGCTGCATCTGGTTGGACACTCTGAGAAAACACAAGCATGGAGAAAATACTACAGCTTGAAAACCATGAAACACTGCGTGCATTCAGCGACTTTTGAATGTCTTACCTTCAGTAAGGAATACTGACAGCTGGCCATAACCAGGCAGAACTGGAAGACCCAGAAGTCTTTGAAGCAGCCGTGATTGAGAAGCACAAACCCCAGAAAAGACACTAGGAAGGCCATAAAGATCGCAACCAGGTTCTCCAGAAAGTCCTGGTTCCTTTGGAAGAAAACTAAACTTACAGTTGCTTTCAGGGTGAAAAAAAGGCAATTATGGCAACTAAAAACCATCAAAATCAATTGCACTACAGGAAGGATGTGTGAACTTTGAATAAAGTGGTTGAAACAAAACATAAATTAAATGCAGAATATTTTTATTTTAGTTTTTGACTAACCTGTCAATAAAAAATAGTGGATTAATCACAAAATTTGTGTTTACTTTTTCATTTGGTAAAAACTCATAATGACAAATCCTGTTTAATTTGCAGCAGGAAGGATCTCCAGTCAACTTTTAGTGCAGCTTTCTTCCACAACAACCTTTTGGTTGATTTAAATCTATAAAAATTAAGATTTTATTTGTTAGAATACATAAAAATACATCCGCAAACTATGCCCAAAAAATGCCCAAAGTTTAGGTTTTTTTTTTTTTTTTAACTTTTTAAAAATTCCACCCTTTGGGGGTGCATTTGCTCCAGCTGGCCAACAGATGTCGCCGTTCTTGGATAAAACTCGCAAATCAAAAAGTACAAAAATGGTGCTTGTCACGTGATCTTGTGGTCACGTCAAAACCCCCCTAAATGCTGCTTGGTTCTAATCCAACTGTAAACAACTGAGTTAAGTTATTTGGTTTGGGGAAAAAACATACTAACATAAGAACAAAGCCACAGTTCAAGCTTTTTCTCCGGCTCAGACTTTATAATCATCAATTGTATTTTATTTTATTTGAACCAGAGTCGGTCCAGATAAATATTCTGCCCATCTTCAGTCTTGATCCCTCATACATATGTGATTAAACTTTGTTGTTAGTCTAATAATAAGCTGCATTGTTGAAATATATTATAAGCTTATAAAATGACCAAAAATCATTTTGATGGATCAGTCTGCTGTTATTTACCTGTCGAGAAGTGCGAGCAGGGTGAGTCTGTCATACAGAATGTTGATCCACTTTCCAGGAAACAGTCGAAGTTTGTAGTAAATCTTCCGACTCGGCTTCTCCTGGGTGGAAGTCTCGGATGACTCGTCCAGAGAGTCCTCTTCCTGACGCACAGAGAAAAGATTTATGCCTGAATTTGGATTTGAACCACTTAATTTGGTGGTGACGAACAGCTGCATAAAAATAAAAAAAAACAAGAAATCCAATGATGTGCTTGGAGAAAGGTAAAGCTTCATGTAAGGGGGTTGAGCCTTTTGGGTGCAGTGGGTTTTTTGGGGGGATATCTAGCCCTGTAGAGGGTTGTAAGGAGGAGCGGCCCCATTTTAAGGAGGGGCCAGGTGTCTCAAAGGACGGCCACCTCAAGGGACGTCATGTAAATTGAATATATGATTGTCGTATGTGTAGTAAGTGTATTTTTTAAGTATTTTTCAAGGCTAATGTTAAGTTGCACGCACTTATGGTATACAGGTACCGGTAATACTGTCATATGGTATCCTTACTCCACAGTGTAGTCGTTAGTAAGGTGCAAGTACTGGCCCCTCCTGACCGCGCACAAATGCACAACATACAGGGTGTACAAGTCATATATAAGTGCCCGTCGAATGCCTGTAGGATGCCCACACAAACTACAATTTGATGGGTTTAAAAAATGATAAATAACAAACGTCTGCTTCTCTCCTTTTCACTCTCACTTACCCTTACTTGTTACTAAAGTGTCTACTACAACCTATTTCTCGCAGCAGACCCGTAGCTGTGGATGAACATTTTTGCTCTACAGGCTCTCAGAGCGTTCTACAACGTTGATATGTTGTGTGGGCCACCTGCGTACCCCGTACCGGTTTGCCCATTTTATGCCCACAGACTGCCAGTATCTACTTGTAGGTTGTCACCATTGACTGTATCAATAGTTGTGACTGAGGCTTAAAGAGCAACGAGCACCTGAAAAATCTCAGGATGCGTCCTCCGAGGTCTGAGCCTGTGCGCTGGGATGATGCGTCGCTGGAAAGGGCAGTCATTGTGTCCCCCCGCCACGCCGTCCTGACACTCCGAATTGGAGGAAGTTGACAGCAGGTCACTGAGCAAGAGCACAAGAGGATGAAGGCTTGCTGCAAGTCAAAGGAGACAGTGTAAAGGGCAAGAACAAACTGAAGGGATTTCCCAACGCACCACATGTTTCCCGTAATGAGCTCTGCTCCTAAGGGCAGGTTGAGGGCTCTCTCTGCATACAGCTTCCGAGGTCTGTCTCCTGATGAGACAAACAGAGACAGGAGTGGATTCTTTCAGCTTTATAAACAGACATTAAAGCTGGACTTTCTAAAGTTTCTCAGCAATTTTCAATTTTTACAGCAAAGCCCCAATCTGCTGATTTGAACTGGTTTGTGTAAACTTTGTTATCTGTTTAACAACCTCTGTTTTTTATTCCCTGATTCTTATTTTATATCAAAAGCCCATCTATGCTGCAAATCTGCATTAGGACAGGTGTTTGACAGTTTGTCTGTGTTGTTACATCTATCATTTAAAATCAATCTAATAAGAAAATATGAAGTTGTACAATGATAGAGGATTTAACTAACTGCTTAAACTTTTAGTCTTCATAACGAAGAGTCATGGGGCAAACGGGACAAGGCAGACAAATCAACAGAAGGTAAAATGCTTACTGTGCACCGTATGGAAGGTGTACGCCTCTTCTTTGTTGGTGGCCTCAGGTCTGCAGATGACCTGCAGCATGGAGCTCTCAGACTGAGATGTTTGGGAAGGCAGGGAGTCGTAGTCTGGATCCTTTTCTCTGTCGGTCTGGGGACTACAGAGGCACAGTGAGCCGAAGTCAATGAGTCTAACCGGTCTTGTGCCTCACGCTGTCCCAGCAATCCAACCATTCATCCATCAATTGCAGAAACCTATCCCAGCCACTTTAGGGTAAAGGTGGAGTACACTCTGGATGGTTTGCCAGTCTGTCACAGCACCTCATAATCACACACTCAAATTCACACCTAGGGCCAATTTAAGTCATTTAGAGCATTAACCAATAACATGTCTTTGGATCATGGGAGGAAGCCAGAGTCCTGGTGGAAAATGCACACATGCACGGGGATTCAAACCAGAGCCTTATCACTGTGAAGTGAAAGTGATAACCACTACTCCACCGTGCAGCCCACTGACCCAGCCACTTCCAACTTGCAGGCTGTAGCAGGAAACCCTCAATCAAGCATCTCTCCTCAGGTGTTACGATTAACATGAACATGACCAGCTCCCTCAACCAGGAAAACCTGTGTTAACTCCACCCATGCTGCCGGCTCGCTTGCTATTTTGGGTATCCCGGTTAAAAGCAAAATCCCAAACTGTGATCAAATTTGATTTATTTTTAAAAAATCAACAAACTCGCACAGTGCTAATAAACCCCTCCAATGTCATCCCTCCCTCTTCTGCATATAAAAGCTCTTCCACCCTTTATTCGGGAGGTGCAGCTAATGACAGGTGAGTCAAAGCCACCACACACCCCCAAGAATGTATCACCAGTGGCTGCCAAAATAAGAATCCTCACTCAAACGCTGAAGATTCAAAAGATTTGTTTGAATGTTTGTACCCTGTAGACACAGAATGAAAGTAACCAGGGGAATTATCAATCTAAACACAGATCTACCAAACATTTTTTTAAAAGTGCTGACTACCACTTGTTTTTTTTGATGGGCGACATACTAACGCCAAAGGATGAATCCACACTACCCCTTTGCCCCAATGCCACAAACCCAACATGATTACCTGCCCAGATCTGCAAGAATAAAGTGTAGCCCAAAACACAGAACAAGTTTATATAAATATATTCCTTCCGTCCAAAGAATAAACAAACCCCTGTTGCTTCAGCTTTTGTCTGTCCTTTCAATGGCTGAACAAGACAGGTAAAAAAAACTATAACTGAAAGAGAACAAAGTTCTTAAATCTTACATTTTACAGAAAACAGCTCAGTGAAAAACATTTCCTCCTCACACATACCTGTCAGGAGACACTATAGGGATGTGTGTGGGGGCCATCGCCTGCAGTGCGTTGGTTGGCAGACTGGTGGGTGGTTTGGGCCACTCCGCTTTGCTGTCAGAGTTGGTATCTGTTATTGTTTCATCTCTTCCAGGGGTTGCGCTCTGATTATTCTCTGAAGGAAAAGTAAAAACAGCTGGATGTAAGAGCTGAGTGTTGAGCCTACAAAACTAGGTCAGAATGAACAAGTTCTAAAGTGTAACATATGTTATTAACTTCTTAATAATCATGTATGTTATGGATTAGGAAAAACTGGTGGTTGAAGTAAACATTTCTTTAATAGTTAAGAATATTTTTTAAGATCTGCTGCAAAAAGAAGCAAGGATAAAAAAAGGCTAGCAGAGAGGATCATCTAGAAAGATTCACCTTCTTCTTCTCCATCTAATTTCTCTTTACTCTTTGGCTCCTCCTCCTCCTGCGTGCTAGTTCTTCCCCCCCTCGTACTGAGGAACCCCAGGAGCGACACAAACTCCAAAAAGTTGGACTCGTTGGGAATCTGGCCCTCTTTTGCCTCCAGGTCCGATTTGGAGCTGGTCATGGTTGTCTGTTAGGAGAAATAAAAAAATGTACTGTTTGAGTTTCACAGCAGATGGTTTAAAAACAGTCACAGAACCTGAATGAGGCATACTGTATGGTGTGAGCGGTCTGAGAGCAGAACAGCATCTTTCCCACTGTCCATGCTCAGTCCTCGGGCGTGGATCCGCCCCCCCGGGCCACACCGGCCCACAGTGTTCGGCAGACGTAGGAGCCCTTGGGAGTCCACATTAGCATCCAAAGGTTCGGTATCATCAGGGTTGGAGTGGACATCAATTCCCGATGAGCTGTTCTCATTGGTCACCAGGGAGCTTGCGGTTCTGTCAGCAGTCACGAGATTCTCCTGCTGTGGATCTGGACCCTCCAGGGTTGTGGACACTTCACTTTGGCTGAGAATCTGCTGCTGTTTGGCCGTGGCATCATCCTCAGAGCCAATCACTTGACCTCCCCCCTCCGGCCCCTGCTTCTCCTCGGGGGAGTCAAAGGTGATGATGGGGATTTTGATGTGACATTCACCTGCATCCATCTGAGCCTGGCAGAACACACACATAAAAACACACATGAGAGCCTCACCCTTGAATGCAATACATTCTTAGAGGTAACAAAATAGCGTAAATGCAGACACTCCTAAATTTTGGACTTTTACTGGTACTTTTATTTTTATTCATTTTATTTCATTTTTTTTCACTTGTCCTGTCCGAAAGCTGAGAAACAGATGAGAGGTGAAGGCCTCTTGTGTTTGACATATTTTACTTTAACAACAGGGGTTATGAGTCTTCAGACAAACCAGTGGTATATCTGAATAAACCCCTTTTGTAATTGAGACCAAACTTTATTAGTTTTAATCATATTTGACAATCTTTTGTGTTGGACCGAACGGAAAAAGAAAGGAGGGAGGAAGAAAGAGTGATATTAGAGAGGGGGGAATAGGAGGGTGATTATAGAAGGGGGAGTAAAACCATGAAGCAGCATAAAGCAACAAGTTTCTGGATGGTTATACTCATTACAGTGAGGTTCAGATGTTATACAAGTCTATAAGGTCGGGGTCTGTCCACACACACTGAAATGTTATAAACACACCTGTTGGCTCCAAAAATCTTCACATGTCAACATGCACACAATACAAATAATGTTCACACACGCATACCTATGCATTCAAACCAACTAGTGTGAAATATTTCATTCTATCACGCAAACTATTAGTGCAAAGGTGCGCTAACACCTGCACTCAAGTGAGTGTTCATGTTCTTCTAAAATGGATGATGGAATGTAATAAGAAGGAGGGAGAGTGTCCAGTCATCCCCACACCAAGACCCCCCCGTAGCAGCAGCGGCAGCCAGATGGGCGACAGTGCCTCAGGTGGTTCAGCAGGTCGTCCAATGATCGAATGGTTGGCAGTTCGATTCCCCGCTCCCCCAAGCCAGCTGTCATTGTGTCCTTGGGCAAGACACTTCACCCTCCTTGCCTCCAGTGTGGCTCCACTGGCGTGTGCATGTGTATGAATGATCCCGGTGATTGTCAGAGGGGCCGTAGGTGCAAACTGGCAGCCACGCCTCTGTCAGTCTGCCCCAGGGCAGCTGTGGCTACATCAGTAGCTCACCATCACCAAGTATGAATGAGGAGTGAATGAATAATGGACACAATGTAAGTGCTCTGAACGTCTGGAAAAGCGCAGATAAATCTAATCCATTATTATTATTATTATTAGATTCCCCAACATCCGCACAGTGTTTACCGGTACTTTTAAATCATTGCCACCAAGTCTTTAATCAAAATAACACATCTTCTAAAAACAACTTTAATACATAGCAGAAATGTTTTTAGAATATTACATCTGAACTGGTTAACGTAAAGTAAAATGTTGAATCTGTGTTTAAAAAACGACATAAACAACTCAAGTGGTCGTCCAGAATCTGTGGCTCCAAAGCAAGCCCATACAATTAATCCTCTATTTCTGTTCTTGACCTGATTAAATGACCCCATTTACCGCATAAAAACAAATTGTCGTTCTTTATTCTTTCATTACTGATGGAACAACAATGCTTTTATTGATTTGAATCAGTAAGACGTCAGCAGAACAAGAATCATTAAGCATTTGTTGTCCTGAAGTCACTTCAAGCATCAGCTCGGTTGCGTGATGGAAACGTGCGGGATTTCTTTTTACATTTCTGTACTTGATTTTTTAAATCCGCTATGTGGCAAGTGAGGAGTCTAAGTCATCATTGCAAACAAATATTTTAAAAAAAATGTAAACCTTAGTTATTATGAAGCCATGTTGTTTACTTCACATCTTCATAACATATTTGTATGATGTCTATGTTAGCATATGTTGCAGGGCATTTGGAGGTATCATGAGTCTGACTGGATTTTTAAAACAATTATTTAAAGGGAAACTGAGAGGAAAAAGTTTCTCCCAGAGAGGTTGAAAACAAATAATCCGGCCTAACCTGTGCGTTCTCCAGAAGGCTCTGCTTAACGCTCTCCTCCAACTGAGTGGCGGTCTGTGGATCACAGCTCATGGTGATGATGATCTTTACTGTGTCGCTGTTGTCCACGTGTGTTGACAGGCCGGGGCTGGAGGTATCCACCAGAACTACCTCAATCTCATCTGAGCAGTATGTTTCCTCCACAAGCTCAGCCTGGGACAAAAGGATGAGGAAGGACTTATTGCAGTAGTTGACAACCAAAGCCTGTTGCTGATGCTGACAGAACGCTAAGCGATTGCATAGTTGAATAATAAACATGAGTTAACTGGTAACTGATGCATTCAATAATATACTAAGTATTGCAAAATAATACATACAAGAGGCTGTTAATCAATACTTAATTATGCATTAACATTAATAAAGGGACCCTTATTAGAAAGGCTTGATGAGGTTATATTCTTCTGTGAGTAACCTAAACTTTTTTTACAGTTCAAAATAGAAGAAGGTCCTGAGCATTGTGATTTTTGTCTGCAATATAAAACAATACAAATACTCTCTAATTTAAAAAACAGCTTAAAAAAATTAAGCGTTCTTTTGTAATATATAATATGATATTTTTCTCTCTAAAAGTCAAAAAAGTTTAAAAATTTAAAAAAAAGAAAACAGAGACCTTTTTGCCTGGGAAAAATAAACTGCATCCACTGTTGCCAAGTAAAAATTTCTTCTTGGTGAGGTATAAATGATTTAACATTCATTTGCAGAGAAAAAAACACCATCAAAATCTATTTTAGCGATACTTCTTTTGTAAAGCAGGACAGCGGACACACTTAGAAATTTCCACATTTCAATTTAACAACAACAACAGTATGTTTTCACCTTTAAACCATGCTTATTGTAAATGTTTACCGTTATAGCAACACATCCTGCTTAAAATAACACAAAAATACTTTCAGGAATCACTTTATTTTTGACAGTGCTCTGTTTCTAACTCTGCAGAGCTTACCTGTGCAGGAGCCTCTGGGATATCAATGGCCTCATCCTGACTATAATCTTTAAGCTCAATGGAGTTGTTGTTAGCATCTGATGGCTCCTTTTGCTCCTCACCGCCTTCCTCACTCTCATCCTCACTTCCATTGGAAGGGGGAAGACCTTCATCCGCTGTGTCTTTGTCCCCGAAGTCTTTTCCCTCTGTTCTGTCCTGCTCTGATTGCTCCTTGTCCGTCAGTAAGCTTAAGTTATCCAGCATTTCTTTCCCGTCTCCAGTTTCAGGTCTTTTCACATCAATATTCCCAGCAGAACCAGGATGTATCTCCTCTGTATCAGCTCGGGATGAGGGCCTCTGCTGAGCCTGCAGCAGTGGGGCGTCCTGGTCTGGATTAGGGCTGGAGAAATCATTCGGAGAGGCGTCCGGGCTTTGATCCACCTCTTCGTCAGCTGGCTTCTCCTCTGCAGCAGCCTCAACGTGTCCTAAAAGATAATCGTTCCAATAAATATTTAAACAGTATGAAAATAATTGTTCTGGATCTTTGTTTGGGTCTCATCCAGTCACAAGTGGGACAGCCTCCAGCCCCCTGGGGCCCTGAGCAGGGCAATAGCTGTAAATCTAACCCTTGTTGTACTTTTGTTTTTCACTGTAGTGACATGTCAGACTTTACAGAATGAAAACAGTCATTATTTAAGATAAAGTTTCCCCCGTTAAAATGGCGTGCTGCAAGTGTTATTATTAAATTATGTTATTATTAAAACCAAATGGGAGAATTTTGGGCAAATATCTGATGCAATGCACCACAGTCTTTACATCCTATTTTGTTGTTTTCAGTCAGCTGACTTCACTCTTAATGATCACCATTAGGTCATAAACGTACAGGAAACAGTCTGTTGGCCTTTTTGGCCGGCGACTTGGCAGAAGATCAGTTCTGTGCCTGTTTGAGAGCATTTTAAATGGTTTTGTGTTTTAGGATCTTAAATGAAAAATCACTTTCATTGAGGAAGAGGAAAAGAGTTTGCTTCCACTCTGTAATGCAGCCCATTTAGATCACTATCTTATTTGATACCTATACCTATCTTATTTGATTTCTTTTTTCAAACCATCTTTAAAATCTAACAACTACACATTACATTCTGCAGGATGCTGGACAGAAAAAGGTCACTTTCAACTTTTACTGCTGATCCAGATTCAGATCTGCCATAAACCCAAATTCAGATTAAAAAATACATCCCGTTGTCATTATAGCGCAATTAAATAAATATGTGCTAATTTTAAAATTATTTATCAGAGAAGCTGACTGATAATCAACAGATTTCTACTATGGATTTACAGTGGGCATATGCAACTTTCATTTTGACTACATACACACAAACACACTCAGACACACATATATGTACCGAACATTGGATTTTTGGAAAGAAAATAACTTTTTAATCCAGAACTCGGAAGCTTTGAAGCAGATATGAGTGCATTACAGTTGCGACAACCAGATTTAGACACTCTTAATGATTTATATTTCACATTTCAGATAAAATTAGTATATTCGATTTATTTGTAGTATTGGTTTATGAGAAATAAAGCTTTCTCTTCCAACCTGAAGATGGGTTGGCATCCCCTTCCACAGCCTTTTCGTCCTCCGACTTTGAACAATCCTGCATGGTTGACAAAAGAAAGGTGGATGCAATCCAGGGTGTTATGTTATTCTTTTCTTTTTTTCTGATATCTGTCTATGAGTTTTCACTCACCAGTCCAATCAGCCCCGGGTCTGTTTCGGTCTGTTTCACTGTCACCTGAATCACTGGACTGGGACCCTTTGGAGCCAATGTTGTCATGGCAACGCTGTCAGGGACTGTGCTGCTCTTTCTAGTGGACAAAAACAAAGAGGGATTCGGGAGAAATGAAATGATAAAAGCAAAGGGACTATGGAACTTCTGTGGAAAATTATGGATTCCTTTTAAAGGAAATGATCTGGCCTGCATTCTAAGTACTTCAGGTTTTATTTTTTAGATTTTTGGAATACTTCAGTGACTTCCCATAATATGCCCTGGACTGTGACCCTTGCTGGATTCAAACCCAGTTGATGAATTTAGGCCCACGGCAGTACCACTGATCCACAGCTCAGGGGAAAATATACAAGAAGCCGGACTACAGCCCAGATAAAAACATTAAATAATTAAAACAGCGCCCCCTTTTTTAGTTTGGTAAAAAAAAATACTCTGGCTGTTTGACAGATAAAACCTTTTTCTAAACACGTTTTAAGTACAAGTCGCTAAATCAAAAAGGTAACTTTAAAAATGGACTTAGAAACAAAATATGTTATATTGATATAAAATATAAGAATTTAATCTGCGGATGCTTACAGTCTGCACTGGCTTTGATTTTAACAGATTTATATATGAGCCCCAATCTGTCTGTATTATTATCAACAACAATTGTGTGTCTGTAACCAAAGAAAGACTTCATCTTGTGGGCTTTATATATCCATAAAAGTCAAGATAAATAGAAAAAGTGTTTATAAAAGCTTTTCTCAGACTTTAGTCTTTGAGGCACCATCCAAAAACTGAAGTTTGGCACAGTCAACAGGCATGTGAACAACAAACAAATCCTTCTTCTCTAATTATTAATTCTAACTGTGAATTTAGAAAACATTTTATAGTTAGACTTGTTCATAAAACAGATTACACTGTTGAAATGGTGGAAATGGGGTTGCATCTGTAAAAGTAAATAAATAATAAAAACAAGAGGCTTTTAGTGGTAGCAGCAGACTAGAACTGGAAAATATTTGTAAAAAATGTTGTTTTTAGCATGTGGTCATTTCACAGATGCCCTCAGGCTTTGGAACACTGGGCACTGAGCTTACAGTCAGCAGGTTTGAGTACAGGCACAGTTTGCTTTACAGTGAAATCTGTGAATGGGAATCAGCTGAACTAAAAAAGATTAGATCTGGAAATGAGGTACGATATTTAAAAGTATTATTAATCATATTCTAGGTAAGACTCAAAAGTAATCATAAGCCACTTAAAATCAAACTAATTTACCTATTTATTAAGATTAAGTATCAATTATGACAGTTTATAATTACTACAAAATATCTGTTGTGTGATTTACTGTTTTGTGTTTTTCCAAATAAAATCCTCCCACGTCGTTTTCAGTTCTTGTTTTATCTCAGTTGGGTGAAATACAGAGCAAGAAGAAAAGGGAGGATTTCCTTTTATCTGCGTATAAGAGTTCATGACAGCGGAGAGGCCAACCAAAAACAGGCTAAAAGTGGAAGCACAGAGATGTTTGAAAGAGTCTGAGATGCTTGACTTTGAGGAAAGATACTGCCAAAAAAAACTCGTTTGACGTAAAGATGTGACCTCATTTTGTTTTAACCCACATTTTTGACACTGTTCTAGAGGAGCCAGAATGTTTATTACATAATAATTCAATTTTAGCATTATAAATGTAGCTCTCTGGTCTCTTTCAGAGCAAATGCTTCAGGAACAATGAGTTGTTTGCTGAATGATATTTTTTACCTGATACTGGCCGGCATACAGGAGTCTGAGGCATTGCTTTTGTTTTCCTGAGCCTTGCTGACATCAGACAGGCTGCTCCGGACCACCGCCTCCCCCTCATCGAACATCACATGCAGCCTGTGGTTGGCCAGCTTGATGAGGATGAAGAAGACAGTGATGGAGCTGCAGTAGATGCTCAAAGCCATGGTGGTGGGAGGAAGAGCCTGTGGAAGACAGGGGTTCTGTTAGCTTCAATGCGGGATCTGCACGGCTCAGGGGGGAACGACCAAAGCTCTCAACCATGAGTCACGCTTTGTGGAGAGAAATCCGGCTGTTGCAGCAGGCTCTTCTTTATATGGAGTCATTCTAGCAAGTCACAGGACAAAAGAAAGTTACAACGCCTGGGATAATGTCACATTATCACTCAGAATAATGCATTCTGAAGGCCATGTGGAAATGTTAAACAACAGTTGCTTGCTTCACTGCTGTCACATCCATGTGTTCCCTCCCTGCATGTGGGAGGGGGAAAAACCCACTGCGACAGAGCCCCCGCTTCCAGCCTACCTCTGAGAGCAGCAGCAGAAAATGATCTTCAGGATGTCTGCATCCCGCAGAGAGTGTGGCAAATGTAACCTATTGTGTGCCTCGCACCACCTCCACGGCCTTGAACGTCATGTCCCCCCTGGAAACTCACCAGATGGAGAGACAGGGGCAGCATCAGGAGAAATATCCAGAGATAGAGGTGGCAGGAGTTGTTGAATTTGTTCTGATCCGGGTCGTGGTACCAGCCCCCGGTCAGGGATGCCCAGACCCCCTGACGCAGGGTCTGCACGACCTGGGAGCCCATCTCTTCTCCACTCTCCTCCTCCTCCTCCTCCTCCACCTCCTCCTCCCCGCTCAGGTTGGACGGACGGATGGTGATGATGAAGCTGCTGCTAGGCTACAATGGGATGGGTCTCCTCTAACGCACGCTGCTGCCGCTACGCCTCCATGTTGGAGCGATGTGGCTCGCCTCCCTCGGCCTCTCCCTCATGCCTCGTCGGTGTCTCCCACAGATGCCCGCGCGTGTGCCGTTTCCCACGCCGGTGTGGATCCGTGCGTCGTCGCGATTCTCATCCTGACCTGTTCATCCCTCTCCGTTCTCCCTCTCCCCCTCCTCCTGCACAGATGCGCAGCTTTCACCCCTCCTCCTCCTCCCCTTTTCACTCCTCCCCTTCTGCATGCCCATCCTTTCGCTGAAATGTGAGCACAACCAGGAGGTTTGCAGAGCAAATAACACAAGCAGGCTAGATTGTTCACGAAGGTTTGTGTAAACATTTGCAAACAGTTAAGGTGTCCATAAACATATTTAGAATTAATCCAGATTTTTTTAAAGTCCTTTAACGCATCATACAAAGTGCTTTTAATATGTGAGCATGTGCATTAGCATTTCCATATTTTCAATGGGAGCTGCTCTCCGCACACATTCCTCCACTGACTCCTCCTTCCAAGCAAACCGGTCACGTGACACGTCGGCAACCAATCAGAGGGCTCAGTTGCCAGCCTGGAAAGCAGCTCCTCTGCTCGGACCTTCGCTCCTGCCTCTGCCGCGTCCCAGTCCGCGGCGAGGGGGAGGAGGTGGTTCAGGCGTGTTTTGATTAAACTTTACTGAATGTATTCATAGGGATTTTTTTCCATCACTATGAATGGTTGCGATACATTCCCAGGATGCTGAATCTGCCAACTAAATGTTCTGCTCACGGCTGCGGGCTTCACAGTCGGAGGAGAATTGAACTTTTGGACGGTCTGACGGAGGAGCGGAGCGGCTTTTCAGACACCAGGCAACGGACTGATCTATGCTAAGCTAACCCGCTAGACAGAACCCTTGGATGCTGGTGGAATTCCTGCTAAAAGTCCACAAATGACCTTGGAATGTAAAGTTTTTAATATTCGGTTTCTACAAAGACTTTACCGTAAAGTGGGACCGCGGAGGCTCGGTGTGTTCGGTCGCAGTGAACGGCGCAGGTGCACCTCCTCCTCCTGCGGCACCTGTGGAGGCTCGGAAACTTCGGCGAAAAGTTAAGTTTATCGTCATTCCTTTGTGGCAAAACTAGCTCCTTTTATAATTTAGTCTTTTTTTTAAATATAGGTATATAACTAATAGTGTTATTTCACGACCTTTGGTTTTTAGCAACTGCTCGCGTCAGTTGCTAAAAAGCATTTTGGCTAAACTTAGCCAGCATCTTCGCTAGCTGCACGCTGACCCACACTGACGCCGGACTGGCGACCTGGATTCGGGCTTCAGCACATTCGCTCCCGGAGGACTTTGGACTGTTCGGTGCGCTGTGCAGAGATTAAAAAAAACATTAAAACCCAACTTTTGATCACTTTTAAAGTTTACTTTTTATTCTAGTTTAGTTCTCAAAGCTCTGCACCCTATGGTGCCGCTACGGCCACCAAGAAATGGATGTCTCGCAGGCCGCTTTCCCAAACGGTGAGGGGCGGCCGGGCGGCGGTGGGACAGGGGAGAATGTTTGGACGGAGTCCGCGACGGTCCGGCCGTGGGCTCACTCCGCCCCGCTATGCCCGACTCGATCTCTGTGGACAGCCGCGTACGACTACGAGGCGAGCGGTGAGGATGAGCTCAGCCTCCGGAGGGGGGACGTGGTGGAAGTCCTATCCAAGGACGCCGCTATCTCCGGGGACGAGGGATGGTGGACGGGAAAGATCAACCACCGGGTCGGGATCTTTCCCTCCAACTATGTCACTTACCAGCCCGCTATTTACCGACTCCCCACGGGAGCTGGGTCGGTTGGGGGACAGGAGCAAGCCCCCAGCCCGCCCGTAAAGATCCCCTTCAGTGAGCTGACCCTGGAGGAGATCATAGGTGTGGGTGGATTTGGCAAAGTCTACCGGGGGACGTGGAGAGACCAGGAGGTCGCAGTGAAAGCGGCCCGGCAGGACCCGGACGAGGACATAACGGCCACTGCCGGCGGCGTGAAACAAGAGGCGAAACTCTTCTCCATGCTGCAGCACTCCAACATTATTAAACTGGAGGGGGTGTGCTTGGAGGAGCCGAACCTGTGCCTGGTCATGGAGTACGCCCGCGGAGGGACCCTGAACCGGGCGCTGACCGGAAGGCGTATCCCTCCGCACATCCTGGTCAACTGGGCCGTGCAGATCGCGAGGGGGATGCACTATCTGCACGAGGA
This sequence comes from Oryzias sinensis, assembly GCA_037389245.1. Taxonomy (NCBI): domain Eukaryota; kingdom Metazoa; phylum Chordata; class Actinopteri; order Beloniformes; family Adrianichthyidae; genus Oryzias; species Oryzias sinensis. The sequence continues at coordinate 13,291,736 of CM074500.1, forward strand.
GGCTGTGGTCCCCATCATCCACCGGGACCTGAAGTCCAGCAACAGTAAGGAGCGAGTGTGCGCATGCGCGTGGGTGATTGATGAAGATACTTCTTAGCTTTGGGTATGGCCGGAAATCGGCAAGGGCGAGGGGAGGCAATGCCATCCAAATGCCGTCACTGCCCCCCCCCCCCCATCCAAAATTAACTTTAGAAAAAAAAAAGACAGAAAACAACAAGAATAGACAAATAAATTGTATGGATGGACGGACAGACAGATGAGAGGGAAGTCTCAGGGAGAGCATCAACGTAAAACTCATGAGACATCAAAGAACAAGGTGGATATATGGATAGATGAACTGATGGTAGTAAGGTTTTCTAAGCATTTTATGGGCTCAGAGAAATATGACACCTCAAACTCCATGCAGATTTCCTCTGTACTGGTCTCCAGTTTTTTTTTCTTCACTGTAGAAGATTTTGGAACTTCACTAAATTAGATTTCATTTAAAACTTTCGTTTTGTCCATTATGATGTGATTGCAATTAGTCAATAAAATGAAATCTCAGTAAGTTAATAAAAAGCAGCAGTGAACTCACTCATGGTGCATGAAGTGGTGGGGGATGCCATCAAGAGGATCTGAAATAAAGTGAAGAGTTTGCTCAGCTGGGCCGCCCGCCCCCCTTCCCTATCCCCTAAAACTCACTCACCTTCCCTACCCCCCTCTCAGAAATGTTCTTCAAATAAAGTCAGTGATTTAGCAAACAGAGAACTAATCCACACTCTCCAGACCATGTGCTCAAACACCCATAGTCAACAGCTGATGTCGCTGCAGGAAGATCAGGATTTTGCAGAATCCCCCAAAAATCTGATGTCATTTCAGTTTCTGTAGGATTCAGTGTTTGTAGAATAAATGTTTGATCTTTTAACGAAACCAAACTGATGTTGCTTGAGGAGCCTGGTGTACAAGATGCGTCAATGTAAATTAGGAGGCCGCTCACCTGGAGTCAGGTGTGTTAAAATGACTTTTTTTTTTTTTTTTGACGCAAGCGTTTTATCAGTTTGTAGGGGAGCAGCTTTGCTTAGCTGATGTTTTTCTCCAGATGTGACAGTGGGTATGTCAACTTTACACATTCCATACTATCCAAGAACAAACTGAATTCATTTTCTTCTTAAATAAACCAGATTAAACCAAATCTAACATCTTTCTTTTTTCCTAATGACCCCCTTTTGTCTCAGAAATGACTGGAGAAGAATCCGCCATTATTTAAGGGAAAGATTAGTGCTTAATTAAAGAGCAGATGGAGAGAAAGCTTGAACGGCTGTTGGACAGTTTCAGCTAATCCAATGTTTGATGAATCTACACTAACAGACCCCCATGAACGGCCGCGGGGCTGCGAATGCAGGGCAGAGTGTTTGTTCTGTCACTCCACTGTGACCCAGAGAAACGTTAAAGCAAAGACAACGTTCGAGAATGAAAGAAGCCATGCTGGTGGCAATGAAACCTGAAGCCTCTAATTTGTCTTTCAAAACAAGAAAAATCAAATTTGTTAAACTAAAACAATTCTGTGGCAGCAGTGGTATTCGTTGGACATAGGCGGTCGTATCAGTGTCAGAAGTCTGAACATGTGTTGTCAATATACAGTGTTATCTAAATAAGGATAGTGAAAGAAGTGTTTGCCTAAGGCATTTGGGCAGAAAGTTCCCAAAGACAAACAGTTTAAGGTAGAAAAAAAGCCATTTTTGCTTCTTTTTTTGGTGTTACCTGAATGCCAGACCGTGTAAAATTATCAAAAAAAGGAAGTATGAAAAAAATTAGAGAAATAAGAGTTAATCTTTTTTGCTTTAATAAGAAAAGTGTTTAAAACTGTTTTTATTTCTTCCTGTTTTTTTATCTTCTTTTATTTGAGTCAACCATCCCAGGTACCGAAGGAGACCAAAACCTAAACCAACTTACCGTCTCTCATTTCTCAGCCCACATGCTGCACACTCACACAGACAGACAGACAGACTCTATTTGATCAATGATTAGCCTGTAAAGTAAAATGTTGGAAGTCAGCAAGATTTGTCCAGTCTCTTTTGTGCTTTTTCAACCTAATCTGTAAAATCCCAGCCTGCAGGGAGGAATGTTGCTAATGAGGGATAAAAGCTTAACATACGTTTGCACAATGGACTGGTCAAGCAGCGGTTGCTAGGCTACTGCGGCCAAAAGAATGGCTAGGACTCGGAGGGTCTCAAAGCCCTGGTTTTGTTTTGTTCCGTTCATATTTAATCTCCCAGAGAGCAGCGCTACCCTTTTATTAGCACAAACCGAGCGGGCTTCCCTTCCTAGTTTTCCCCAGTCTGCCTCCTCTCGCTGCAGGGTCTTCTCTTGGCAAGTATACTCAGAAACTTTTTGATTATTAACGGGGACTTTTCATCAAAATGACTGCATAATTTGCTGATTTCATAAGAAACAGTGCACCTAAATGTCCTTTAGATGCAGAAATCCTTTTTAATGAAGACGATCTGCACATATCTGGATGTTTTCAGTGTCTAGATTAGAACCTGGTGTTTTACTCTTTGATTTTTTTTTACGTTTTTTTCCAGAGTACTTCTCTCCTCATCTCGTTGGTTTCTGTCACTGTTTTCTTTGATTGGCTGGCTTCAAAGAGCTGCACATGACAGAAAAAAAAAGAATACGTTGCACTGAAACCTGGCTCTCGGCCAGCACACGTAGCCTGTACACAACGGTTTGGAGCGCTACCTTTCTTGGTGTGAGGCTGCGGTATGTCAGGAATGCCTGCTTGAACGCCACTGAAACGGTTCCGTTCCGAGCGTGTGCAGCAGCGCTCTTCCCATCTTTCTAGAGCTTCATCCCACTGTCCCATACCACCCCCTTCCTTCCTCCCGTTTCTCTCTGACTCCACCCCCTCTTTCTGTAGAAACATGCAGGCATGGTAAACATTGAAACACACAAGGAATCAGAGAAAGTTTGAGTCTGCAGGGGGGAAAAAACCTGCTATTCAGCTCACAAAGAACATTTTCAACTTGGAATACGGTTCGTTTTAAAAGTTTAGGGGTAACAGTTTGCCTAAAAACAGTAACTTAATAAACAGTACATCAGAAAAATTAAACAAGACTCCTTTTTTTGTTTTTCTCCCATTATCCAGTTTTGCAGCACAGCTTTCCCCGGCTTCCCACAATTACCCCTGGTGACACACAGACAGTTAGTGGCTGTCTTTTCTCTAAGAAGAGAATGGGCAGAGGGGAGAGAGGAGGAGTTGAGATGCTTTCACTCTGTTTTTTTATGACCTCTCCCTGACTGCACCTATTGTTGCAGGCCTGGGTGAAAAGGAAAAAGGCCCACAGCTGAGTAGAGCTGCCTTCCAAACCGACCAATCCTCTGCATTCCTGCCTGTTGCCGGCTATCGCGGTGATGGATGCTGTTACCGGGAGAGACATTACCTGAACGCCTCCCAACATTTGATATGTTTCACGCTGCAGAGACATGGGGTTTTAGACTTTAACAAGCAGGGAAGAGGACAGACAAAGAGTAAATGGCCCAGAGAGATGTGATCATGATGGATGGATTTAGCTCACTATTAGCCCTGATCCTTTTCCCATCAAGCAGAATGCCCAGGGGCGCTCTTATTTCCACCGGGAAACGAGCATCAGTCACTGAATGTGTGCAGCCTTACTTCAGCTGCACTTGTCTGCACAGTGCAGGAAAGTGCTTCAAAGTTAAGTTTACAAACATGTTTAAGAAGCCATTAAGAGCGTTAAAGTCCCTTTCCGATCATGTTTTGGTCTTTTCTAAAATCCTTCCCAGTGGTCTTTTAATTATGATAAAGCCGTTTTTAACAGAGAAAACAGTGTTGTATTCTAGGGTATGGTTTCTGTAAAGCGGTGTAGGTACCATAACCATTCGGCCTGGAACTTCCGTTCGGGGTCCTTCTGGGTCCTGGGACTAATGCTGACGTCACATTATGTGATTGGCTGTTCAATGGTCCAATGACGTGTCAGATAGTGATTGGTCTGGACAAATTACGATATAACCATAGAAGATGTATATTATGAAGTCTGTTGTAAACAAACGTGCCTTTATTATTGTTATAATTATTATTAAATGCATGGTCGCTTATAGTTTTTTTAATCCGTGCGCCCACAGCTTTATTATTGGCAGAACGGACCCGGAAGAACAACATTTAGCCGTGCTGACAACATTTTCAGCCACGGCTGAACTTAAACTGGAATAACAAGTGGATTGTGGCAACATGTCTTTATAAAAATTACAAAGAATATCGTCAGACCCAATTTATGAGGGAGAATGACTTTAGGTTACAAACAGAAATGTGAAATGAAAATTTGTTGAGCCCGAGTAGATCTTGAAGCTACGTAGTTTGTCCACTTTGGGTTACCGTAGTGTGACGTTACCTTCAGTCGAAAGGACCCCAAACGGAAGTTCCAGGCTGACCGGTTATGGTACATACAGCGGCTGTAGTTCATTCAAAATTTGTGTGGAGTTGTGGGCGGGAACGTTGGTGTGGAGCAAGCCCACTGAATTTCCCATCATCCATCTAGTTACATGCTCTTTTGCTAGCTTACAGCCCCTCACAACCCCAAGCTCACATTACTGGTGCATCAAAAATGGCGAGCAATATTGGAGCCATTTACTCTTTGCCGTACAGTTTGAGCCATATGCCAGTTAAGACGAGGAAAATGACGTACATGGATCTGAGCATGGAGCTGGTTGCTTGCCGTGTTGCAGACCTACCTGCTTGTTCCAACAGCATTTTTTCTGCTCCTGATTCACCACAGTTTAAATAAAGAAATACTCAGAAATGCAAGTTTCAGCTTGATTTTCTTTATATGTCATCACCAAAAACACGATATTCATCGGAGTGGGTCTTAAAGAAAAAACACTTTTACCGTTGAAGCCCATTGTGTTGTACAGTAGAGAGCATTGCTCAAGTAAAGGTTAGAGTTAAGTGTGCAGGAGCAAAATGCTTTACTTTTAACTGATCTGTCCTTTGGTTTGCTCTGTAAACTCCTGCTTTCACAATAAAAGCATTTAAAGGTGAAGTCCTGTCAGTTTTCCTAGATGAGCGAAATGTGTTCTCCGTATTTGATGCAACCCCTGGGGGGAGCAGTGTACTGCAGATGCTGCTGCGCTCGGGAATCACGGACCATAGAAGCATTCTGTGGCGTTTGGCGTAGCTGCAGATCATGTGTTAGGACTCGTAGAATAAGGGGAATTTCCTTCTAAACTTACTCTAAGGTTTCCCTAGTTAGAAAAGACCTAAAGCAGTCGAATGTAATTTAAGACTATGCTGTAGATGTAGTTGTAGTACTTAAAAAAAAAACATTGCTACCTTTGGGGGAGGAGCTACAGAAAGAAGCGTGGGACCTGCCCTGCAAACAACAGGTATTCTTCTGATCTTTCTCGGGATTCCCCATGAACGATGTGCGTCAAGACTTCTGCAGAAAGCATTGAAATGAGGGTTGGTCTGGAGGCGGATCCGCCTTGGAGGCGAATCCATCTCCAGTTGCGTTGAGCTGCTGTCCTCTTCAGGACTTCTTCCTTTCATAATGGGAAGCTCCAGATTTTTTGCAGCTCTTAGATTCGTGAAGGACGACGGACACGATTAGGCGCTTATAAATGCACATGCTGGTTCTGACCAAACATTTATGAGCTGTCTGAGTTGATGCCTGATAAAATTGTTTATCTCATTTTGGAAGTATTAAATGTAAAGTTTTTGCTATTTTTTCATAGAACACTTGACAAACGGATCCAATAATATTTGCCACAACTTTCTTAACCTAAGCTGAAATAAAGGTTAGCATGGTTAAATCCTAAATGAATCAGAAGCAAGGGATTGAGATGACTCCTCCTATGGCAGAGGTCTATGCATTTTGACCTTAAAAAATGTTACATTCCCACACTAAAGGTTGATATTCGTGTCATTCATTTTTCAGTAAATATAAATTAAAGGACCACTTATAATAACTCTGTTAGTCTTTATGTTAAGTTGCAATTAGAAAAATGTATTTTAGCTTCTGCTGTGACTGTTATTTAGATCATAATTGCTGTTTTAGTTCATAAAAGTTATATTGTCATGTTTTGAGTTTGTTGTCTTGTTTTTCGTCTTAGTTCTTGTTCTGTCTTGTTTGTTTCTGTTTCCTGTTTTATTTTTGAAAGGTTTCCTGTCTTGTCTTTTTTCTTGAGTTTTACTTTCTTTGGTCCCCATCCTGCCCTGATCGTGTTCACCTGTGTCTTGTCTGCCCTGTCTGTATTTAAGTCTAGTCTCTGCCTTCTTCCTGGGCTGGTCCATTAGTTCTGTTATGGTGTTCTTGTCCTCCTGTCCTGTCTCGCCACGTTCTTGTTCCATGTTCCTCGCCACGCCAATGTAAGTTTTTGTTTTGTATTTCCTGCTCTGCAGCGCCTTTTGTTATCATTAAACCCTCTAGTCCCTGAACTTTGTGCCTCCGCCTCTGCATCTGGGTCCTACCGGCTCTCGAGCCACCCCCGCATCGTGACACATATAACAGTAGAGGTATGGAGGCTGCTGTAGGAAAGGAGCTTTTAGAGCCACAGAAACATCCTCCAGCTTGACCCCAGGAAAAAGCAAGGGGACTTTAACGTCTGTTAAGATTTGGAACGCACACACGTGACTCTAAAAGGGATATAGAGGGTATAGAAAATGGATCAATGGATGGATTGTGCAAACATATTTATGTATTTTAACTGTTGTTAAAATAATCTTTTTCTTTAAACTCTCTTGTATACGTTTTTTTTTTTGTTATGGCTTTAGTGAAGTTTCTTGTCTGTATTTATTACAATTGCAGCTCAAAAAAACAGTACATTGACCTGAAAAACACTTTAGATTTTAAAAGCAAGAGACTAAATGACGCATTCAAGTGCTGGTTACATACTCATGGAACTACACTGTCACAGCCTAAAGAATAACTTCTTTTTAAAATTGTCACGATAACCTTTGTTTCGTCCCTTAAACATTTTGAGTGTTGGGGCTTTGCTTGTTAGGAAGAAACTCTTGATAGCTGCCGCCTTCTTCTCAAAGTGGCCAATCCCATAATGATAGCCAACCTGAAAGATAAATGTTATCTAGGATGGTGGGTTAGATTAGTCGTGTCGGGTTTTTTTTTTTGTGTCTGTCTTTCTAACTTCACACACACGTCAAAGTGATTCTTACCTGTCAGTTAATGAAAGACAAACACGAAAGGGTCACTAAAAACTTGAAACTAAAATAATATTTAAAAGATGACAGAAAATCAGACACTGACTGCTTTTTAGTTTTACAATCCTGGATAAACATGAAACTGAATCTAGAAAAGATTTTACATAGTTTGATCAAAGGGCCATGTCTGCACGAATTAGTATCTCAGTTGTCCTGGAACTTTAAACCAGTCTTAGTGTCTGTTTAAAAGGTGACAATAGTTATGGTGCTGTGACATGATGAAGATGACAGACTGTAAGGGATCGAGCGGCCAAAGAGGACAACAGAAGTTTATCAAAAACAAAAGTTTTAATTTTCTCAAAAAATGTAAAAAGATGAACAAACTGGGCCCATAAAAGAGGTCAACAGAAACATAATTAACTCAGGCAATAACTTTAAGTTAACCAACTGAATAGACCAAGTAACAGAAATGAACTGACCAAAGACACAACAGGGGAACATGTATAGTGGCTCAGTCCACTTGAGAAACATGGGGGGGAACTAACATGACTACACAAACATTTAACAAAGACTATAAAGACAAGACTAAACACAAAACTTGGTCTCTTAGTGGAAGAGAAAATCATCAAAAGCTGAACAAAATGAATAATAACCAACAGAAGCAAAGCAAATAAACATTAAATAAGTCCATTGGTTTCTCCCCTGGAGGCTTCAGTAGATGGTGCCTTCCTAATTGCCTGGCTGGAGTATTTAAAGGCTGTGAAGACTTGAGCTCCTCCTTTGCCAGTTCTCCCAGCACAGCTCCAGCAGTAGAACCTCAGCCACACCCGTAGCGACCAGTAGCACCATCAGCACTGGCAACTCAAAAACAGGTGACATTAATTAAACAAACCAAAATAAGTAAACTAAACAAATGTACATGTGCTAGAAATTATTGAAAATAGATAATGAATGTATATTTTAACTCAAAGAAATGTGTGCATTTATTCAAGAATAAAAAATCTGAAATAATAAAATTAAAAAGAAAGTGTGCAATGCTGAGGGGAGGTTACCGCCATGTTGTTTGTGGGTGTGGCAGGGTATGCTGCCATCACACAGACCAACATATAACTAAAGAATCCAAAACTACCAACATAGACAAACAATAAAGGGGAGCTTTAAGGTCCACGTATATCAGTGTCCCAATATGAAGATTCTAGAAATATGTCCTTTAGCTGGATGAGACATAAATGAAGCTCTTCATCTCTGTTCACAGACCCAGAAATGAAGCTTGGAATAAAACAACACTGCCCCTTACTAGGGGTGGGGGAGGAATTGATTATTAGACACCTCGATTTGATCTGTAAACAATCCTGAATCATTTAATTAATTTGTAAAAATCGATCATCAAAAAATTGATATAATTTGGAGTAAAAGTAACGTGCAGAACTAAACGCGGGGTGTTTTTCCCCTCTGACATTGTTTAAAGAGCACACAAACAAGTGTTACTCTTGCAGATCGCGTCATACGACCGGCCCAACTTCAGTGTCGACGGCCAATTGGCTTTGGATAAAAGTCATGCGGTGTGTACGTTCTATAAGACCAAAAATAAATATGTAGGGAGCAAATGTGCAAAATCACATCGTACGGTTCCATCCGGCAGAGGAAGAGGGTAGAAACCGTTCAGGTGCTACTGGCGTGAGTGTAGCTTTAACAGGTTCTGCTACAAGCACTTCCAACGGTCAAAACAACAGATTGGATATCCTAAAGAAACTTCCACCGTCGTCAGACGGTTATGCGAGTGACAAAGTCAATCCGAGCTTTTATAGCGAAGGATTGGAGACCTTATTCTGTGGTGGAAAATGAGGACTTCCAAACTTTGCCTCATTTATCCCTTGTGCTATCTTAGATGACCCCACCCTTACATTGACGTGTTATTCCTACCATGACAAAGGTGGATAAAGGTGGAAAGATTACATGTAATCCATGGACACCAGTGAGGATCACAAATCATTGAAGAAAAAAGGTTCACAGCACTGTCTAGTGGGTCTAGATGACCCAACTCCCAACGTGCAAGTGCCTAGAGTGGAGATACAACATCCCTTTCCCTCGCTTCTTCACAGACACCGTCAACCCAGCACTATGTTCTAAAGCTGAAGTCCTGGAAGCAGTTGCAAAGCCGACAAGACAGCATCATACTTCACAATAGATGCTCATTTAATAACTGAAGACTGACAGCTAAAATCTCATCTCCTCCAAACTCATACAATGACTGGAAGCGACACTGAAAGCGTTTCAGAGTCGAAATTTTACCTCTTGAATCGTAACCGAATCATAAGGTGCCTCAAGATAGTCTTTGCTGTGGTTGCTTAGGGTTGGTGAGTGTTAGAAAGTTTGGTTTGACTAACAGATTATGGGTCTTCTAACAGGAAAAGGACCCAAAACATTTAAGACTGCAGAAAAACTCATCAAAACTACAGATTATTCGGAAGTGTCCCTTGATAAACATTCACCGTCACACTGAAGATCTGTCTGGAGAAAAGACACCTGCAAACCTGAAACAACTGAACTTTGGTTGATCAGCTCGGTGTTTGTTTGGTGGACAGATCTATTATGTAGAAATCTGGATATATCTCTGTTTTCTCCAGAGTAAACTCTACTTTTTAACGGCTATTTACTGTTAGTTTCCTCAAAAATACTATATTACTGACTTTGTAGTATTTTGTTGTTTATTATTAATACAAAAAAACAATTACATGCAATAAAGTTGTTCAATATTAGCTAAATCTTTTTCATTTGTTTGTATGTAAAATTACTGGGATTGTTGCATCACAAATGCAGCTTGGATTTGTGTTTATATTTTTGTGTTTTTAGCACCCAATTTTTTTTTTGAAAATTAAAATCTGACATTAGAAAGTCCTAAAGTTTAATTAAAATTTGATCAAATGTTGACGAAATAACGTTACAAATTTGGACAAAAATTCATGTAGATAAATGAATGAAACCAAATATGTTTAGAAAAATAATTCTACAATAGCTGTAAGTGGGGCTGTGCAGTTGTTTTGTTCGCTGTAAAAAGGTGGATTCTGTTGTGTTTCGTAGGATTTGGCTGCTCTCTCAGCTTTGGCTTATCAGTTCAGGTTCTGCTCTGATTTGCAGGCTTTTCTGCATCGTTGGTGACTAAAGAGGGCACAGAGGTAGCTGCTGAACGTATCGGTGGTATTAACGCATGTTTGTGCACCACTCTTTGTGAAACAGTTTGGTAAATGTTTGTGTTGTGTTGTGAAGGCACCATAAGCTCCAGACTTACCTGAGTCAAACATTATAAAGCCAAAGCTGAAATCCAGTCTGAGTAAACCTCTCAGATTGTGAAACATAGAAATCAAGAGCTTTAGATAATCTGATCACAAGTCCATAAACACGATCTAAGGGTTTTTTTTTTAAACAGAACCAAATATTTACAAGTTTTGCTATTTGAAGACCCACTCTAATGAAATTTGTGCTTTTTGGTGTTTGTAGCTTGACCTTGTAGCATTTTCTTTTATGATGGAGGACATGTATAAAGAAAATTAAGATTAAAATGGCCTTTCTGAGTATTTCTTTATTCAAATTATGGTGAATCCGTAGCAGACAAGATGTCTTCTGAACAAGTTCCTAGTTGTTACATACAAACTTCAATCGGTGCGCCACAAGCTCCCCGCTCCACTCCATTCTGATGCATTCACTTGCAGACAAATAGATCCATGAACGTCTTTGTTTTTTCTCATCTGAGCTGGCATTTGGCTCAAACTGTTCGGCTGGATAGCTCAGATACTGCTCTGCATTTTTGTTGCACCGGTAATGTTGGGGTTGTAAGGGGCTGTGAGATTGTGGGAGAGAATGTAAACAAAGGGTTGATGGGAAATGAGTGCAGGCTTACTCACCACCAACGGCCCAACAACTCGGAGGCAAATTTCTGATCAACTCCTGGAATCCTGCTAAAACTATGTCCTAGAAAACTATTCAGTTTTAGGTGTTTTATTCCTAAAAAAGACATAATTATAATTAGAAGACTTTACCTCTCTTTGTCACTTCACAGTCTTAGCAACTTTATGTTTTACGTGTTGATTACCGTTAAGTGTTTTTATCTAAATAGTTCATAAGAAAATAACACTGAAAGTAGAAAAGATGGTGTCCAGAAATGTTGAAATAAATTGTTTTTTTTAACATTAAATCTTGTGATCTTATCTGAGGCTTCAACAGCTTTAAAGCTGGAGGCCTTTCTGTATTGACCGTCATCTCCCCGCCTGTGTGGATCCGTCCTGTTTGATCTTCCTATATGCCACATGTGTCAAACCCAAGGCCCTCAATGTCATTTTATGTGGCCCCCCGAGAGCATAAAAGTTTTTCATTTCTAAAAATAAAAAACAAAAATTGGTGTGTATTTATTTATATCTAGGGGGAATCGGACTTATTGGAAATATCGGATTGAGCAACAAAACGTTAGTGCTTAAACAATGTCCATATAACATAACCTGACAGAATCAAATGTAAAATGATTTATGCTAGAGTAACAAGCAAACATATGTTTTCTATGCAACTGTAATTGTCACTTTAAAAAGATAGAATAAATAAATATTGAGTTATTTAACATTAAGGAGTAGTTTAGTTTATTTTTCATTACATTTAGTTACATCTATAAGTTACATTTGGCCCTTTGAGGACAGCCGCTATGCTGATGTGGCCCTCAGTGAAAATGAGTTTGACACCCCTGCTCTAACGTGTCACCATATTCACTCTCACACTCTCTCTTCTTTTTCCCCAGTTCTGTTACTTGAAAAAATTGAGAACGACGACATCGGGAGGAAGACCTTGAAGATAACAGACTTCGGCTTGGCGAGGGAGTGGCACAAAACCACAAAGATGTCAGCAGCGGGAACCTACTCCTGGATGGCCCCAGAGGTCATCAAGTCCTCCCTCTTTTCCAAAGGCAGCGACGTCTGGAGGTACAGCGATACTCCTTCATTCAAAGGCCTGCTGGTCGTCTGCCAGATCCTCACTCCTTGACTTGTTGTCGTCCAGTTATGGCGTCCTGCTGTGGGAGCTGTTGACTGGGGAGGTGCCGTACCGGGGGATCGATGGCCTGGCTGTGGCTTACGGTGTGGCGGTGAACAAGTTAACTCTGCCCATCCCCTCCACCTGTCCTGAACCTTTTGCTAAACTGATGGAAGGTAATGGAGCCAGATCCGTTCACAGACTAAAGTGATCGTGGTCGTCTTTGCATTCACCTTAGTGGAACAAATAATCCTTATTAGGATGTTTCTAAATGAGGGAAATTTGTTCTTCCATTCTCTTCACTTCATTCTCATTTCATTCTGCAGAGTGCTGGGACCAGGATCCCCACCTGCGGCCCTCCTTCTCCTGCATCCTGGAGCAGCTATCTGCCATTGAGGAGGCGGTGATGGCCACCATGCCTCAGGACTCCTTCCACAGCATGCAGGACGACTGGCGCGTGGAGATCCAGGAAATGTTTGACGAGCTCAGGACCAAAGAGAAGGTGCAGCGAGTCAGAACACCTGTCTTCAGATTAGAACCACAGAGCAAACACGGTCCCCACTGGGATGAAAAAAAGTCTCCCTGACCTGTTTATTAATGTTAACATCAAGAACTTTGCACGTAAAAATCCCTGCAGTTTGGTGCAGAACAGTCATTCACAACAACCTAGTAACTGAAAAATAACAGGTAGGAAAATTTTAGTCTAGATGTCTTTGAAACTAAAACAACCAAACAAATCCAGCACAACTGGATTAAACAACAACAATAAAGTTAATGGAATAAACTGAAAGATGTTATCACTATTGGAAAAAGTAAACAATAATCCTGTTCACAGAAAAAGTTCTACTCATTTCTACAATATGTTGTGTTTTAATTCAGCAAAAGAAATCAAGGCAAATCAAATCTGATCAAATCTCTGTTTATTAACCTGCTGTTTCTCTCAGGTTATGAAATCAACACGGTAACTTCCAGCAGCTTTTATGCTTTTTAATATTTAACTTGCTAATTTGAGTGAATGAGCTCAGCACATTTTTAACAGGAAACGGCTACTTCCTATTGGTTGAAACTTGAATCTGCTTCCTGTAAAGATGCTGGATTACACAGGGTTTTGTGGGTTTTAGAGAAACGGCAGGATTCTGACTGACAGTCAGTGGAGTGCAGAGATTGACGCGGATGCTGTTGTTTTAGGGAAGTGTTCCTTTTTGTTTTATTCAATTGAAACAACTTTAGCAAGTCCTTAGGCTTGGTGAAAGGCACCAAAACAGGGGATGTGTTTTAGCATGTTGCATTTTAAAACAAAGTGGATGAGTGCGTGAAACACCAATTATTCTGCTTCCAGAGAGTTAAGAGGCTCCACAGCAGCTAAACTGAGACATCAACGGTCTCAGACCAGAACTCCTCCCACAAAGACTGCTGGGATTTTCCAAAACTGATGGCGCAGCACAAGGAAGGGTTCTGTCTGTTTGCTCGACTGTCTTCCTGGCGTTTGGTTAAAGCCTTAAGTGTTGTTTTGGGCTTCCTCGTGAAAAGAGTTGTCTGCTCACTTCCGTCCCACCGTGAATCCCGGCAGATTACTTGCTGAATCAGCGCCCGCATCGGGAGATTTCCTGTAAACACCTCAGTAATCCACGCCCCGGTGGGTGGCCATCCAGCCGCTTCTTCCAGTCACCTGAGAACAGATTTCCATTTTTCACGTGAGAGGATTCAAAGAGGAAATAGAAAAAAAGGAAACCGAACATTATTCCTCTGAATTGTCCCGTTATTTCTGGACAGATGCCCCCTTCATGAAATGACAGAAACTTCTGCAGAATTCCCATAATGCATCTGCCTGCAGGAGCTGCGCTCCCGGGAGGAGGAGCTGACGCGAGCCGCCCTGCAGCAGAAGTCTCAGGAGGAGCTGCTGAAGCGGCGGGAGCAGCAGCTGGCCGAGCGAGAGATCAACGTCCTGGAGAGGGAGCTCAACATCCTCATATTCCAGCTGAACAGAGACAAGCCCAACGTGAAGAAGAGGAAAGGCAAGTTCAAGCGCTCCCGGCTGAAGCTGAAGGATGGAAACCGCATCAGTCTGCCCTCAGGTGAGCCGGACTTTGACCTGTGGCAGCTGACTAGGTCCACTTCAATTCAAGGCTCCAGATCAATGGTTACAGCGCAAACTTTTGTCTGAATGGCTGCTTTATGTATGTAACAGGATGTATGAAAATGAAAGGAATATGCATTTAACCCTATTTATTTATACTTTTATCTTGAGCAGGAGATCAGAATTAACAAAACATAACAGATTAAAACACAAAGATTTTATTCCTTTATCACAATTGTCCCACTCTAAAGTTTATCTGTCAACTTCCAGGTTAACTTCAGCAATCAACAAACAAACACTGCTGTTGATTTGGATCATTTCATAAATATAAAAAAAATGCTGAAAATGGTTAGAAAATGGTGGTTATGCGGTCTCTGTATCGGTCTGTTGTGGTGAAGAGGGAGCTGAGCCAATGAGCAAAGCTCTCAATTTACTTGTCGATCTTCGTTCCAATACTCACCTATGGTCATGAGCTTTGGGTCATGACCGAAAGAACGAGGTCCCGTATACAAGCGGCTGAAATGAGCTTCCTCCGTAGGGTGGCTGGGCGCTCCCTTAGAGATAGGGTGAGAAGCTCGGTCACCCGTGGAGAGCTCGGAGTAGAACCGCTTCTCCTCCATATCGAATGGAGCCAGTTGAGGTGGCTCGGGCATCTAGTCCGGATGCCTCCGGGACGCCTCCCTGGAGAGGTGCATGTCCCACTGGGCGGAGGCCCCGGGGAAGACCCAGGACACGCTGGAGAGACTACGTCTCTCGGCTGGCCTGGGAAGGCCTTGGGGTCCCCCCAGAGGAGCTGGAGGAAGTGGCTGGAGCGAAGGAAGTCTGGGCATCTCTGCTCAGTCTGCTGCCCCGCGACCCGGTCCCGGATAAACGGAGGAACATGGATGGAGATGGATGGATGTTCTGCACAGTTTCTCCATCCTAAGAGTTCTGCTGAACACAGCTCTGGTAGATGGATGACAGGAAGATAGTAAAGGAAGACATAGCAACACTAAGAAAACTCACAGTCCTTTATCTAAACGGACAAGTGTTTCCAACAGACACGGTTTCTAAACCGACTTTGTTTCATCCTTTGTGGAAACACCAAAAAACTCAGGCGTTCTGTTACAGCTTCTCCTCCACGCCAGCAGACGGTCCTATGGTGCCACATCATTGATCACAAACAATTTGACTATATTCTTCATTTATTGTCATATTTTCTACTTCAAATTGTGGACTATGTTTTTTTCAGAACTCATTTTAGTAAACTGAACTTTAGTCTCATTTTTTATCACCTGCAAAAAAAACTTCACTTTAGCTTTAGTGACAGTAACACATACATTTAGTTTAGATCATATACCTAAAATGAAACATTAATGTATAATTTTAGAGCAATAATTACATTGAAGTGTATTATTATTATACTTGACTAATATCAAAATCAGCAACGTCACAAATATTTATTCTCGATTTTTGTAGAACTGATTGTTTAGCTTAAAGTATCTTTCAAAAGGAAACATATTCATAAAGACAACGTTGTACATAAAATAATACTTATTGATCCCATAATGGGGAAAAGATCTTGCTGTCATGGCTCTGTTGAAAGTTGAATAAAGCAGATCATAATACAGCGACCTGTGGCCGCATTTTGTAGGTGGGAGGCGACAGCAGCTGATCGTGTAAACAATGAACCAGCGGCTTCCAGTTAGCCTTCTTTAGCTCCACGTTGGCTTTCTTGATTTAGTTTTTTTCTTCCATTTTCTTGACCCCCTAAATCCCTTTAGGTGTCACGGGTGCTGGAACCTGTTCGTACCGGGAATAAACTGCCTGGAGAAGCAGGAAATAGTGCACAAAGTATTGATTTTCACAGTTTTCATGCATACGTTTCTTATTGACCGTTCTCTTTCCTCGTATGATCGCACATATGCGAATACTGAAATACTTGTTACAGCCCTACAGGAATAAAGCTCATTTATGTTGAAGTTGGAATTTCTTTCAACAGTGTCTCCAGATCCATCTTTTTTAGCTGTGACTATAATAATGTGGCATCTTCTGTGATCAAAGTGTTTTTTTGCTTCAAACAACCTACAAGCCACTGGACCTGGATTCACTTGCAAGTGAACCTTAGTGCGTTTCACTGAAGAAAGGAAGTATTGGTAGAAACATCAAACCTGCAGCACAAATGAAGCAAAATGTTCAAAAAGGACTTTTAGGAAGACGTTGTGTTCAAGTACCAATCATTTTATGGTCAAACTTTTCCTTTTCTTCATGCTTTTTTCTGAATTTGTCAAAACTAAAACACCCCCAAACATATATTCGGACCTTTCTCAGAACTACAAAGTAAAACTAAATCAAATCAACAGAAAGTGTGAAACTTTAGGGAGTTTCCCTAAAGTTTGAGAATTCTCCTGTTTCTAAATTGCAGGGCTCGTCTTCTCCTGTTTGGTTGCATCCGTTTGCCTCCTTGTCTGTGTTTCTTTTTGATCTTTTGCAGAACAAACTGAATGAGGTCACTCTTCTAATAACCCCCGGATGATTTGTGTTTCAGACTTCCAGCATAAGATCACGGTGCAGGCGTCCCCCTCCATGGACAAGAGGCGAAGCCTTCACAGCACCAGCTCCTCTCCTCCCAGCAGCCCCACACTCATCCCACGCCTTCGCGCCATTCAGCGTGAGTCTGGCTCTGTCCTCGAGGGGGGAAGCTCCACCCAGTGGGAGCGCAGCTCCACCCACAGTCAGCCAGTTGTTTGGACAGTCCAGTAAAGGTGTTAATCATGCTCCAACGCCTGTGTAATAACTGGGCCGAATTCCTCTGGTGCATTTATGGTAAATAGACAGAGAAAGCACATCGTTGCTCAAATTAGGACTATAAATGCTGACGGAAGAGATCTGACTGCTTGAATGTGGGCGTGGTTTGCATTTATGCGGTCATCTGTTCTGGATTAGGTTTATTTTGTTGCTATGCATGAGCACCGTTTCAGGAAAGGAAGCAGAGACTTGAATCTGCCTGGAGTGGAAGCAAAACGACAAAAAACAGTTTACGGCTCATTAGCCTCCAAACCTGCTTGCATTGGACTTGCTGGGAAGGTTGTGGCCATGCGTGGTAACGTCTCTGTGCCCACAGTCACTCAGGACGAGAGCAACCGCACTTGGGGCCGCAGCGCCCTCTTCAGACCAGAAGAGTTCGATGACGCGAAAAAGGGAATCAAGAAGAAAGGCAGAACGTGGGGCCCGAGCTCGGTCCAGAGCAAAGAGCGGCCCGCTGCTGCTGAGAGGTGAGTCCAAACACGCAAGAACCACTAGTCAAAAATCCATTCAAACCAGGGGGGTATTCCAGAAGACAAAAAAAAAGAGAGCGCTATATGGAGTCGGAGGTTTTAATGACGGCATATGAAGATTATAAGACCATCAAAAAAGTAATACAAACAGAGTTTCTGCATCAGTTTCAGCCGCCCCAAAGGCCTGGACTTTCATCTCCTGTGATTCTGAAATAGCTTCCAGCAGGCTGCCTATCAACGTGTTTGTTTTTCAGAGTTCGTCCTCTGTCCGACGGCAGCAACCCCTGGTCCACCAGCCTTCTGAAGTCCCAGAAGTCCTTCCCACTCGATGCTCTGTTCGGTGAGCAAGGTCTGACGTTCAGAGGACATTTGGCTTTTTAGAGTCTACAGCTGGTCGGGTGTCATGAACTGTGGTTCCTTTGCTTTTAGCGGGGGCAGGCAAAGATGAGGCTTTCCCCCCGGAATGTCCGGACAGCAGCTCCAAACCAAAGCAGCTCAAGTTCCCCAACCAGGTGTACATCGATCTACCTCTGTGCAGGGACGAGCCGCCGCCTCAAAGCGCCGCTGCAAACGGTGCACCGGGAGATCCAAATGCAGGCAGCCCGCCCGAAACCGCAGACGACCCCTGCACCACAACCTCCACCTCCTCCACCTCCACCACGCCACAGCTCACCCCCACCAACAGCCTGAAAAGGACGTCTGCCCGCCGTAAGACAGACTCTGCGCTGTACGGCTGCGGCTCGCTGCTAGCCTCCCTCGTGCTCGGTTACGACATCAGGGAGGCTCTGAAGAACTCTGAGGACTGTGAGCCGCTGAGAGAGGAGAAGAAGAAGAAGGAGGGGCTCTTTCAGCGCGCCACTCGCTTCCGCCGCAGCACCTCACCGCCCCGCGGCCGGAAGGAGGACGTGTCATCAAACGGCACCAGCGCCCAACCCATCAATCTCATCTCCATGTCAGCCATCATAGAAAACAACTCCTCCAAGTGCCTCCTGCAGTCCGGGGCGGAGCCAGAGGCCAAGACGGAGCAGTGTCATCAAAAGGAATCAGGCAAAGGAAGCAGGGAGGTTCCCGCTGTCAGCAAGAACGCGGCGCCGCAAACCCAAAACCAGACGCCTGAGCAGACCAACCACAACCCCGGGACCCGACTGCGTAGGAAGAAGTACACTAACAACCATGGTGAGTGCCGCACGCCATGACCACTCGCATGCCCCACCGAAATACAGCTCACCGCTCTGTCTGTTCACAGCCAACGTCCCCCCCTCCCTGCCTCCTGCCAGCGTGCAGAAGAAGGAGGACACGCCCCCAGAAGAGGAGGTGGTGCTGCGACCACGGCCCGTCTCATTCCGGGCCAAACCGCACACCTGGGCTCTACTGCGAGGACGCAACAAGAGTTACTCTCTGGGCCACTACACCGGCGAGAAGACGGCCCACGACCTGAGCGTGGTGCTGTCCTCAGGGGGGGGCTGCTCTCTGCTGGACATGGACACGGAGAGCCAGAAACGAGACTGCACCGTGCCGCTCTGCCGCATCCAGAGCTCCCCGGCGCGGCCTTCCGTCTTCGAGCTGGAGAAGGAGTTCCTGTCCTGAGAGCCGGACGGCGGCCTCCCGATGCCCGGAGCACAGCACGCTCTGGATCCCGCTCAGGGCTCTAGAACCTGAGCAGAACCTTCCAGAGCTTCCTTTGTCAGTGCAGCTCAACGTTGACCGCCGCTGCAGCCTGTCAACACAAAACCTTCAGCTTTTTATTTATATATCTATTTTTATAGGTAATTTAATATGAAGAGACTTTTCCTCGTGTAGCATTCCTTCCATGGCAGTTTTCCAGGCCGCGTTCCTGCTCTTAGATCGTTTTGCTTTTATTAATTCGGGAATCATCCTTGCATGTTCCATTAGAAACTGAACAAAAAAAAAAGATTTTAAAAAGTGAAGAAGGTTTGTAAATATTTCTCTTTGTCCCGTCGGACTGGAGCTGCGGCTGGATTGTCCGACTGTCATGCCTGTTTCTGAGGACAGACCGGTTACAAGACGGATCCGAGCGGACAGAACCCATTCACTGAACATTTCCATTGTTTTTGTAACGGTGCAGTTTTGTTCTGATATTTGTATTTATACCAATGTTTTTGGAGCTGAAATATTACAAAAACCTGCACCAAATGACCTCCTCCTCCTCCGTTCCTCTCACTGTGAAACTGTCACCACATCATGGCTTTTCTAGCAATAATGCACATCAGAGGAGTCTGAATCTCTGTTACATTGAACTTTTGCTCATTTCTGCACCCAAATCCTGCTCCAGAAACGATCAGGAAATGGTTTGGCTGGTTGTCGTTTTTGTTTTTGACCAGCGATGCTGTAAACAGGCTGAGTGTCCTCAGGATCCCAAAGGGCTCAATGATTTCATATCTTTGGATCTGCAGATCGTTCCTAAAGTCATGAATTTGTAAAAGGTGTAAATATCTGGTAAATGAGTTTATTTCTCCAGTTTCCACTGTGATAAAGCTGCTGAAGTTGATCCTGCAGGTTTCCTTCCACATTCCCAGACGACATTCCACTGCACTGAGCGGCCTGCACTCACTATTTATGCAAGCAGACAGCAGCGCCGCTCAGTCAGGTTCTTTTGACCAAATTCCCGAAAAGAAAGTAGAGTTCTTTGTGTTCAGGACCAAAACCACTAAAAGAACCTGCAAGCTTCCTGTTTCTGTGTAAAAGCTTCCTGTCAGGTTTAGCTTTCTGAAGGTTTTATTGAAAGCTGCTCTTTATCCTCTCAGTATTGGTTCGTTCACGCTGACTCATCAAGTGTCATTTACCAGCATTCTCAATAAAAGTCTGAATTCAAACTCTTTTTGCTTTCAATTTCAGACCCAATTTTCTACATTTTATTTTCTTTTTCACTAATTATTGCTGATAATATGTTATTTGTATTGTTTTTTAATCAGAATGTGTAAAAAAAGGAACAAAAGCTAGAAATAAAGGTAAAATAGAGAACTTTAATTTGTTAGTTACACATGTAACACAAATATCTGGCACCTTCACACATTGTATGCCTTCACCTCCCACAGCATATACCATGTACCTTTAAGGAGATCCTTTTAGATCCCGTTTTATTTTAGCTGAAAAAGGCAAACAAGTATATAGGTTATAAATAAGTTTACATGTATTCTTGTGTTTATATAAAGATTACAAAATTCATGTAAACTACAATCTGAGAACTGTTTGAGAATAATTATAGCAGCATCAGCAGCGATACATTTATCATGAAAAAAACATCAGAAAAAAAGATGTGAAGCTTTCTGTTCCTTCAATTGAGCACTATCACCAGAGGATTTGGCGCCCTCTGGTGGAAGGGAATCCTCATTACATCAAAATCTTACATCTTCAAATTTATTTATGCTTAGACAAATGTGGGATCTAAAAAAGTTTGAATGCTTCCATTATTATCATTTTGCTGCACATCACCTTGGACATTTTAGGGTTATATAACTAACAGCTCAAGTCAAATGTTCACCTTATCTATTAGTTGGTTTTTTTTCAGTGTCTTTGGATTTCTTCATAGGTGCTCCTGAATAAAATTATTAAATTAATTACTAATGGGGGGGGAATAGTAGTCCTGAAATTAAATGGTATAAAATATCTATAGGAACTCCTGTTTGAAATACTCCTTAAGTTTGGCCCTTTGGAGTGCTTTGGACCATAACCCTTGGAGATGTGAGGCTGCGGTCGTCGAGGTAGCTCAGATGGAGACTGCAGACAGAGGCTGAGCCAAAGCGCTTCACTTTGCTGCAAAGAGAAAATCCAGGTTAATGACAGAGCGTAACCTTTGTGAGGCCTAAAAATAGTGAGCAGGGTGGGGCGAGCATGGGTCATGACAGGCTTTGTCAAGAAACTTTACTAAGATTTCTCCTCCAGGGGTTTCCTCCCCCCCCCCTCCTGTGAGAGCTGATATTTGACTTCTCATCTTGGGGTCTTTGGTTACAACAGAAAAGGAAGCCTTTTCACTCGCTGGCTCTGAGTCCTCGTACCTGTGACTTCAGGGCGCGGTGATGCACTTCTCATGGCTTCGAGCGCTGCTCTTGATCTGCGGTAAGATGATGGTCTGGGCCTGGATGCAGAACTTTGCCTTGTGCTTCAGTTTAGGAAGAGTCAGTCTGTTGGAGCAGCAGTCCATGTCAAACTCCCTCTGGAGGAAAACAGAGAGGCAGAACGGTCAGACGTGCAGGAAGTGTGAAGGCATGCACAGATGTTTGACAGTAAATCAGAACAGCTGCTTTTATTTTTGTTTGTTTTTTTAATATCTTTTGTCTGTGCTCTTCCTCTTCTGCATGCTCTTCCTCTTCCAAGCAACATCAATTTTAGGAGTTTGCATCTCACGGTAATTACAACCTTTTTACTGATGGTACACAGAAAACTATGTAAACACGTTTGAACCCTCTTTAGATAGGAAATGCGCCTCGGGGGGTTATTCCTTTTTGGAACTCTACCCACCTCCACTGAACTGGAATAAACACCTAGCTAAGATTTTATTGACAAATTCACAATATTTTAAAAATATTTTTATCTTTTTTTTGTTACATTTTTACAATCATGGACTAAAGATGAACATCCACATTTGTTGTTTTTCTGAGTAGGACTTTGCAGTTTTTGCCCCAAATGGTTGTATTTTGATGCGGATGTTGATTTGGGGATCCCTGAGCCCCTGATGACAGAAAGTGTTTGGAACAAGCTGAGCTGGCCAAAGGGGCCAGTACTGAGTGCAGTAAGGTTTGGTGCTGTACCAGTCTCCTGGTGAAATGACTAAATGGGTCTTTGCCTTCTTTGGAAGGAGTTAAACCCCAACTTTGAGGATGTATCTATGTGCGGAATGATGGATGGATGGATGGATGGATGGATGGATGGATGGATGGATGGATGTTTTATTTTTAATCTTTTAATAGGCATTGGTGCCCCCCTCCCGCCAAACCCTTCTCAATTTTTTTCATTTCTACTCATTGCCTAGAGGTAAAAATGTAGTCTTTGTTCTTTTATTTTGAAAGGGTTTTGACACATTTTTTTCTTCAAAAAGAAAAATGTTTCCTTTTAAGCACTTTATATTACAGAAAATTCCGTTATCTTTACCATCTATAAGAGATTTTGGATAAATAGTGTCTAAAGTAAAGACACCCCTAGCTTTTTTAGTATGAGGAAGACTCATTCTGTTTCATCTGAAATAGAAATTGAACAGTTCCTATTCAAGAGATAAATGTCACTTGATCCAGAAGTTCATCTGATATTGACCTTTAGGCTATGACAGATTCCTGACCCATTTCAAAAGGTTAGAAGGTTTGAATGTTTACCTCCTCCCCACCGGCGTTGATGACAAAGATCTTGAAGAGCAGATTACTGCGCATTTTGCGCAGCAGCACTCTGGGAGGCTTCACATGAACCTGAATGTGGTTGCGTTTGCTGATGCTCAGCTTCAGCACAGGGGCGCTGATTTTAGCTGCAAGGACATTTTCAGGGAGTTCGTTTAAAGACCGATGGACAGAAGGATGTGGAAAAAGCGACGTGACACAAAGACATGAGTGAAAGATACTGACTTTCCCAGCGAGGGCTGAATCTGGGGGACAGGGTCCACGCAGACCGGCTGCCAGAGGCCGCGGAGGACGCGTGCACGCGGGCGTAGTACCACTCTGACGAATCGGAGGTGACCCGACTCAGGTCACACCGATGCTCCTGGATGCCCTGACAGCTGGCCACGTCCAGCCACTCCTGCTCACCATAACTGCAAGAGTAGGAGATAAGAATATCCAGAAAAGGATCTGCTTTAGACCTCAAAAGTCAGCTTTCCTTCAAAGTTCCTCAAAAATCTAAACTTCTTAAAATCTTAAATGTCTTGTTATTAAGAAATGATGTAAAAAGCTGGAAAATCTATTGGAAAAAAAGGTTTATAATGTTATTTTTGTTACATTTCCTAGAGTTTGTTTATGCTTTAGGCTCAGTTATGATGATACTTTTCAGGTCTCCCTTGAAAAAGGGCCTCCTGGTAAAATATTAAATAAATAAAAGAAAAATAATTCTCAAACTCGTTAAGTAAACAGCCGATTTTATTAATCACTGGTTTTAAAAACATAAAATCGTACAATTTCAGCCAATTAATAAAAAAAGAGTTCATGCTTCTTTCACAGAGTGATTCATCTGGAAATGTTGGTTCAGTCAAAGTTTTTGTGTTTATATGAAGAAATACTAAATTATTGTGATCATGAAATTCTTTATGATGTCAGTATGTAAACACTTAAAACGATTTGTGAATTATTTTGACATGTTTAAGTCAACTAAACCAGCTTTTCGTCACTAACTGTGGTAAGTGTGTGTTGCCTCACATCTTCCACTGGACATGGTACTGCAGTGAGGTCTGGTTGGTGGGCGGAGTCCAGATCATGACGTTTCTGTAGTCGGTGGAGTTGAACCTCACCTGAGTAGGCGGAGCGAGCAGCTCTGCGACACAGCAGGGGAAAAAGCATGAACTTCAGGGACGAAGTGGGAGCAGAACTGAGCACAGAATATTACAAAGACGACCAAAACGCAAAAGGAGAAGTGATAACAAGACACATGGATCATTTAGTTGTCAGTGCAAACATCTGTGCTCTCTGTTTATCCAAAAACAATTTCCTAACACTGTCAATTTGGAAAAAAATGCTAAGATTTAGTTGTAAACATCTTTAACAAGAAAGGTAATAAAGAACAGATGTTTGCATCTGTGAGGAAATTTCCTCTGTGATTTCATCAGTGGGATTACATGAGCAGTATTGATGCTGCTTATTGGCAGGTTGAACATAGTTATCGCTACTTCTGTACTTCATTTGTTAAAACTCTTAATGATCTGATGTAGGAAATAAAAAAACAGCGTTTTTTTAAATCAAACTCTAACTTCTAGCAGGTGTGTGATGACAAACTAGCCCTGGGGAACACTGTCCTACATATCTTTTTTTTTGTTTTTTCCCCCCAATTCTTCCCTGCTCAAACATGCCTCACTTTGATGGCTACTGCAGAGCCTGATGAGGAATCATGTGCAAGCAGGGAAAGATGGAAAACATGCAGGGCCGTGTTCCCTGAGGACAAGGGATGGGAAACGTTGTTCGTCTCCCCCATATTGAGTAATGTGCAGCCTTTTTCCTGTTTGACCCGTTCTGATGTGTGGCAGTCTTGAGAGAATTGAAACAAAGCAGCTAAGCTGGGGTTTTTTTCACATTTTTATCTAAATTGTTGTAATTGTCTTTTACTTTAAAAAAACGTGTCTTCTTTGTTTATTCCTGAGCTAAATAACATAAAAAGTGTTTAAAAAAAGTTCTGAATTTCTATTTAATGATTGACTGCAAATTGACCTTGTATCAAAACAAAGAGCTTCTCAGAAGATAATGATAAAAATAAAAGATTTCTTTGTTTCATTCAGCTCTGAAGGCTTTAACTCATTTGTGCCTATCACCACCAGACCTGAGTCGGTTGGGATAACACCTCAAACCCCAGGAGATGGTTCAAATGTGGCTCTTGCAGAGTTTACCTTGTCCTAAGATGCAGATGGCCAGGTTCCCCAGTAGCACGGCGGCGAGCAGCAGTGGAGTCATGGCAGCGTTTGCGGATGACAGCAGGACTGATGCAGCTGGAGGTTCTTCTGCCTTTAAATTACAGCTTACTTCCCGTTTTAAATACCAGCATTTATGGCGTTTCTGACATGGGAGGGGTGGGGTGGGTCACATTTCCCCCCTCAGGCTTTAGGATGGCTCCCATTTTTCAATTTGCAACACAACAAAGCACTAAATTTATAACATTTAATTGTTGTTGATGCACAAAAGGCTTCCAACCCCCTCGCTGAACTCTTCACATGTTCAACATAGTTCCACACAGAGGTCGTGTTGTCATTTCTGAGAATTTGACTCTAACTGCAGCTGTTCGTGGAAGGCTGTGTTTGTTTTTATGAGCTATCAGATTTTGTAACTTCTGCGCAAATGTCAGCTCTAACCTAAAACATGGATGTGCAGCATCGAAAGGTTGGAGGGATGACAGTTTAATTGATTTGACTGAAACCATACCAGTTATCTAAATAAGCATCACAGTATTATGAATGGACACCATTCCATTGCATAAAAATTATAAAATCTTTGAACTGTAAAATCTGATAAACGCATCACATTATGATGAATTTCAGGAGAGACGATCATCTGAACCTGATAAGAATCAGCTAACAGCAGGAACTCTGTGAACCTTAGGCGGAAAACTCAGAAAAACATTTTTATTGCGATGAATGAGCATCTGTGTTTTGATGAGACGAGTTAGTCTGAGTGCTTGTGCTCCAAGACATGAGAATTACAGTTTCTACGTTCTTCGTATGAAAATCAAGGAGTTTAGTGAGATAGAGGATAACTAAAGTGTACACATATTCCACTGCAACAGGCCATCCAGACTGTCCAGGTCCCAGTAGCGGGTCCGGAATACATATCCATCCATTTTCTAAACTCCCTTTCTGGGTCCGTCTAGATTCACAGCACATTTACAAAAAGTTCTCGAGTGGTCACTTTATAAGGCAGACCTGTCCATCTGTTCATCAACATAGATTTTGAATCAGCCAATCACATGGCAGCAACTCAATGCATTGAGGCATGTAGACATGATCAAGGCGATCTGCTGCAGCTCAAACTGAGCATCAGAATGAAGAAGAAAGGAGATTGAAGTGACTTTGAACGTGGCATGGTTGTTGGTGCCAGACAGACTGCTCTGAGTATTTCAGAAAGTGTTGATCTACTGGGATTTTCACCCACAACCATCTTTGGGGTTTACAGAGATTGGTCCAAAAAAGAGAAAATATCCAGTGAGGGTCAGTTCTGTGAGCAGAAATGTCTGGTTAATACCAGAGGTCAGAGGAGAATGGCCAGACTGGCTGATAGACAGCAACTTAAAGAACCACTGGTTACAACTGAAGTCTGCAGAAGAGCATCTCTGAACGCACAACACGTCCAACCTAGAGGCAGATGGGCTACAGCAGCAGAAGACCACACCGGGATCAACCATCAGCTAAGAACAGGAAACTGAGGCTAAAATTCCCACAGGCTGGACAAAACTGGACAACAGAGAATTGGAAAAATGTTGTCTGCTCTGACGAGTCTCTATTTCTGCATTATTCGGATGGTAGGGTCAGAATTTGGCATCAACATGAAAGTCTGGATCCATCCTGCCTTGTATCAATGGTTCAGGCTGGTGGTGGTAGTGCCATGGTGTGGGGGGTATTTTCCTGGCACACATTGGGCCCCTTAAAACCAACTGAACACAGTTCCAACACCACAGCCTACCTGAGTATTGTTGCTGATCATGTCCATCCCTTTATGACCACAGTGTACCATCTTCTGATGGCTACTTCAAGCAGGATAAGGCGCTGTGTTATAAAGCTGGTATCACCTCAGACTGGTTTCTTGAACATGACAAAGAGTTCACTGGACTCAAATGGCCTCCACAGTCACCAGATCTTAACCAAATAGAACACTTTTGGGATGTGAGGGAACGGGAGACTGACATCATGGATGTGCAGCTGATAAATCTGCAGTAACTGCGTGATGCTATCATGTTACTATGGGCCAAAGTCTCTGAGGAATGTTTCCAGAAGCTTGTTGAATCTATGCAACGAAGGATTAAGACAGTTCTCAAGGCAAAAGGGGGTTCAACCCAATACTAGCAACGTGTAGCTAATAAAGTGGCCAGTGAATGTAATTTAACCCACGTTTCTTCAAAGTGATTAGATTTCAGAGTACATGTTCCACCGCTGACCAAAGGAACTTAACTGTGGTCCATCTGTAAAAAGAGGGGTCGGTGTTAAACAGTATGTTCATTTTGATGGCGTTCACTGCAGTATAAATCCACACCGACTTTGAAGGGCAACGCAGAGGAAAAACTGGTGTGTAAAATTGAAGAAATGCAAACTTATTTGGTCTGTTTCAGCCAGTGGTTTGCTCAAGAATGTACTGTATAAAATTAAAATCCAACTGCATTTAGACCAAAACTTACAAATCATTTAGTTTGAAGGAATATGTCAGTGTAAAAACATCCACTTGTTATGCACGTGCATTAAGGATTACCTCGTGTTACAGGTATTTAGTAAAAAAACATACATCTAACAAACATTGTGGGTTGTCCACCTTAAAAGTAACCAAAACAAAAAACACAAGTGCCAGCATAGAGCCCTGAGGCACCCCTGAGGCACTAAAACTTCATTTTCAACAAATGAATCAAGATAGACATATAGCTAAATTTACTGTGAAATAAATCATGAGTTTGATGTTTTAACAGTCACATGTTTTTAAATACAAGTAATGACTAAACTTCCTTTTAGATTGGACTACTTGTCAGGGGATCAAGCATCCGTTTTATTAAAATGAAACAGTGATAACAGTAAACTGGGAAGCGGAAGGTACAAAGTAAAGTGATATCAGCTGGGGGGGAAGTATGCTAAAAGTGCTTGTGGACAGTAGAGTTAAAATAGATAGACTGGAAGTGGTGTTGTTCAGTAAAAAGAAAAAGGCTCCAGGTTACACCGCTGTGAAGTGAAAGCAGAAGAAAAGACTCCTACGTGAAACGAATTAATTGGCTTTTCAAAATAAAATGTGGAAAACAAACACTTTTGGTTAACCTTGATCCTAATGGGGTCAGCTTCGTTTTTATTAAAATGAAAAATTGAAATAATCAGAATGATGGGAAAGATGCAGGTTCAGCTCCCGCATTGCCTGCCCATGTGGCAAAGAGTCCTTGGGCAAGATATTAACCCCAATGGGAATGGAACTTGTGACTGTAAAGCACTTTTAATAAAAGGTAGAAAAGCACCAAATACCTTTTTTCCTATATCAATGGTTAAATTCCTATTTACTTAATAAAATAACAATTAAAGATTTTGACAATTCTTATGTAATAAGTTACTCTACCAATAATGTCTAAATAAGTTAAGGAAAGAAAACCTTTTGTTTTGGTCCCATAATAAAGACAAAGTAAAAAATTCTAGTAGTACAAAAGTCTTTCCATAAGTTACCATAGTTTAATTTTGAATCAATGCAAGTGTTAGAATTAGAATAACTTTTACATTTCTCCGTTTAAGGCAAGGCAAGGCAAGTTTATTTGTGTAGCACAATTCGTACACAAAGTAATTCAAGGTGCTTCACAAAACAGAAAAATGCATTAAAATCACAATACATCATAGAAATAATCAACGTAAAATTTACTTTAAAAGAAAAGAAAAAATTTAAAAATTAATTTAAAAATAAAGGAAGGAAAAGAAAGAAAAGTGCAGATAGGACCTTTCAGTCATATACACGGATAAACAGAAATGTTTTAAGTCTAGATTTGAACATGAACACAGAAGAGGCCTGTCTTACACCTTCAGGGAGGCTGTTCCAGATTTTAGCTGCAGAATATTGAAACGCTGATTCCCCTTGTTTAGTTCTGACTCTGGGAATCAACAGGAGGCCGGCCCCTGAGGTCCTCAGAGTACGAGATGGTTCATATGGCACTAACATGTCAGAGATGTACTTTGGTGCGTGGCCATGGAGAGACTTGTACACAAGCAGAGCTGCTTTGAAGTCTATTCTTTGAGGTACAGGGAGCCAGTGCAGAGACCTGAGCACAGGACTAATGTGATCATACTTCCTGGTTCTGGTCAGGACTCGAGCAGCAGCATTCTGGATGTACTGAAGCTGTTTTACAGCTCGTTTGGAGAGGCCGGTGAGCAGGCCGTTACAGTAATCTAACCTACTGGAGACAAATGCATGAATAAGTATCTCCAGGTCTGGCTTTGACACTATGTTTTTGATTTTGTCAATGTTTTTCAGATGGTAAAATGCCGCTGATGTTACTGACTTGATATGGCTGTTAAAGTTCAGGTCAGAGTCCATGATTACCCCTAGATTTCTGACTTGATTTGAGGGTTTAAGAGACAGAGAATGAAGGTAGCTGCTGACACTTTCTCTTTGTTTCTGTGGGCCAAAAATAACTTCGGTCTTGTTTGAGTTTAGCAGGAGAAAGTTGTTCTGCATCCACGCACTGATCTGTTGGAGGCAGTGGCTGAGTGAATCCACCGGCCCATATTCACCTGCTGTCAGTGACACATAGATCTGAGTATCATCTGCATAGTTGTGATAAGAAATGTTATGTTATTACTGCGTATTAACTGCCCTAGTGGCAGCATGTAGAGGTTGAACAGAAGGGGTCCCAGGATCGATCCCTGGGGCACACCACAAGTCAAGGCCATGTAGTCTGACACACAACTCCCAATTTCAACAAAATATTTCCTGTCTTCTAGAGAAGACTTGAGCCAACTTAGGGCAGATCCAGAGACGCCAACCCAGTCTTGGAGTCTGTGCAAAAGGATCCCATGATCAACAAAATCAAAGGCAGCACTCAGGTCCAGCAGGATTAAGACAGAGACTTTGCCATCATCAGTGTTCAGACGGATGTCGTTGGTTACCTTGATAAGAGCAGTTTCTGTGCTATGATGGGGTCTAAAACCTGACGGGAAAACATCAAATGAATTGTTTAATAAGAAAAAATCTGTGAGCTGTTGGTAGAAAACTTTTTCAAGGACTTTTCCTAAAAATGGCAGATTAGAGATAGGTCTGTAATTATTCAGTACAGTGGGATCAAGACCGCTTTTCTTCAGTTTAGTTTGCAGAGCGGTCGGGAAACCCGGCAGACTCTGTATTTACTACATTTGGTGACAGAATAGAGTAGTGGAGTAGGCTAATTCCATCCCTGCTCATGAAGGAACAGTGCCGAAGGCTTAAATGTCAGAACATGTCATGGCACGTCGCCTTCTTCCCTTTCCAGCCACCTCACGATAGAGCCCTGTGTGTTTATCACGGCCGCTCCAACATTATTAACGCAGATTAGCAGCTTCACCCAAATGTCAACTTCCCTTCAGGAAGTATGGCAGCATTAAGCAATCACACCTGAACTCTACGTCATTGATTTCACTCCGATTTTATTGGAACATGCATGTGGAGGACAAACACTTCAGTCAGAAGAATTTCTTTTCATGGTCCATCAGAAGGTCCATTATTTGGCTTTTATCACCTTTTCACTTACTGATCTTGGAAAGTAAATTAGGTTTTGATCTCATTTTTCCACAACATAAAAAGTCCAGACGTCCAGGAAAACGAGACCCCAGCCTGCTGCTTTCATCCTCCAAAAAAAAAAAAATTATATCAGTACAGTCAACAGGTCTTCTATCATTTGAGCAGGTTTAGCGGTCAACAAGCAACCAGCAGGTATAGATTTACAGCCCGACTTTCTGTGCAAAACATCAGCGTTTTCAAACATTGATGAATAATGAATGCTGGAGCATCAACAATTTGCACATTTTCTAAAATTGCTTCAATCGGCAAGATGAAGATTCCCACACAGCTTCATATAAACAGTAAAAACCAAAGAAGAAGAGACAGAAACCAGGGGTTACAGCTGGATGTGCAGCATTATAGCTCCACATTTGGAATCACGACTCACTAAACTGACCTGTTTTTAAAAGAATTAAGCCGTTGTGATTTCTGGTGAGGCCTTATCAGAAAATGTCAGTAGTTCAGTTTCACGATTTTTAAAGCCAAGAAGAAAATCTGTTTCTAACTGCAAATATTCTTAATTAAAAGCATCTCCCTTTTGAGTAATAGCAACAAAAAAAAACACGACAGCAACACAGAAAGTGACTAAACACAACAGTGGAGATTGATGAGAGAAATCCATCTTTGATTAAAAAAATGTTAAGAACCAACAAGCAAAAATCAAACGCTTATCTAGATAGGACTTTCTGAAATGTAAAATATAATTAAGGACATTTTCAATGATTGTTTACTGTAAAAGAAGCATTGAGATCTGAATAATGATTAGAGGCAACAAAGATAATATTTTGTCAGGAGATGTAGGAATGTCGATTTCTTTCCTGTTTGTTCTAAGACATTAGTCTGCAACAAATGAGATTAACATTCAAACAAGTTGTTTTTTTAAGTGCAGTAAAGTGCAGTTTTCTCAGAATATTTATATAAATATGAATGCGCTGTCAGCTGAAGAAGACGACGGACGGTCTCATAACCTAGTTTCAGTCTGGAGTAAAGGTTTCAGCCGTTTTATCAGGAGCAAAGATGCATTTTTAGTCAAATTACTGAACTAATCGTTTGCCTGCAGCCACCAGTTTACAGCTAGAATTGAGCTATTGTTGCAAAGCAGAACTGGTCAGTTCTTGAAGCGGAGAAGGTCATCAGCCTTCATCCTAAATGTTAATGCTGATTCTTTTAGTAGACTTTATGGCATAAAAACAGCTGTTGTTTGGAAGATCAGTCCTCCGTAGGCGTCACTATTCCTCCACGTCCCTCTTGTTCGGTAAAGACCGTCTCTCATAGTCTGACTGGAACACCGCTTTCTCCTCATCGCTCTCATCTTCCTCCAGCTTCTTGCCCTCCATGTACGCTGGCCGTTCACCCGCTGAGGGCCCCTCATCATTGTCCTGGGACACATCGTAAATGGGCAGTGGGGAGCTGCGGGAGTCGTAGTTTGGCGTTTTGATCTCTACATCCTCCACGGCAGTTTGGGAGATGAGTGGCGTGGGCGAGGAAGGCTCCACCTCCAGGGAGTGGATGGGGTCCTGGACTCCTGGGATGGTCGGCGGCTTCACCGTTATGAAGCGTTTCTTAGAAAAGCAAAGGCTTCGTTAGGAAGGAAAGGCACCAGAGAAAGAACTAATTTGAGACGATCATACCAGGATGTTAGGCAAAGTCGTGGAGGGTCGAGTCTTTTTACGGTAAACCATGACCAAGATCATCATAGCAACCACCACAGTAACAACGGCAACTACTACGACGATGTAAACTACACACAAAAAGGACAATAAAACTATGTTTAGTCCTTATAACTTTACAATGAATCAAAAAGAAAAAAGAATGTCACTCAACTGTAAGGTTTCTCTTCGTTTGGAGGCTGGACGCAGTGATTTGTAGATTTCACCTCGGTGTTCAGGAACTGGCCGTCAATATCCAAACAGTTCTTCTGTTGGGGGGCTAAGTGCAGATCTTTCTCACACATGCGTTCGTCACAGTAAACCGTGTCCGTCTGCAGACACAGAAGACTGAACATCACCTGAATGCAGCCAAACACTAACAGCAGCTTCCTCTGAGACTTCAGAGCCTTTGCAGATAAAGTACCATCAGGATGGGAGCGTGGGGGCGGGGCGGGGGGCTCACCTTTTTGTCAACAGTAACATCGTATTTGAAAGTTGGGAGTTCCCTTTTCCTCTTCCGTTTCTTACAGCTTTGGATTTTGGACTTGTAAAACTCCCAGGGGTGCTGGAACTGGATTCGGATTTGGTGGTCTGGTAGAGGAGTGACAGTGAGAGGAGGGAGGTCCACAGAACCTAGAAGCAAAACCACAGCAAAAATCAAAAATAAACTTCGTTTCAGTGTCACCAATAAACTTACTGCAATGGAAAATCTTCATTCCAGATGCAGCACATTAGGGGAGTTTCAAAAGAGCAACAGTTGTTAGAAAAACAAACAAAACAAAACACCATAAAAAATAAAACTAGATGGGTCTCAGCTAAAGTAACACCAGAAATATCAATTTGAAAAAATAACAATTTAGTGGGTTTACTGTTGTTTACAATTAAATCAGAACAAATATAAAATGCAGTTATTTGTAAATACGTTGAAGCTACTGATATAAAATTAAAAGAGTAAAAATCTGATGTCTTCATATTTCTTTTTATAAATGTCATGCTTTTTGGTGTCATTCCAGCTAGCATGTGTGTTTAGGCTCCTAACAGGAGCATTACTCACAGTGCTGGGACACTGGGGATAATTTACTATAGCTGAATTCGATGCCACCATCCGGTAAGGGCTCAGACTGGTTCTCCATCACAGCTTTCACTGTGACCCAGTAGGAATTTTCTGGATCTGACAGATGTGACAGGTTAGCCTCCAGCGTTGGTGGCTCCACCCACAAGGGTTCCGTACAGCTGGACAACAACAAAACCTTTTGTTAAACATTTACAAACAGCCAAAAAAAAAGCAATGATTTGTTTGACTGAAGTGCATTGTGGGAAAAGGTAGATGTTTCAAGTATTCCGTTACTGCATGCATTTGATATTCTGTATTAAGTTTTATTTATTCTTATATTAATGTTATATCGGCCCAATAGAAATAAATCAACTTGTACATTAAGAAAAAAGTATATTTTATAAATAATTTTAGAAATAAGAAGTAAAATAATAGAGAGCACAAACAAACAAACAACCGCCTACATCCTCCATGAAAAACGCTGAGCTTTGACAATATTCTGTCAGATGACTGAGGCGCTACTGTGAACAACGGTTCAGCATTAATAAACACATGCGGCCATACCCTTTGTCTTCTGAATACGGGAAGATTTCAACTTTAAATTGGAGCCCAGGAGGAAACTCATCATAATTCCAAGTCAGCAGGTTGTAAAAGTTATGGCAGTGAAGTTTTACATTTGTTGGTGAAGGCACTGTAAAAGAAAAAGAAAGTAAGTAAATCTTTATTTCTATAGCACTTTTCACAGGGAGGGACTCACAAAAGGTTTCACAATATTAAAACAAGATAAAACCAGAGAAATAATACAAGATGCTCAAAGCAGGTAAACACGATCAAATGTACTCAGACATTTGAAGTAAAAAGCCAAAAGCTCTTCTAAATAAAGTCTTAACTTGAGTTTTAAAACACTTGAATGAATCAATCTGGTGCAGACACAGAGGGAGGCTGTTCCAGAGTTGGGGAGAATGTATTTTAGGAACGCACAAAAGCCTCAAGGACCTCAAGGACCGTGCAGGAGTGTAGGGAGGTTAAAAGGTCAGAAATATAGTTGGGAGTTTGTCTATGAAGGCTCTAAAAACTCAAATTAAAATTTACTCTACATTTAACAGGAAGCCAATGCAGTGACAAAAGCAGAGGTGACATTACCGGTAGTTCACATATTGGTTCCGGTCAAAAGCCATTTTTGGACAAACTGGAGATGTTTAACAGACGGTTTGTTAAAACAAGTAAAAAGAGAGTAACAGTAGTCTATAGGAGAAGGGATACAAGCATGGATAAGAAGATTAATGTCAAATTGAGATACAATTGTTTTTAGTTTAGCCATGTTTCCAAGGTGATGCAAACTGCATTTTACTAGTATCCTCAAATGGGAGTCAGATGACAGATTTGTTGAACTGAACACAGAGGTTCCCGAGATTAGATTAGACAGAGAAGCTTAGCCAGGGTGGGTATTTTAGCATCAGCGGCAAAAATGCATGTCTCTGTCTTTTGAGGGCTTAGAAGTAAGTGGTTGTCATGTAACCAGACTTTGATGCTGGGTGAGACACATTATTATAATTGTTTCTCCAAAAGAAAAACTGAATGTCATCTGCATATATGTGATATATGAAATGTGAGGGAATTTGCTGATGAAAAAGAGAGAAGCCAGTGTTACTCAGTTATAGGGGAAAAAAATTTTAAAATTAAAAAATTCTGAATTTAGTATAAAACAACATAATTGATTGGCTCAGATTGTTCTTCATTTTTATACTCTATAATTCTATGAATTAAGACTATATTAAAAAATATTTCCTAAGTTTTATTTCTTAACGCTGGGTAGTGGTGAGGTAGTGATGCAACCTCACCACTAGAAGGCAGTGATGATTCATGCAACAGGGCTGAGCACAGACTCAGACTGGGATTCTGACATTAACGCAACTTGCTTAACCCTAGAACACTTTCGCTATAAAAAGTTACACCATCACTTTTGCCAGGTAATTTTTACCTGATAAAATATACCCAACAAAAAGTACTCATGAAAATAGATCAAAGCATGACAACACGTGATAAATTAGAGTGGTTTTCTTCTTTTTTCCACTGTGGTATGCGTAATGAAGTAAAAAGTAAAACCATAGGGAGTTTCTAAAAACATGCTCAAAAATTACTGAAAACTTAATAATTTGAGAGAAAAAAATTCTTATTTTTTAATTATTATTTTTTTTAATCCTTAAAAATAATAATATGATACTGGAAACTCGGTCTTTGGTCCACCCATTCCTGGGACATGTGAGACTTCCCTGGTGAAGGCACAGACTCCTTGACACGGGACACATTGAAAATCATGTAAATGTAGTGTTGCTCGGGTGAAAATCACCCGGCGATAAAGAAATAGGGTTAAAGACCCACAGAAATAGTGTTTTTAACATGTCCTTGTAACCTTTTTCCAACAATGGAGGACATATATAAAGACAAATAAGCTTAGAATTTCTTTAAACTGTTGTGATTTATGAGCGGAAGAAAAAAATACAGTTTGAAAAAGACTAACTATGACGTAGAAGCTATAATCGGCAGCCCACCATCTCTCTGCTCTGCTCCATTCTGATGCATTTACTTGAAAACAAATAGATCCATTTTCTTCTTCGTTTTCCTCGTCTGAGCTGGTGTCTGACTCAAAACTAAAACTGCTCAAATACTGCTCACCATTTTAGTTGAACCGATAATGTTAGGTCGGAGTGTGGGGGTTGTAAACTAGTGTAAGACTGTGTAAAAAAAAGGGGATGATGGGAAATGAAGAGGCTTGCTCCACGCTAGAGCTGGGCAATTGGACAAAAAAATAAAATCTCAGATTGCTTCATACCAAATTCCATTTCCGATTCTTATGGATTTTTTTTATCCCTCCCTTTAATTTAATAATAACAGAATATTTTTAACATAAAATATTTTATTTTAATATCTCCTTTTGAAGTTGGCCCGAACACAAAGTGCAACTAAAAACAAGCTGCAAAACAGTTTGTACAACAATGCAGCGGGTTTTCTTGTGAGCTACCTATAGCTTGAGAATCTTGTAAAGAGAAACACTTCTTGTACTCGACAGAGTACTAAACCTGGGTTGGAAACCCACGCTGCAAGACGATTCTGCAGCATGCAATTTGATGCTCAAAGTTTGAAGTTGCAAACCCACAGACCAACATTTAATGCAAACAAAGAGGAAGTTACCACATTATCAAAACATAAGATCACATAATTTCCAGGTAAATCTCTTACTGATCTTTTACTAAAAAGAGTATTTGCTCTTTACTTTTGGTGTTTTCACACCAATAATGAAGTGTTTTATTTTCCATCACAAATGAGTTGTTTTCTTCAGCAGAACACTGTGCAGACAAAAGCCCCCCTCTGCCCCCCGCCTGTGGAAGGATCTGTCAGACCTGTAGCCCGAAGCAGCTGAATAACATTTTTCTTCAATTTTTTTGTAAGAAATGAAAATGCATAAAAGTAATCAATATATGGTATGAGCAGGTCTTGTATGACATCCAACTGTAAAGGCAAATTAAAAAACATGCTGAGAAAACAACCACAGATTTACCACAGGGAGGCAGATTGACTAACATGTCGTTATAATGGATGTCTTGTTCATACATTTGGTTGTATTTATCCGCCACATCTTAAAGTCTGTTCTCTCTGACACTGGTCCGTGGCTGCATCCTAACACACGAAACAGCACGCTAGCATAGAATCAGCCATCTCCAAACTGACATTTTTTATTAAACTTTCTGGTTGCAGCTGCTGGTTGTGTACTTCATGTGTGGACAGTAGAGGAGGATTGAATGAATTCTACTCTCCACATGGCGAGTAACGTTTACTTGCCAAACAGAAAAAAATACATGTGTGACTGGCGAGCATTCATTTCCAACCCTGCACAGAACCGACCCAGTTCCTGTTTGGGGAACAAGCTCCTCTTTGCAGGCTGCCATGTTCACGTCTGCGTGTTGTGAGAGGCTGGCGGGCTGACTTTACTCTGAATGACAGAAGCCCAAGAGAGCAGGGGGATGGGAGAAAAAAAATCCCCAACAATAAATGTTTCTGAAATTTTAACTTATAGATAAACTTGATTTATCACCGAGGACTACGTCAGAGGTGAATCTCTAATAAACTCTGCAGAAACTACGTCCTAGAAAACAACACAGGTTTTTGGATTTTTGCTAAAAATGTCATAATCCTCATTTAAAAACCACTGGGAATGCTTTTAGAAAAGATCAACAGATGATTGGAGTGGGACTTTAACTCAGGTCTCAAAACTTTCACACATTCAGGAAAGTTTTAGTGCTTTTTATGAATATCTTCCATTTTAGATTTTTTTCTACATAAAACGTGTACATCTACTCTCAAAAAATACTTTCCAAACATTAAAGTCATCCTTGTTCTGAATTTTCAGAGTAAAAGTAAAATTATGACTTTTAACATTTAAAGCACTCAAGCATAAAAATGTCATAACTTACTGCCTGTTTTAATCAGAACAAATATTCCAACACTTGAGACATTTTGTTTATTTCCCCATTTCACACATAAGCCAGTTAGCTTTCTGGCAACAAATGATTCATATCTATTACACAACCTTGTGACAGCACATCCTGAGAATTTCTTTTCTTTTTTGACG
Source organism: Oryzias sinensis (assembly GCA_037389245.1). Lineage (NCBI taxonomy): Eukaryota > Metazoa > Chordata > Actinopteri > Beloniformes > Adrianichthyidae > Oryzias > Oryzias sinensis. The sequence goes on from CM074500.1 coordinate 13,329,684, forward strand.
CAATGTTAAGAACCGTTTTACAACGATATGACCATAAACGTTATTTTTTTTTATATAATAAAAACTGCAGCACTCAAGATACTTTTATAATCTATAGCATAGGGTTGGGTATCATCAATAATTTCCAGAATTGATTGGATTTGATTCACCAGAGCCTGTAAAATCTGAAATAATGGAATGAAATAATAAACCAAAGAGATCAATAACACCATAGAGTAGGGCTGCACAATATGAGGAAAACTTGCGATATGCGATATTAGTGATTAATATTGCGATAACGATATAATTTGCGGTAACTAAACAAATAGAAAAATAAACAAAAACATCATTCCCATTTAATTGCAACAGTTTAAAATTATACTCCAAATGACCCTCATCGACATGGGGGACAAACATCTAACATAATAGGCCTCCATCTGATTGGTCAACAATGGGAAGGCGCCCATCTAATTGGTCAAACCATAAAGGGATTTATCTGATTCTTTAAATGCTTCAAGCTGTTAGAAGATTGTTTTAACACATCTTGGGTTTGTGATTTATTGCGATATTCGCCGTCTTTTGCGATATGCATATTGCAGAGCTGGATATTGCGATAACGATAAATTTGCGGTATATTGTGCAGGCCTACCATAGAGTGTTACATGGTTTCTCAAAAGGAGAAGCTCCGACAAAATTGAGCAGCTCATTATGTTCTGCCTCTCCTGGAGGGCGTTTCAGCTCACACTATAGCATTACACTTTATTCTAGATGATTTGTGCAAAAATAGTGCTTTGGACCTAAAATGGTTACTTTAAAAACAGTGTTTCCTTAAAAGAGTTGGGAAAATTCATGCATGTGAGTATATAAAGCTGTTCATTTAGTCAGCAATGTGTGGTTAGGCCGACCAAGCATTAGCATTAGCTGTCCTATGGGAAATTCAATCATACGTTAGCATCAAGCTAGCAAACTTTGGCTATACTGCTGTTATGCATTAGGTCATCGCAAAAGGAAAGGCATAAAAGATCGATTTACTGATTTATTAAGCTTGGATTGATTCAGATGGGTTGATAGATTTCATCAACCCAGCCCTACTAGAGCATGTCCATGCTCACTTGACATTTTAGCTTTCAGCTGTGCTCACAGCAAACATGTACAGACTGCTACATAACTTGCCCTACATCTTAGATACAGGTAAGGGTACAGAAGACAAAAAAATAAAATAAAAACAGCAACAAAAGTTGAAACCACATTTATCACATGCAAGATGTGAAACTTTTCTTTGGTTGACTTTGTTAAAGGTGAGTTTTGAAATCGAACCTGGGCTTGCATAGGAGTCAACATGTGAGTGCAACGTAAAGATAAGGCGGTTTCATTTCCTGTGTGAAAAAACACGAGGTGCCTGAAACTCACCGAAAACACTCCCACAGGCGCACTACCACACATTTGACAGAAAATCACAGGTGGCAGCTACTAGACTGTAAAAAGAAAATGTGATAACCACAACAGTAACTTTGGTTGCTGAGGCTTGTCAGCCTCATCTACACCTACAGTACAAGCTTATTTTATGAGGATAAACACTAGCACGTGAAGTTAGAGCGGTCTGGTGAAACATCCCACAGAAAACGGAATAGAAAGTACATGAGATCCGTCAAAAAGGAGGTCGCTCATCTGCAAAATATTTCTCAGCAGCAGACTGCAAAAACAACATGCCAAATTTTTAAAGGTCCTATGCAGAGTCAACTTTTTGAGATTTTAAGTGCATTATAATGTTCATGCTTTGCTACAAACAACCCTAAAGCAGTTTTTTGATTCATCCACGCATTTCTGAGTATTCCTCTAAAAACCTGCACTCTGAGCACCAGACCCTCCCAACCCACGGAAGCGAGCGGGTTTTCATGAGCCGACGTAGACCAGTGAGATTGGCCCCTTCTTCCTGGAAGGGGCCGTCCTCAGGCTAACACAAACACCCACTGCAGAGCAGTCGCCGGTCTCTAATAGTGGCCGGTCTCCTTGACCGATGGCCAAGGAACGCTCGTTCGATTTAGCGTTTAAATTTCGTGCAGTGCCAAAGAACATTGTGGTGAGGATTCTGCACAACATTTAGGGGTGGATTCTAAACATGTCTGAGAATGGCCCAAGCAGATGGATGATACTGAAAAGATGGCAGCAGGAAAAGGAGCAAACGATTTCCTGGTTGAGAGGCAAAAAAGCAACGAATTAAAAGAACTGGTTTGAACAGAGATTACTGAACAAAAAACGGAAATGTGCACGTGCCTTCAGGAAAATGATCTGCATGAAAGAGAAGAGGATTTTTGATACAGATGTTGATGCTTCAAAGAGAAAAACATTCACAGTGCCAATCAGTATATAATACAATGTTCTCATCAGTTCAATAAATCCCGAAATGTTTATCTGGTGTTTTCTGCATTTTGTGACCGAATTTCACCACAAAACAACCCAACTAGCCATCAGCATGTTGTCTGTGAGGGATTAACGCCGGGGTTACTAAAGGCAAGATATACGGTATGCATATCCATCTTGAAAAAAGTTTGAATGATGTTTGTTTTCGTGGGAGAAACGCACGCTAGCTGCTGAAGTCAGCTCTAGGATGACGTTGTAAAATGGGCATCATCCACAAGGAGGGAAAGGCGGAGCCTCAGAGATCGAGTCGCCTTACTTCAGACTACGAAGAGTTCACAAACATAACTCATCTTTAATAAATAATGTCTTCGTTTGTGTGCCAAAGGTAATATATTTTCATATATGTGGCTACAGCTTAATCTGAAAGGCTTAACAAAAGCATGGTATAGGCCCTTTAATGACTTGTTTTAGTTTTACATTTTAACAGTCATTTGGATCAATAATCTCCATTGAGGTGTGTCAAATCTAGCTCCCTATAAACAACATAACAAAAGAAAGCATCGCATTCACGTCTGCTGAACACCCGGAACAAGTGTCCATCTGTCCATCAAGAGCCTGGAACACCTGAACCTGCTTACAGCAGAAAGCAGGGCTGGAAAAACTGGACCTGATAGACCAGGATTGGGCAGTCCTGACGTCAAGGATTTCTACTTTTATGCTTTTAAATTTGATTTTTTTCTCTTTCATTGTTGTTCATCCAAATGTCCCAATTTGATAAAGACTGCAGGAAAGGCCTTTCCAACAATGACACATCACAACAGTAGTGCACTGATGACTCAGGGAGCTCCGCCACATTTATTAGTCATCTACCAGGGGTTTAGACAGAACAAAAACACACATATCATCATCATGCTTTAAAAAAATCTACTGACAGACACAGCCAGCAAAATCTAACTCATCTGAGAGATCTGTTAAAATACTGGCCACACATTATCCAGTGACAACTGTAGTTTTACACTTGATGTTGTTCACCATTTTAATTAGAGGTTTTTAAAATCACATTTCCACTGAAAACCATTAATGTCTGCATATTTGTAAACATTTTTATAACAAAGTATACAGGTGGAGGTTTTGCTGATGAAATAATAAACATGGATAAACATTCAACATAAAAATAATTTTTGTACTCCCTTGGTTCACACGAGAGGGTTTTTTTTTTAACCAAAGAAAGGACTTCCTTTACAAATGAGATAATAGACACAGATCTAGCACAATGGAAATGCTGGGATTTTTCCAGCAGAAAAGATATGATGTTTCCTTTATACAAAAAAAAAAACATTCTCCTTTAATGGGAAAACGCTTGCTGCCCAGGGAGAGAAGTGAATGTCGCCTCATCAAGACAAAAATGCTTTATTCTCGAAAGCATGCGCACAAACTGGGTTCAATCAGATCATATCTGAAATTTTCAGAAATCTGATAATGATCAGATTTTTGAAGACGGATTAAGAATGTAAACAACAATGATAAACCTTCACAGTGGTGGAAATGGCAGTAATATGAATCAGGTAACAACAAATCTGTCTAGTCGTTTCTAAAATAATTAAAATAAAATTGGATGAATCAATCTGCATTGAATGTAATTATTAGTGAAAAACCTTAAGTTTTCAGTTGTCAAATTATAGACTTCACTATTCATTACCCCTTGGCTTTGTTTTATGGCTAAATAAACGGGTATTTTTCGGCCTTGCGCTCCCTTGTTGTTGAACACAGCTTGCGTATATTTTATCTTGAGAAAACTGAAAAAGTTACACTGATGACATGAGCAAAAGTTAAGCAAGAATGAAAACTACAAAGAGGAAATATGTGGTAAAGTGTCATTTCAGTACCTCTTTACGCTGACAGCTGTGTTTCAGCGGTCACGCGGTGTTTGTTTGAATATTTAATAAAGTTTCCGCAGATTTTAGGTACTTTCTTTGTTGTTGTTGTTTTTCGGCTGAATTTAATTACAACTATCTAAAATTAATTTTAAGCGGAATGAACATTAATATAATGCTTAAAATATAAAGTTTATGCATTAGTTCATTAATCAAAAAACGCTCGCGGACGTCGACTACTATGATTCGGTATGCTAACCGTTAGCTAGCCCCCAGCTTTCCAGCGATTAGCATTCCAATGCAAACACGTAAACAGTTAGTTTTACTATTTATTACTATTGGAGCTTCAAGATAATACATTGTGTTGCATTTTTTTCCAGTCAACAAACACGGCAACATTAAAAAACAGAGCAGCCCTTTCACGGGGCTTTGCTAATTTGTGCGACACAAAGGACTCACCGACGGCCAGCGCTACGTCCCACTCCCACCATAGGAAAAACAGGACAGCATGGCAGAGGCCTGTCATTTTAGTCTTTAGGCCGGTGGAAGCGGCGTCTCTGAATTACACACATATGTAAAGGAAGACTCAGAGACGGAACGGTTAGAAACGGAAGCCGTGTGATTTCAACAGCCTCCTGTCGCGTCTGAACAGCAGTCTGGGGAGGGTTTCCTGCAGCATCTGCCTTCCCATCATGATCCACATGGACACTTCACTGACCCGCTGGATTTTTCACTGCCGGAATACACAGAAACGTTCTTGAACTCCATTAAGGCACGTTTTTGTTTAAAGTAAAGGTTAAATCAAGCAGCAACTTCACATGTTTTTCATTTAATCTTACTTAGCTTTTATAACCATACAAACATGTATTATAAGACTTTAACAAATAAAGACGATCATGACAAACAAGTTATCTGTTTTACCATATAATTTATCTATCATGGATTAAAATAGGTCCCAAATAGAAAAAAATAAAACATGTATAATTTATCATGACCGTACACTCACTATTAGGCACCTGAAGACTTTCACACAAATGCTATTGATGTATTTTATTTAAATTCTCTCTCTCTCTTTTGCTTGCATTAAATAAATATTCCATGCATTCGTTTAAAATTTGTAATCATAATTTATATTATTTACCTAAAATGCACTGATTAAATTGAAATACTAATTTTCTTTCATACAATTACAATTTTTTAAGCAAATTTGTCTTTTCTTTTTAAGCTACCTGTGAATCTTAAAACACATAAGTCATAATAAAATATAAATTTTATAATTAAAAAAACTTTTATTTAAGGGAAGGGAAAACAGCAAAATGTCACAGACAAAAGACCGAATTTAGCATAACAATATGTCCAACTACAAGTGAATGCAGCACAAGTTGCCAGAGGCTGTCAGCTTGCCTGGAAACCACCGGTCATTCCCGCACGTTGGCCCCAGAAAACAACATTTAAACGATCACGTTGTTGTGTTTTTGCTTCTGAAAGAAGCTCAAAGACAGAAATGCAGTCAAATATCTCATAAACACATTAGAGAATCTGACAAATGGATTTTCTCAAGTGGGAAATCTGTGATTCTTGCAGGATTCCTGAAAAAAATAAAATCGAAAGTTTTTCTGTGAAGTTTTGTGTATTTCTTTACATTAATTCCCTTTCTATGTTTGATCAAACATAGCTTCCTTAAAGCTGAAATCCATTTTGTTCCAGCTTTCAGCCTTGGACCCTTCCCACATTCTGACGTCAGCTGGATGTGAGTTTTCTCCCCATCCCATCGTCCATCCGACGCATTCACATCAGCCTCCCAACAGGGATGTGAGGTAAGTCACACACCACCATTATAGGGGCGAGGAAACTTACTATATTACCTCAAAAGCGCTAAAACCAAACTGTCGTGTTCTAAAAAGGCATGTTTTAGCTCAGCTGTGCCATCATACTGAGGGAACGTGAAGCAATCTCATGTTACATGGCATGGTTGTACATTCCTGAGTTATGTAATACAAAGATTGCAATGATCTGTTTTCATGGACAAGAAACAGCATTGGTGATTTTCCATAGATGGAATTTCACTGCTGCGTGGGAGTTTTAAAAGGGTTTTCTGAGCTTTATGAAAGCTGACCTACAAAAACACAACAATCTGCTGTTTGAGGCATTACAAGTTTCATTTTAGTATATTCTCAGTATTTGGACATATACGCATGTCTTGCACTGTACCTGGCTCTGATACAAAAAATGACATAAATTAAGCTGTATGTCCTCTTTATAGCTTCTCTGGACTGTGCAAAGTGTCTCTGATGGTGAAAGTAACAAGTTTCCTGCTCACATTCTCTGATCGATAGTTCCTAACTAAACTGTGAATTTTGCTTCTATAACTGGAACGATGTTCTTAGGTCTTTTTCAAAAATAAAGCTTCATGTGTGTCAGTAGTTTGCACTAGTAAAAACAGCTTGGATTTCTTTACTTCACCTCAGGTTACCTTTCTCTTACGGCAACAATGGTGCAATTGAAAAAAGTGAACGTTTTGTTTTGTTTTTTGTAATATTGAGTCCTTGTCATGACTTTTGGATGTAATCTAAAATAAAACTAAACTAAATGAAGATTTTCTTGGAACTGCTTTTAATATACTACAGGGGTCAAGGGTTAACAGAATTAAGGATAGCATAATCTTACTAAAGTGTGTGTAGTTTTATAATCTTGTATTCGCTGAAAGTCGCCACATATTAATGCTTAGGTTTCTATTTGAGAGAATTAAAAGTTACACAAAGTTCTACAGATTACAATAGAGTTCAAAACATCTGAACAGATTCTCTGATGATTTATTGAGATTTTTGTTAGTCCTCATGCAAAATTAAAAAAAAAAAAACACTTTTCTTTCTTGTTTTTATCGGAAACATCAAAAAAGCAAAGACAAAGGAAAGAGTTATTTCCCAATTTTTATGTTACAAAGCTGTTTCTCTGTGTAACAAAATTATATTGCTGCTTTCACTTAGTTAAACAAACTTATTTTCTTTTGCTACACCCTGCTCTTTTGCTCCAACCTTTTCTTGTACTTCCTATTGTTTTTAAATCGAAGAATAAAATACTTAAACTTTTCCCAACCTTTTTGTTGGACCAAAAGTGTCGAAACATAATTGGACTTTGGAGACAAATTTGTGCTTTTATTGTTTTTACCCGGCTGACTGGCTGAACGTTTATTGAATTTTGAAGAAACTGAATCCATAGTTTTGGCAGAGAAGTAAAACATGCGAGTTAAAAATGCTGCAGATAACAGTCTCTTTGTTTAACCTAGCCCAAGGCCAGTGGAAGAATGTAGTGGTCAGCTCTGTCCGGGCGTCAAAATAAGACACAGTGTCATGTTCCTGCCCTGATACCGATGCCAAACCAGGAAACCTACCCAGACCTTTGGAGAAGCCAAGATTTCAAAACACTGTTTTCTCTGAAAATTTCAAAGCGGTCTTCCTCCACAGTTATAATTTTCTGACTGTGCGCGTATGTTTTTGCATGTGTAATTCAATGAGGGCCCGCCGTGCCAAACAATGTATCCTCATGACTGTGGTTCAGGAAGAACACACCCTTCACAGGCCTTTTGTGTGTGCGCTCTGATCCAAACCAGCTGTCAGCGTCCACAGTGCTTTTTCTCCTCTTTCATAATGAGAAAAAAAAAACACATTTTGATGACAAATACATTAGGGAGGAAACTTGAAGCATTTCAGTGCGTTTTAAAGCAGGAAAAGTGTTACGTGATGAACAGGAAGGGTTTTTTCTATAACCTTTGCTTTGATTTAAACACCAATAGTATCTCACAAACTATTTATTAGTTTTAGATGTCCGTTGTATATTTTGTTTCCCACTTCTTTATAAAGATTTTAAAATCCTTCATTGAAAAAAAATTGCTGTGAAGTGGAAGTTCAAGACAGCAACTTCTGACCCTTTTGAATGATACACAGAAGTTTCATTTTTATTTTTACTCATCTTGTTATAAGTTACTGTAAAAATGTAGGGACATTTCCTCAAATATGACTAGATATCCCTTTTTTAGTTACCATAAATCTGTGATTAAATTAGTTATGGTTGATGCAAATATTTAGTACTGGAAGGGGAGTTTTGTATGCTTGCAGAGAGAAAGAATACTGTATAGTCAGACTATAGTCTGTATTTACTCTTATTATAGATATTTCTGTTAAATCTGATGCACAGAGACTAAATAAACATCCTTTATGCTAATACTGGATTCTAAGGAGTACTGGTTACACTAAACTCAACCATGGAATATATTCTAAAGGTTTGTTTTAGTATTAAGAATATTAAGAATCATTGGTTGTTGACTCTTTTTCTCCAGGCTGAACACTGAAGACCTCATCGTCTTCACAGCCACTCTTCAGCATGTCTTCAGGGACTCCCTTCCTCTCATGATGCCTGTCTTAAACCCGCCTTCGCCTTTCCTCTCCGCCCTGCTTTGTGTCTCTGTGCTCCTACATCCATCGATCCCCCATCTGGTTTATGTCACCCACAGCAGCTTCTTCCACTACTCCTGCAGCCAGGACCCTCCGCCCTGCAGCACCTCTCTGCTGACAGACTGCTGGTGCAAAGAAGTCCAGCTCTCCTCTCTGCACCGTCCCCAGTCGTACTCAGCCCTTGCTTTGCAGATGAGACATTTAACTGTCTGGTTCACATCGCCGGCCAACGCAGCACGGCTGCTCAACCACTCCAAGGTGAAACACCTGACCCTGATCCACTGTGGGCCCGAAGGACCCAAAGGATCGGCTTTGCTGTCTGTGGAGGGGCATTTCGTCGTGCAACACCTAGAGAGGCTGACAGTGGTGAACCTGTCGGAGGGACCGTTTGGTGTTGCAAACAGAGCCAAGACCACAAACTCCGACCCAGAGAGGGAATACGAGTCTCACTTAGACAAAAACAGATTCAACTTGGACACCAACATGGATTTCATCGAAGACGCGATGGGAGATTCTTTAGCTGCGTCCTCAGTTCAAGTCCAAGACATCTTTCTGGGGAGGGAGCTCGGAGCGGCCTATCATGAACAGGCCCGTCTGGGAATCATTAACAGCTCCGTGCTGGACTGGGGGGCGATGGCCAAAGCTTATACGGTGAAAACACATATAGGCAGTGACGGCGCTCTGCCCTTCCCTGACTTGCACTTACCAAAACTACCAGAGACATCTGAGATATACGTCAGCTTTGTCTACAGTTAAAGAAAAGCTTAATGTGAATATTTTATGTGAATATTTTCTAGATTAAAAAACTAAACTTCCAATCAATCAGCAAAAGAAAACATAACATAATATTTTTGAAATGGGACATCAAACCTGTTCAGTTGTAAAAATTCTCATAAGTGAGGATCACAGACTCAAAACACATAACTAAACATATTCCATAACTACAAGGTCACAAATGAGAAAAAGCTCATGCTGAGATGGTCAGCAACAAACGCTATCGTTTTCAGGCTGTTTTATGATGTGTGTTGCAATGTGACGTTTAAGAGGATTTGTCAGCGGATTCCGTTTTGTTTGTAACAAGTGTCAGCAAAACCCCCCCAAAAAAAACCTCAACACTTTCAGCTGATTTGGCCTTTTTTTTGACCATGTTTTCCTTCATGTCAACTCTGCGTTCTCACTTCTGCTTCCTTCAGTCCTTTCTGAGTTTGAGGCATCAACTGCTTTTGTTTTTTTAGATGGTTGCATCAGTTTCTTTTTTAAGTTATTCCACAAGGTGGCAGCAGATACATTTGACCAAAAACCAAATTGAATCTCAAAAAACAGTATAGTATAATTTTGTAAATTTTTGAGCAGCATGATGAATTAGCTGTAAAACAGCTGACATGTTCTAAAATAAATAACTTATACTCGTCAGTAGATGAAGAACCTTTGAAACATGCATATGAAAAACCCTCAGATTAGATTAGAAATGATGAAGTCATTTAAATCAAGCATAGTCAGGAAGGAGTTAAACAAACAATGAAGCAAAATGCTGGTAAAAGAACTAAATTAACTGAACAGTACAATAAGCAGAAGTTAGTTGATGTTAGTGCTAACACAGACTTTGGCTAAGCTCAGCTTAATGTAAATGTTCATATTTTGGTTAAAGCTATTGGTATTTAGCTGAATAATGATTTTTTTTTTGTTAAAAAAAGAGAACACCCGTCCTAGCCAGTAGCAAAGTAAACAGACAGAAACTGAATCCTTTTTGTCCAGGACTGCATGTCTGTTATAAAATACAGATTATGCATAGGCAGACACAAAAAGTGTTAAGCTCTAAGGTAAAGGACTTTTTAGTAATGCATTTACATTTTTTGCTCTTCAAACAACATGCTCTTCCATCTAAACCTTTTTTTATGTGAAAAGTCTTACTAGATGATTTAATTGTTTAAAAAAAAAGCTTTGAAATACAAAAACAGTCCTGAAAAACAATTAAATACTAAGGAATTATATTAATATTAAGTGACAATGCTGTCAAATAAAAATTTTCTATGGGATTACTCACATCACAAACTTTAACTACTGGCTACTAAGCATAACCCTGAACAAACAATTTCAATCAGAAACAATGAGCCAGACACCATTAGAATAATAACGCAGGCTTCTACTTACTCTAGTAATCTAAACCTTTATTCTTTCTTTTAAATATAAAGATTGGATTGCGGTTGTTTTACATTATGGAAACAAAATAGCTGCTAATCCTGGGTTTTCTCATTTTTGTAAGAAATAAAGAGTTTGTTTTTTGGAATAATTTGCAAACGAATTCAAAACATTTGACCCGTTTTACCAAATAGTCAAGTTGTCGTTACCCAAATATAAGTTCTAGGGTTTTTTTGTAGATTAAATCCAACAATTTCAAATGAATGTGTTTTAATTTCACAAATTCTTGGAGTGAAACTTTTATTCTCTCTGTTATCCACTCCTCAAGTAATCTAAAAGAAGTAATTCCACATAAAAGGAAGACAGGTCCTATATGAGGGGCATTTTCAGTTTGTTGAAACTACTTTTTTTTGGAACGCTTCGAATTTTTTCTCTTTCTTAATGTTGAAAATTTTTCAATGTAATATTTTTCCTTATCTAATTTTAAAAAATTGTTACATTTACTTTATTTAGGATTTGTAAAAATGACTTTTGAAAAAGAAACAAAGAAATGATCTGGACCAAGGGTAAAAAAGGGGGTCCCGAATCTGCTCCAAACCCCAGGAAGTCATAGACAAGTCCTGTCAGCAGCTGCAGCACACTTCACCTCTGCATAGACCTCAGCATCCCTTTAGCTGGTTTGCTGCAGCCCAAACCTCATTCGCTGCTGCAGCTGAAACTCATCTGTTCACAGCTCAGGTCCCTTCAGCAGATCTAAGGTGACTATTCCATCAAATGTGATCTTGCAAGGGTGCCCTGCAACATTTGTTTCTTTTGTAAAAAATCACACCAAGTTGGTTGGTTGCTCAGTCCAGTCTTGTCTAGGTCTACAACCTTGTCTTTGACATCTTTGAACATATTGAGAATTCTAAAAGCTGAGTAAGCATTTTTTTAATGGGCAGGTGTCTTTTAACCAAATAAAGGTTTGGAGTACATTAATTATAAGATTTATGCTAATCTTAGTTTATACCTTCAACGAAATGCTCTTTGAAGGCCAACAATCTAACTGATTGACGAGCAACTGAACAATTACTTCAGACAGGTCGGCAGTCTGTCGCAGGGCCACAAATCAGACACCATCAACACTCACATTCACACGTACAGTATAGACAGTTTAGAGTTACCAATTTACTATGAAGCATGTTTTTGGACGGTGGGAGGAAGCCAGAGTCCCCGGAGAAAACCCACACATGCACGGGGAGACCATGCATACTCCACACAGAAAAGTCTCTCACTGGTGTTCTGCTTCAGGTCCCCCAGCCGAGAAAAGAGCGCTAACCACTATGCCACTTTATGGCCACCATTAAAAGTCCATTTGAAAAAAGTTTTTCACTGCATTTTCTATATTTTTTTCTGTTTCTTATAAACTCTATTTATATATTTTCTTATAAACTCTATTTTATAGTTCTATTTTATCTCTATTTTATATATATATATATATATATATATATATATATATATATATATATATATATATATATATATATATATATATATATATATATATATATATATATATATATATAAATGCCACACCCCTTAAACACAGGCAGTAATAAACACACTTGTCTGTTTGTGTGTCAAAGTGTGGGTATAACGGAAGGTACTGTAGATGGGGGGAGTTGTAATGGTTTGTAATGAAAATTCTAACCACCAGATGGCAGTGTGATCTATTTCCCTGAGGCTGAAATATCAGACAATAAAAAAATGCAGCTCAAAGCTGTTTGTATCACAGCAGGTTTGACTGTAAAACGAAGGGATAAGTTGACATTCATGGTAGTGTCAGGTCTCCATCTGGAAAAACTTTGAAACTCCTGAACAGAAATGGGACAACACAATCTTTGTTTAAATTGCTTGAATTTCTTATTTATTTCAATTAATGAGCTATAATTCCAGGCAAAAAATGTTCACATGAAACTTTATGCATCTTGAGCAAAAATAGAAGATTTTACTTAGAAGCACCCTCTGCAGTTTCCTGCGTTCCTTTCCTTTAGCATAGTCATGGTTCAGACACCATATATTAAGTCTGCAAATTTCCAACAATACCAATCTTGAGTTTTGTGTACATGTCTCTGCAAACATAAAAACATTGTTTTGTTTTTCTTGTTTTCTTGTTTTTTCTTGTTTTCTTATGGTTGCAAATTATTTTTCTGTTTCAAATTTCACAAGTCATGAAGATTCACAGAGGACAGCATCTCACTCCTGTAGTTGTTTTGTAGGAAATGATTAAACAAACTTTATTAGGGACACAACACAGCTGATAAAATGATCAAACTACGGCTAAAGTCATATTTTAATTCAACTTCGTGTTCCTCAAAGTCCTTTAAAAAATTGATAGCTTAAGCAATTAAAAAATGAAGTAGAAACAAGGTAACTCTTGCCTTCTTCAATGCAGAAACACTTGGTTCCTGCAGTTACACTAAACAAAGGAAGAAAAAAAGAACATTCATCCATCTTTAGAACCTGCTGAATCCCTTATGGGGTGAATGGGGTTTCTGGACTAATGGGCAAAGGTGGAGTTCACCCCGAACAGCTTGTAAAGTTCCATCACGGGGCCACAAAGAGAAATACACCAACACACACTCACCTAAGTGACCGTCTAGAATAATAAAAATCCAGCGAGGATTGGGAGGAAGCCGGAGTGAAAATCCACGCATGAAGAACTAGCCGGGATTTGAACCAGGACCTTATCACTGTTAGGTGACATTACTAACAAGGCCTTTAACAGGCAGATGAAGCAGTGCACCCACAGAAGTTCCACTGCCTAATATGCTAACACGAGGCTTGCATGTTTTTAGCATGTTGTTTGACTGGTCAGCATGTGACAGAAATAGGTTGAGGCTTTTTTCTGTCCTGTCTGGATGGTTTACTTCAAATTAACATAGTTTAACTGAGTTTTGGAAAATCAAACTGATACTGTGTTCCAATTAAGTTTATCATTAATAAAAAAACGAGTTGGTGAAATATTTAAAGTTTTAACTTTTGGTCAACTCAAGACAAAATATATTTTTGAAATAACTCATCAAAGTAAATGTTCTTTATTTATTATTGCATTAAAACATTTCCCTTGAAAAACTTTTTGCATTTAGACAGTTAGAAGTTGAAAACTTATAGCAAATGTTAAACATTTGATTGAGCTTATTACTTATATCAAAAATTTAAAAACTACATCTATCACACAACTTGTTAGAAGACAAATGTTCCAACAATTTTTTATGCAGCTTCTCATTTTTTTTTCTGGACTGAATCAATCCTAAATGTAAAATTAATTTCAATTTACCTTAGAAAATAATGTATTAAACTGAAACGGTTTTGAATGATTAGTTGAATAAAAAAAAAAACTTTTGAGAAACATTTGAATAGTTTCTGAATGTTGATTAATATGTGAAAAACAGATAAAGGAATAATATGCTTATGTGCTGCTGCCTATCCCCTTTACAAACATGTGTTGTTGTTTTTTAGTTTAGTCTAACATATACATTTTTTTCTTATTTTGAAAATGGTGATTGTGTTGATTATTTGTAATGTTTTCTGTTTTTTTTGCATATTTGATATAAAAATCTAAATCTAAAAGGAGAATCTAAATGTTCAAATAAAACAAAGCAAAAAATTATAATAAAATAAAAAGTAAAACAAAAGCTGGACTTATTTAGGCAAATGTCAAAGGTGTTTTGTTCAATAATGCATTTTTTTCAATGAAAACATTACTTATATGTAATGATTTATAACAATTTAAGTAAAAAAATATGTTTATTTTGTTATCTTGTTTGAGCATTGCTGCCAAATGACTGCTATTAGGTTTTATTTCACATAAAGGTTAGCTCAGTCTGAAGCGTTTAAGTGTTGCTGTTGTGATTATGATGTTTGCACGCAGAAGTGCAGCTGGTTTTTGTGCATGTCCGTGATTTCATGTGTGATTGGATAATGGCACATGTGAGGGATATGGCGAGAGCGCACGTGAGTGAGGAGGCGCGCTGACACCTGCTGGAGAGCCGCCTATTTGCATGATAAAGACATTGAACGCAAACTGATGCCGCCTGTTGATCCCGCACCTGAGAGGGTCAGCGGTGGTGGAGGACAGAATCCAGGATTTTCAGATTAAAACACATCCAGGAAGAAAGAGCGCATAGAAATTGATTATAAGCGCATATGAGATGGGGAAAGATTTGGGGATTTATGTGCAGGATTATTGGCAATTTACCTTACTTTTTGGATATAAGTAAGGTGAAAAAATGTAGATTTTAAACAATTTTAAATTAATTTTAAAACTAAAAAAACGTGTTTCTGGATTGTCAGTTGCACTCTTCTCTCCTGCTTCCCTCCACCAGAGTTTTGCGCCACGCTGGCACCGTCTCCTCACCGGCAGTTCAGCAGTAAAACATTTTTATAATCAGCCGTTATTGTTCGCCGACTCCTTGTGGGAGATGCGCCCATGTTCATTTTTTAAAAGGGCAAATCAGCCATAATTCAGTTTATAAACTGCGGCGCGCGGGGAGAAATGCCTGTATGAATATTCATTGAAGCCCGTCGAGCTGCCAGGCTCTGTGATTCATTAGGCATATGTAAATATCCGCTCACTTTAATTGGTCCTAAACTGACTCAACATAATGTTGTCATTAGCAAATTATTACTTATTTGTGATACTAATGGTACGGTGTTGCGCACAGACCCGGAGCTTCACATGATTGCAATTACAGCTCTTTTTATTCAAAGGATGCCCGCAGGACCTGATGGATCTGCATCCTGTGAGCGCGCGAGGTTCGTGGCACAACAGCGGCTTGAGTCCATCTAGAAACGCATAAGTGAACTGATCAAAAACACTTTCTTATGACCTTTAGCCTGAGGGGTGAGCATGTTGTGTTATGATTGATCACTAAAGATAAGTGAGCATAATGTTGGTTTTGAAGTGAAGGGTTTGTTAATGTCCACAAATCCAAGAGGATTTGTTTTCACAGGTCTGAATTCCTATATTTGAACAAACTATATACAAGAACGTCTAAGAGAAAAAGAAAAGAAATGCAAGGACATGATAAATGACAGTGGCATTCAAAAAAGGACTATTTAAAGCACAGAAACCCAGTTGAAACCGTAAAATAATAATTATAGCAATAATATCACAAGCTGTCAAACCTTGAGTTAAAACTGTTAGCTGTCTGATTGTGTTTTAGTCATGTCATCTGTGAGCCCCAGGTTTTACATAAAGCTAGGGTTGTTCAAATGAGAACAACATGTCAGAGATGTTCTCAATGCTAAGCCATGCAGAGACTTGCTCATGAGCAGAGTTGGCTATTCTCTGAGGGACAGGAAGCCAGAGTAAAGGCCTGAGGTAGGATGTGGTTGTACCGCTCCAGTGTTCTGGATAAACTGCAGCTGCCGTGCAGCGTGTTTACTGAGTCCAGTGAACCAAAAGTCGTCTAATCTGGTGGAGATGAACATATGAAAAAGTCTCTCTTGGCTAGGTTTTAGACAGTACCTTTCATTTTGGTAATGTTCACATGCGGATGGTGTATATATATATATATATATATATATATATATGGTGTATACAAGAGGGCGCCAGCTGGACTTTTATGATTCATCTAAAGATATATTTGCCATTCATCTTAGCAGTTTCTATGGTTTTCTCAGATGAACCTTTCCAGGATTTTGGTTCCACTGAAGACAGAACCCAATGAAAAGATGATGACCTGAATGACCTGCTAATGATCTTACCGTCATCGTGACCGTTAAGGATTAAAATCCAAAATTATACCAAATAAGCGTTTAAAGTTTTAATTATTCCTATCTTTGAAAAGGTTGTCTGTTTTCTGTTTTAGCAGGAAGTTGTTCTACTCCCATTTAGAGATCTGCTGGATGCAGTGACAGAATAAGTCCACTAGTCTTTTTCCACCTGCTGTGAGTGAAACATAAATCTGAGTGTAGTGTGCAGAGTTGCGGCAGGATCGTATAAAATCTGAGAACTTACTTTTCTTATCGGAGTATTTGTTTTAGTTTGAAGTGCAAAGATTATTAGACTCATTATTTTTTGACATCTGCCCCATGATTGATCTGATTGATTGATTCAGTTTTTTAACATTACTTAAGTTCTCAGACAAACTGGAACACTTATTCTTTTCTTTATAAATAGTTTTTCATGATATTTTATTGGTGGAAAACAGAAAAATATGCACAAATTATAATTATTTTCATTTTAAAAATCAGATCCTGAATTTTTGTTGTAAAAAGCCAGTTTTACCTTTGACTAGTGTTTTTGTCTATTGAGCAGTTTATCTTCAAAGCTCAAACTCACGGGGTTCACACTACGCCTCACACTGGTTACTGCTGTGACCAAAAAAAAAAAAGTACTGCTGAATGCGTTTAAAATGAAGAGCTTTTCTACTTGCCACAGTCTGCCTGACACGGCTCGGTTTGGAGTTGTTTTATAGAGGCAGCAGCAGTTTGAAACAACAACCGTGACAAAACAGGCCCACTAAACAGAGGAGGCAGAGATGAATAACAGTTTTGTGTATTGTGGAGAAGGAGCGAGGAAGCTAATAAACTAATGTGATGGATGATCTCCTTTCCCCAGAGGGACCAGCACCATGTAAATTGGCCCACACAATGCATTATGGATAAGGCAGTTGAGATTATAGCTTGTTAATGTGTCCCTCCCCTCCCACCCCCTCTCTTTATGCATTTCACTGTGGGTCCCTCTGTTCCGGCTCAGGCAGTGACATGGTCACCTCAGTGTCAGGGGCCTGGATCTTCTGGGCGCAGATGGAGAGGGGAAGCGGTCTACCGCTGCAGCGCTCGGCAGGCCTCATTAGAAAAGTCTGTGGGTGTTTGTGTCGCTTAAGCTCACGAGGAAGCAACAATCAAGAGCTCACAACAGCTGATTGAGTTTTAGCCCGGCATCAGTGACAGAACTGACAACAAAAGGGCAAATTTTAAATTGTAAACACCAGATAAAACTGAACATATAACTTCCTTCTCACTTATCAGCCCCATCCCCATCCCTCCCAAGTGGGTGAACACCCAACCAGTGTAATTCCTCCGTCTGTCCTCGTCTTTCTCCAAGTACAGGCTTGTCCTGCGTCTTTGGAGTCTGCCTGTTTGTAAGTGGCAGAAGCGGGACAACAACTGCTTTAAACAGAAATTTTTAACACTTCTCTGTCTTTGCTAGAAATCATTCTGTTTGGCATATATAGATAATTTTATTTGGATTTGTGGCCGAGTTAACCAAAGAATCAGTTCAAATGGGTGAAAATGCTAAGGTGGTGTGGTTTTGCTTGCCCTCTCACATGGCACGCTCAGGATCAAACCAAAGACTGAAGCAAAGCAAAAAGCTGGAAACATTACACACTTCCAACCACCACTAACTTGCAGGCGGTATTGCTCAAATGGGGCTGAAAAAAAGAGCGTAAGAAAAGAAAACTGGCCAGTCCTGCTAACCCTCTAGTTTGTAATATAGTAAAAAAAATTGCCTGCATCATATCAATACACTGTGTTTACTCTACTACTATTAGACATTTTGCTCAAGAAAGGTCTTTAGCTTTGTTCCTGACACAGAGATTTCTCCAGTTCTCTGCATTTTTCAGAGATGCAGAGCATCAATTTAAAGTCTTTGTCAATTGAGATTAAGGAATCTTGATTTTAAAAGGATTGCATCACAGATTGAAGAGCCTCTTGTAGTTATGAAGACTCTGTCTCTAGATATCCCTTCTATGGATATTCATGTTACATTTCTCATTTACTCATGTGACAATTTGACTGATTCTCTCTCACCTATACGCTTTGTTAGCGTTTTGTTCTTCCTTTGGACTTGGAAAATAAATGTTTTGAGTTTCAAGTGCATTACTGATTAGTGATGAGTCAGTGGTCAGTGGGGGTATTTAAACAGAAAAACATGGAAAACAACTTTTGTAAAAAGTACGGTAAAATGTTCACACTGCAGCAGTCAATAAAGTGATTCTTCATTTAGCAGCTACACAGCAAATAAACAGTCTACAGGCAGGTTAGCTCTGAGACATGCAGGGCAAAATCCATCTGTCTGCAGGATTTCCTTTTCTACACGTTTCCTTTGAGGACCTGTCTTTCTCCCAGACTCCATAAAAGATGTGAAACTGAAACATTGTTTGCAGTGACTGGTTGTTTGTCTATTTGATAAACTGAGTATAAAAAAATTGACAAATGTCCAGGAGGTAGTAGCCGATTGAGACTGAGCGCTGGAGTTCTGCCTCCAGATGGTCAGACGCACAACTCCAAATGATGGGATTCAAAACAAACTGTCATTTATTTAAATGAGATTAAAGCACAGATGTTATTGTCCTGTTATTAAGTAAGTTTGGCAAATGAGCTGGAAAATAAAGTAGGTTAAGGTTTTCATATATATATAGAAAATCATATATATATATATATATATATATATATATATATATATATATATATAGTACATATATGTGTATACAGTGTATTTAAATATATATTTAGCATACATATTTATATATTTATGTGTGGAAAGACCTCAGACTTCTTCTAGGAACAGCTAAGATACTGTGCAGGACCCTCAAACTCTCAAGGTCCCAGGCCTCTGTTAGATATCGAGTTAATTAACTCCTAGAAGACCCGAGCTTGGAGGAGAAACCCCCCGTGGAAGGGTGAGAGGGGCATTTTTTATTTTATTTATTTACTTACATATGTGTGCATGTGTGTTCGTGTGTGTGTGTGTTTCAGAGGGTATTTTGTGGCTGGAATAAGGACAAAAATAAATAAAAAAGAATTCTAAACTTCCTGACATGCAGTTCTGATGAATTTCTCTGTAAATCAACCAAAAAGTGATCAGTGTGAACTGGAGTTTCATTTAAATAGTCTAGATTAACCAGGTCAGACTCACATGGGTTGGTAGATGTCTGTGAGCGTTTTGTTGGACCCTCCACAGCTGTGTGTGGGTGGCTGCCTCCACCCATTAGAACGGGTCATCTCTCTCTCATGAAGAGTTTTCACGGCTGTGGAGCGGATTAGCAGCAGCAGAGACACAGATGGAGCAGCTGAGATTATTGGGCAGCCAAGGGCGGAAGAAGGAGGGAATCGCGAAGAGCAGACCATTTGCATCACTTCAGCATTTCTTTGCGTTGCAGAGCTGATGCCTGTCTCCAGAGGATCAGAAGAACAAGAGAATTGCGGCATCTAATCCCAAGTGACCTTCAGAAGCGAGGAGGGCTCGGCTGATTTAGTAAAGTTGTAACTGCACCAGCTGTTTGGCGTGAAGAAACTCTAAAACTTTTACAAACAGAGTTGGAACGTTGGATTCTGGATTTTTCAGAAATTCAGCTTTATTTAGGCTAGAATTTGCAGTTTCATGTAAGAATTATGGCTGCACGGTGGCGCAGTGGTTAGCGCTCTTGCCTCACAGCAAGAAGGCCCCCGGTTCAAAACAGAACATCAATGGTGGACCTTTCTGTGTGGAGTTTGCATGTTCTCCCCGTGTATGCGTGGGTTTTCTCCGGGATCTTCGGCTTCCTCCCACCGTCCAAAAACATGCTTCATAGGTTGATTGGCAACTCTAAATTGACCATAGGTGTGAGTGTGAGAGTGAATGGATGTGTGATTTTGGAGAATCTACCGTGCGACAGACTGGCGACCTGTCCAGGGCATCCCCTGCCTTCGCCCACAAGTGGCCGGGATAGGCTCCGGCAGCCCCGTGACCCCGACAGGGAAAAACGGTATAGAAAATTCATCTAAGATCCTGCTTCTTAGTCCATAAAATGATTCAAAATCCCACAAAATGTCCTTGTACGGTTGACAAGGAAGCCAACTTGAGTATGAACTGACTTTAGAGCAAAGACTATGTTAAAAAAAAAATCTGCCTGAATGCAATGTTTTTCGATGAATAGAGTCACTATTGTGTGATTATTGCAAACAATTGCAGCAAAACTCTACATTTTCTGTTTTTTTATTCCTTAACAGCTCAAAGGATGCAGTATTAGTCAAAGTTCACTTTGTTGCTCAACAATGAAAGCACAGATGACTTATTTTAACTTGGAGATCCAGAACAACGGGACTGCATAAATTCAACACCGCAAACCATTTAATATATATTTGAGGATGGAAAACTTTGTTTTCAAATCTTTGCAGATATTTTACAAGGTTTTAAGTTGTTAAAACTTATTTTTGTTCTATAACTTTCCAAGCTATACTCAAAATCAGAAGTTGAGAACTTTTTTGTCTCTTTCAAATCTAAGACCCAGAACAGTAAATATTTTTAAAATCCTTTTGTTCTGTACTGTTGTTACGTGTTTTAACATGATGTTAGCTTACCAAATGAATCTTAACTGTTTGTCGCAGTAATACTGTATAAAACCTTTTTACAGGGTAATTATAAAATATATGTGCTTCATATCTCAGGGAAAAACTTAAAACATGTGAGAAAAAAGTTTAAGAGTTGACAACATCAAAGTGTCTTTGTTTACCACCTGGCATTCATAATGAATTACAGCTTCCACAGTCAAAGATGCTTTAACTGGAATAAATGACTCTTTTATGGAATGTTTACTTCCCATCTCGCCGGCTGTCTTAACAAAAGCCTGAAGGTGATTAAAAGCTAAAGAGAGTCGAGCATTAAACCAGCCAAAGTTTCTTATTTACAGTTAAAAGATTGAATGATGGCCTCAACGGCTGTCCCCCTCAGCAGCACACACTCAGACACACACACCGCACGCCAGTTGGTCCTAAAGAGGCAAATTCTTCCGCAGCATTTCCTCAGCATCATAAAGCGTCTGCTGCGGAAGTGATGTTTTTTCAATCCGTCTGCTCTCCCTGACACTTCCAGACATCGCTGGCGTTATGTTGATTTGGGGGAATTTCCACACCATATGCTGCAGTATCAAACACCTACATTTAAGCCGTGCATTCCCTAATCGCTGCATCATTGCAGCTTGTTTGTCTAATGTGCCTGTTAATGTTATTTATTGAGGGTCTGCCCGCCATCCAGTTCCTCCATGCATGCTAAGAAGACAGACGTAAGATATGCAAATGGTAACGTCGGCTGAACTTCACAGCAGTAAAACAGAACATTTGCATTTGATCTAGCACATAATAAACTGGGTATTAGCATTTTAAATGCCTCAAACAAACTTGAAAAATGTGGCCTTTTCCGGTGTGGCTGTTACTGCTGCTGTGTGCGGTCAAACACGCACACAAACGGGCTTTAAAACATATGGAGGGCAAAAAGGTCACAACACACAGACAGTTACATGGAGGTCTGTGTCTTTCTGCCTGATATGCAAACATTTCATGATTTTGTCTAGTGATAATGCCGTTACGACTGATATCATGTATTTGAAATGAAGAAACACATTTATAACACAAGTTGTAACAATGTGACTACAAAACGTCAACCTCTGGATCAAAATAATAATTTTTGCTGTGTTAAAGCAACAGTTGTTTTGAAAAATGCAGGTGCTCTTTCATGTCTAAAGTCTGATGTTCAGGAGCTTTAGGTATTTCTGGACGATTGAGAACTAAACTAGAGAAGAAACTGATGTTGTCTTGGAGCATAATTTTTTGTCTTTGTTTTCTTATTTTAAGCAGGCAGTTGTAGTGTGACCACACATTAAGAACCAATGAAAATAGATGGTAGGCAAGTAGAAAATATAATGCCTTCATGCGTAGCTACACAATTTTCAACTGCTTTTGTAGGGGTCTAAGCACAAAATGCACAGCCACTCAATGCACTTTGAAAGGTAAACCCGGTTGAACTTTGAACCAATCAGGAACTTGGATTTTGTAGTGACACGGAAGTGCCAACCATTAAAAAGTTAATCACGAATGAGAAATTAATAATTGAAGTATGTGCTGGAATTATATGACACCAGATCTTTTATTTATTGGAACCTAACTGTGAAAAAAATGCAGGATTTGCGAGATTTGCACTGTTTTGACATTTTGCACTAAGTCTCTTCCAACTGTAGGTGGCGGACATACGATGGTAAACATAAAAAAGCCCCTCCCTTCATTTTCAGTGTGAACGCCATAGGCTAAAAGAGTGTTCCAGAATGGGGCTTTAGCACGTCCTTGAACGTGCGTCACATTCCTAAGGTGAACGTAGTACTAGGCTTCACTATCAGCTCCTGTCAAATCTGAGAAAAGGAGCAGATGATACACTTCCTGTATCACTAAACGACTTTAATTCATAATTTCTGGGATCTTCAAGCTTTAGTTTGAGAAGCAAACAGAAAAAGAGAGACTTTCATCTTCTCTTCCTGGTAAAACTGGGGACGAGTATTATAAACAGGAAAACAGCGTTTCAGATTAAAAGGTTCTAAATTTTAACAATATTCCAAACAGATTATTTTGTTTTAGATCTGCTTGTTTTCCCAAAGATTCTCAGACATGAATAAGAGGCAGAGCCTTCAGCCACCAGCACTCAGTTAAAGCAGCAAAAGAGCATTTCCCCCAGTTTTAGCAGCACTCCACTGGCTCCAAAATATTACAACATTTAAGCTCTTGGAGCTTTACAAGGTGAGGCATCTACATTAATTTAACCCTAAAACATGTTTTAGGGTTTTTTTTAGCAGGTTTTTGACTAGAAGTAGGTGTTTATGTTAGATTTTAGGATTTTCTTTTTTTAAATACTTTCTTTATTTACCTTTTTCTTCTGTTTATATATGTAACTAACATTGTTAAACATGTTGTGTTTTTATGTTTCTATATGTTGGTTAATAATTTTTGCTTGCTTTAAACGAAGAGAATAAATACATTTTCAGAATGAATGTACTTGAATGGAGGGCATCAGGGGTCATACATCAGGGGTCATACTTTCCAATCTAGGTTTCAATACATTAAAAAGTTAATACTCTCTGGAAAAAGAAATAGGAGAGTGGAAGCCTGGAGCTTTCCTGCTCTGTCCTGCACAGTTATTGAACTGAAATAAACTGAAATTATAATAGCATTAGTTTAATTCAATTAAATAAAATATGACAACCGAAATAATAATGAAAAAATTTAATTACTGATGCTATATTCATAATTAATCAAATTTGAATTAAAATGTAAACATTGAATAGATGGAATAAAATGAACTGAAATAAAATGAATGAAATCAAATATAATACACTTTCAAGACCAGTGATTGATGGTGGATGACATACACAAAAACAGAGCCTTTTGTTTGACATAACTCCTTGTTTTTGTCCCGTGGCATTTAGAAGTTCTTCAAACATTGAATTGAAGAGAAGGTTTTTACAATGAGGGAAGCAAAAAGTACCAAAAATTGCATTTTAACCATGTTTAGCTTGAAAGTACCAGACTTCAATCTACAGAGAGATATTTGTGCAACCCAGATCCTAAACGTTCTCCCTATGTGTAACCCCACCCGCTCACCCTCACCCCTTCTGACCATGTTTAATCCTACATGGTAAGCTCTCCTCCTCGCTCCTCTTCATCTCAAACATGCTTGCTCTCATTCCCGCTTGCAGAGACCCGGCTTCATTTTCTGGTCGTGTGCACCTATTGCGAGGGGGCGAAGCAGACACAAAGTGACACAGGACGCAGAATGGGGAGGAGAAGGCACAAGGTTGGAGCTGCAGCCTGAAAGGAGGCGATGGGAGGTATCTGATTGTCCCGAGCTGAAAGGGAGCGTTAAAAGGAGAACCTTGTTGCAAAAGCTGGTGGGCTGGGCTGAAGGCCGGTTAAGGGCTGGTGATGTGTGTAACCCTGTTTGTGTGGGTCTGACGAGCAGGAGGACACTGAATGATGACCAAAACCAGGATGTTACAAGGGAGGAGGATTGCAAAAAATAAAAGGGAAAGTTTGTAGGAATAATGATAGCTTAATCTGTTTTTCATGTGAGATTAAATATGTGGAACGCCAATATAAATTTATATATTTACTTTGTTTCTAATGCTACCCTTTTTTTGCACTAATTGACTAAATATATTCGTTTGACCAAAAGACACATTTACTGTGCAAAATTCTAACTCTGTTAGGCACAGATTGTAAAGCAGAGATTAAACTAACTACAACTTTGTAACCTGTGACCTGTATTTAATCAAGCGATGCACACCTTGATCCGCTGTGCTTCAAAATAAAAAATAAAAAAAGGATTAAATCAGAACGCTTTGAAACAGCACATTCATATCAAGAAAGAAGAACTTTAAGACATGTTTCCTCATTACTGAAATGTTCATTTGACTTGTTTTGCCTAATTAACGTCAGTGTCTTCCCAGAACAAAACAGCCCCAACAATAATAATGAGGACCTCAATATTCATGTTCCAGGAGACGATTGTGAGGTCCGTAATTAATGAGAATTCAGTCGTTTAATCTCATTAATTAAAGGCTTGCTGTCATTTGAAGGTTTGTTTACTTCTCTGAAATGTGAAATCCCATTGATTTACCCAAAAGGGAGAGAGAGAAAAGGGGAAACTCTGAAGGAATGAATCCGGCTCGTAAAAGTTGCAGTTGTACTTTTTGAATGTTAAGAGTGTAAATCTTCTAGGTCTCTTTGATGGCAGCTGCAGGGCTCGTGTTGCTGTCTTCCATCTGTCGCTCAAATGCTTTAAATCTTTGTGAGACTCCTTTTAGTGAATCTTCAAAGTAGGTTTTGTGGCGTCTTTGGTGAGCAAAATGAAAGCTCCATACATCCATGGGCATTCAGTTTAATGTACTGCAAGCCTCCTCTAGTAAAGATAGGAAGACAGCTATAGAGAAATAAGCAGGGAAAATCTAAACTGATGATTGTTTTTTTCTACAAAGAGACACTTTGTAAAATCTGCACCAGTAAAGTTTTTTTCTCCATCTATTTTTTGATGATCTTGACCATCTCATCAATTTATCCGCTAATCATGACAGACCTTTGTTTCTGTTTCTTCTTTATTCGCTCCTCATCTGTGGGGTTGCCACAGTGAATCATCTGCCTCCATCTCACCTTATTCTCTACAACTTCCTCACTCAGCATCCTCACGTTGACCTTCATTAAATCAATGGCTTCTTTCTAGATATGTCCTGCCCCACCTTGAGCACCATCACTCCTCCGATCGTGTCCTAAACTTCTCAATCTGCTTCCCTGCATTTATGAATTCCTTTCTGATCCCATCAATCCTAATTACTCTCAAAGAGAATCTCAACATATTCAGACCCTGAGAACTTTATTTTTGTCATTCGTAAACATGAAAAAGCCATTGGAGCAGAAGGGAGAGTATAGCAAGAAGAGAACAAACCTTGCTAGTAGAAGAACAGTCGGTGGACTGGTTGTCGGCAGCATCATCAGAGAACACAGAGTTTGAGCCAAGCACCGTTCTCAAATCCTTATTTTCAGTTTGAAATAAAGGTTGTTTTGAAAAACGTTTTTTAATTATCAATTTTTCTGCTGCCCCTTTTGTTTTTTGTTTTTCGATTCTCAGAACAAAACATGACTGGCAATTTTTTGCGACAGATTGGACACCCGTCCAACAACACAGAACATCAATCCCTTCATCAAGTCATGTGGGAGGCAACAGTAGGAAAATGTGAACATTGTAAAGCCTTAGAGAAACCCCACGCCAAAATTGTTACAAACTAAAGTTTTTTTCAGGAAATAAAAAATGTCACGGGTCTAATTAGTAATAATTAGTGTTCTTCCAGTCTTTGGCATTTACTGACTCAAAGAAAAAGTAAGATTCTTCTTATTTTCCTTTTAGCAGCAGAATTAAATCTTAAGAAGTCCTATCTTTTCATCCTAGTCTTCACCTCCTCCTCCTCCACCTCCTACTTCTTCTCTCCTGTCACAGAGTTGTTTACATTTATAATCCAAATCCATTTGAATGTTTGTACTTTTTCACACGGTTTTGCTTTTATCTTAATTGTGAGTTGTGACTGGCAGTGAAGGTGAAAGGTGAAAGTTATTCCCTGTGGTTTGAGAACTCAATTTTTTTGATTACTTAAAATATTAGTTTGGTTTGGTTTACACTAAGATATTCAGGAGTTTTCAAAATGTAATAAGGTGTTGGCTTTCTAAGACTTGATCATCTTGACACTCTTGACATGTTACATTTATAAAAACAAAAACAAGAACTTTTTCCTTTATGTTAAACATAAAACTATGGCCTATTTATGATTTTCTCTTAACACGTTTTAGACATACAGAGCAGACTTAAGCATCTGATTCCACAGCAGCAAATATGTACCTTCAATCTCACCTCCAAGCATGAATTTGCATCTATGAGGAGGGGTTTAATTTTTCCAAGCAAAAAAAAAAGAAGAGTGTCATTTTTAGAGAGACTAAGTCACATGGATGCTTCTGTCAAACTGGGTCTTCATGACCTCTGGGTTTGCTTCAAGATAGAGCACAGTGTTCTACAATTCATGCTTACATGTAGGGAAGGAGTTTTAAAAAAAGCTTTTTAATCGGTTTTTGTTTTACCCATTTAAGATTTTTTGTTAATTAAATAACCAGATACGGCTTCATCACTCCTGAGACTTCTAAATATAAAACTTCTAAATATTTTTAAGCTTGTTGAAATTTACGTAAACAGAAACTTCCATTTGTGTTTATCTGAAGAAGAAAGAAAGTATCTTGATAATATATTCAGTTCAGCTACTTTTGAATACAATAAAAGGGTTTATCAGAGGTTGGAGCAGGAAGTTGAGCATATTGTGTTTTTGTCCTGTATTTTTTACAGTCTTATTTTTAATAACCTTAAATTCTGTGCAAATTTATATAAAACAACAACAGGGACAGTGTGACTACTTTCTCAAAAAAAAAAGAAAAGTTTCTGATTTATTTTAGCAGGGATCCGGAACAAAATGTGACTGACAGGAGAAAGTAAGACTACAATTGATGAAGATTTAGAATGGAGGCACTTTTGGCCATTTGACTGTCCTCAGCTGGTGACATAAAGCAAAACGTTCTTAAATAAGTGTCTTTGGTTTAACAGCTGATGTGCAAAACACAGAGATGTAAGGAACTCCTAATTTTTGGGCAACAAAAAGAAAAAGGGCGGCAGAGACGCACCCCTGGAGGAAAATAAAAACCTGAATTTGTTGGATAAAATCAGTAAGACGAGAAAAAGAGTGAAACAATCGGTAAGAGGGAGAGAGAGACAGAGGCCAGAAAAGAGGAATAAAAGGAAAAAGAGGAGCTTACGCAGTGAAAAGAGCACATTATGGACGACCTGCTGCGGCAGTAGTGTGAGGGGAATGGTGAATAACTGCCTTCATTTGGCCCAGTGTCCTGGTGGTGTGGAGCCGGAGGCCTCAGATGGACACACACACAGAAAACAGCAAAACATACCAAAAAGAAAAGGGAAACGTTAAAAAAAGCTGTACTCCCTGCAAAAGTTTCATACCTGCAACACACACAGACACACAAATATCCCTCTCTTTCACACATTTTTCCGCCTTGACCGGATTAGGAACACTTTCTCTTGGGTGTGCCAGGCTGCCCCTCTCACAAAGAAACACTTGGGGACAGGATTAGTAGGCTTACAGCGGATTCACATATGTCCAGTTCAAGCAATTGGTATTCAAAGCTTTAGACCTTCAAATGCCACCAAGAGAGAGCAAAGCCGAGCAGCGCTTTTCTTTGCATTTGCAGCACCTTTATGAGGAGGCCTCCTTTGCTGGGCCAACAATGCACCCGTGAATACACATTTTTACTGTTCTAGCAGGGGGATCCCAAGACGGGGCGACGGGCTCGACCAGACTTTGTTATCCAGGTTTGAAGTGCTGACTGGGTGGGAGCAGAAGGACAGGCAGGCAGACAGACAGATGTAGGGCTGAGGGGTTTCAGTTACTTCCACATGTTTTTGTTGGTGGTCAGTTCCTCCACTTCAGATCTGGATTCAGATCCTTCAGAGTGAAGAGGCTCTCTGTAGCTCACTATATAGACAATACTGAGTCAATATAGTGTCTTCTTAGAATATTTTAGAGAAAAAAGACTTCAAAAGATCAGCTGATGTCATTCCTTCACATCATTGTCATCTTGTTAGTTTTTTTTTACCCTGATTTCTTGCAGTTTTAGATCTTTCTTTTGCTTAAATATGACAATATGACATCTGTGGAGGCTGGAGAGCAAAAACCATACTGAATAAAGCTTAGCAAAACTTGTGTATATATATATATCTTATATATATATATATATATATATATATATATATATATGATGAATGAAGAAAACTTTACTTTAAGGTGAAGAAATAAAAAACAAAATATATCAAATCTGACAAGAAAAAGACCTGAACTGCAAGGGTCCTGTGCCTGACAGAAACAGATGATTTACAGGAAAAACTCATCACACCCCAAAAATGGGTGTGTGAGTAAATGCAGAAAATAAAAAATACAGATACACATAGACATAGATACAAAAGATATAGATACACTTATTTTTAACTTTGCATAGAAAAGGTAACTGTAGTCCTCTCTGGGTTTTTTTTTTAAATAATATTAGCTCTAGCAACTTTTTGTGCACTGGCAAAAAGATGTTAAACAAATAATAATAATAAAAATATATACAAGCTTTTTGTTATAAGAATGCATTCAGTGGATTTTTTTAATAATAAAAAGGACAACAATTATTTCTCCGTACATGAAATGAACATCTAAACAAATCCACCTTGACAGTTATTTTAATTTTGAAAAAGTTATTTTTTTGTTTAGACATTTTTCTTAAATACTGTGAATTAAAACAAATTGCTTTTAACAGCACGTGTGATAAATCTAAAAGAATAAAATTACTTGTATGTTTTTCCTATACATTTTAATACTTAAATGGGAATTTTAATCATGTTTTAGCAGAACTAATCACTTTAAAAAAAAAACAGTTCCACAAACTTTCACGCCTATAAACTGCGCCCTCGCCTATAGAGCTCCTTCTCCGCTCGGACAGATCCCATGTTAGGCCCCGGAGACGCCGCGGAGGCCGCAGAACCGGAGAACAATTTCCTCTGGTGAGCCACCGACACACGCACGACATCATGGTTTGACTTTAAATAAATGTTTTCAGCGGCTTCCAGCTTGTTAACGTCTCTTCTTTACCTCCATCACTCAATACAGCTTCACTATTTTCTGGTCAGTGCATTCCTTTTCAATCTTCAGGCGAAATCCCGCAAACGATGACAAACTTGACCAAAACAAATTTAATCTGCGCGTGAAGCTGCTCCGATGTGGAGGGGAGAACTTTGACCCCCCTCTGCGTCCTGACAATGGCAGTGAATGGATGCGCACCGCGGTCACTGGGACTGTCAAAGCCCACCGCCCCCTTTCTCGCGGGCGCGTCATCTTCCTAACCAGGCGTTATGAAAAGGAGAAGCTCTTTTGTGTGTCCGTTCGTATAAATACCCTCCATCGGCGTCCTACTCTCTGCAGACACGGAAAGCCAACGAAACCGAGAGGTCGCCGCAGAGATTAGAGACAGAGCGGGACAGAAGGCGACGTCAGGTGACCAGAGAAGGGGAGAAACGGAGAGAAGAGGGGAGGGAAAAGAAGAGAGTGACAGCAGAGAGGGAGGAAGCGAGCAGCGACCTCCTACAACCAACTTGGAGGCAACCCCATAAAATGAATTCAGACTCCAGCCCGAGCAGCAGAGCCTCTTCCCCGGACATGGACGACATGTTTCTGCAGCATCACCACCACCACCACCACGGCGGCTCCTCTGTCTCCTCGTCCACGCAGAGCGGAGAACAGCAGCGCCAGAAGTTGAGCGGCGGAGAGCTCCTGCGCTCTGGAGACCCCAAGTCTGTGGGAAGCAGCAGCAGCAGCAGCAGCGGAGGAGGAGGAGGAAGCAACAAGTACAAACTGAAGAAGCAGGTCACCGAGGAAGAAATGTACCAGCTGCGCCTCAAGATTAACGGCCGGGAGCGCAAGCGCATGCACGACCTTAACCTGGCCATGGACGGTTTGCGCGAGGTGATGCCGTACGCGCACGGGCCTTCCGTGCGGAAGTTGTCCAAGATCGCCACACTGCTTCTGGCCAGGAACTACATACTGATGCTCACCAGCTCTCTGGATGAGATGAAGCGGCTGGTGGGGGAGATTTACGGGGGCCAGCACTCAGCCTTCCACTGCGGCGCCGGCGCGGGTGGACACTCCGGCGGACCAGCCGCAGCCGCCGCCGCAGCAGCAGCCGCGGCAGCCGCGCACCAGGTGCACCCTCTTCTCGGAGGCGCGCTCTCCTCTTCCTCGTCCTCCTCTCTGCCCAGCGCGCTACCGGGGCTGACGTCCATCCGCGCGCCGCACGCCCTCATGAAGGGCTCTCCGGCTGCGCCCCCGGCCCTGCAGCTGGGCTCCGGCTTCCAGCACTGGGCCGGGCTGCCATGTCCTTGCACCATCTGCCAGGTGCCTCCCCCTCCACACATCCCCATCACCTCCACAGGCCTCACGAGACTCACAGGGGAAGCGAAGGACGTCATGAAATGATGCTGAGAGGCAGCAGAGACTGACAGTTGTATGTTTGTACATATGCAGGGCAAGAGGGTGAATTCTGCCCCTCCGGTGCATGTTGCTGTTTCGTCTGTTTTCTTGTTGAACGTATGAGAAAAAAGGGTTGTTCCTCCTTGTAACAAGGACTTTAATGAAGTCTGCTGATTTTGTCAGTTGAGAGTAAAAAAGAAAAAGTTTTCGGACGCCATGATCCTCCTGTTTGAGTGTGAGAGGAGGTGAAGGAGTCTGCATTAACATTTCAGTCTTTTTTCAGGCGTCATTTGGTGAAATCGATTTAAAAAGTGATCTGTGCCTTGTACCAAGGATTTTAAAACTCAAAAGTGAAGACAGGTTTGGAGTTCTCCTGGAGCGCAAATCTAATCGCAGGTTTTCTGATTTCTTTCACTCACGCTACTCCACAGCTCTCAGTTTTTGTTTTCTTTTCGTTTTCCTGCATGGAAAGGATCACCAGTTTGCCCAGAGACCCAGTGTCTTATTTTTGTACATTGTTGATGATTGAGAAAAAAATATTTATTATCAAATGGCTTCTCTGGATGAAATTTCAATAAAAAACTGGGATTATGAATCATCAAAATTGTCCTTTCTTGTTATTCCCCGATGTTCTTAAAAAAGTTAAAGACTTAAAATGCATACAAGAACAATTTGCACCAAAAAAACATTTTTGATTTACAAAATCTTATTCATTTACTTTTATATACATTATAATAAAAAATCCAACGAAAATGTGTTGATATTTAAACCATCCCAAGCTCATATAGGATAAAAAAGAAATCTTTATTTTTTACGATTTTACAAAAATGAACGCAAAGGGAAATATTTGAGAAATAAAAAGATAATGTTGTGAGTGTTATGGTTTGTACAAAACATAAACGTTATTATCATGTATGTTTAGGCCGATTTTCCTTTTTAGCGCTTTTTGTCCCTCAGCTGCGCATTGACATCTCCTCAAATTGACCAAAAAAATTCTGTTTTCCATCTTTCACCAACATCCAGAAGCAGATGACGATGAGGAGGGAATGAAATGAGGGGCTGCAGCAGCCTAATGGGGCCCCGAAAGTAGAGGGAGTGAAAGAGGGAGCAGTTTGTCCTGCGGGTGGGGGTCCCATGGGTGTTCCTCCGTCTCATCTCCGCCACGACAGAATGTATGTTTGTAGAGATTACAAGTTAATTGTTCATTGGGGACCAAGAGGAGAAAATCACATCAGAGGAAAAGGGGCCGGATTACAGGGTGCTAAGATTATACATTCAGATCCATTCTCAGCGCATGCAAATGACAAGGTGGATTAGAAACAAAACAGAAAAAAAAGTTGGGAAAAGGGGGGATCACACTCTTTTTGCAACTTGTTTGGTGGATAAAAGCTTCCAAGTTGCGAAAGAGTTGATTTTCACTGGGTTTTTTTGTCTTGAGGAATGAGCCTGTGTGCGCCTCGCAGCCTGCCAGATGGGACGTATACAGCCGAGGAGCCGCAATGGCCTTTTAACCGCACAACACTGAGGAGGATGTTGTCAAGGGAAGCTGGCGGTTTGCGAGTTAATAGTCATGAGTTGGGGTAATTACTTAAGGTTTATTGTGCTGCAGTTTCAAAGGAAATGGACTCGTCAATGGGCCCAGAAATACTTCTTAATTCTGGCTAATTAGGCGCTGCGTAAAGCGGAGTAACTGCTGCCGCAGGCGCATTCGGGGAAGCGGGAGGAGGGGCGCGAGTAAACAAAAATAATGCGCATGCAAATTGTGTGTTTTAGAGGACAAATGTTCCTCATGATTTGTTTTAAACTTGTAAACACAAAGATCTGAAAAGCAGTGACAGAGGTGCATGAATACATGCAGAGAAAAGTAAAAAGTTTCATGGATGCACATACTGATGGGAAAAAAGTTTCCAAATAAAAAAAGTATGATTTAGAATTATTTATGCAGACTTTCATCTTTTTTCTTTATTCTAAGAAAACTTTAAAATGCTAAAATACAATTAACCATTAGAAAATTGATTTGCCATGTACTAAAATTACTACAAATGTTATAAAAATACAGCCTGCTTGAATAAAAAAAAATCAAATGCATAGAATTTTTATGAATGAAGCTGACAGGTAAAGTGCTTTTGTGTGCAGGCGGTCAGTGATTCATGAATGGACTTGTGGTTTTCAACTCCTCTTTTCAAGCCGGTTGACAAACGACTGGCCCTTTAGGGAGCACACACCTGTTACCGCAAGCCACTCAAGGTTTATCACTTGGAGCAACACTGCTTTGTTCATACTGTCCTCACACACACAATGACAGGGCATTTTTACACTCCAGTAGGCAGATTGCACCAAGCTGCCAAAATTGTTTTTTTTTTCAAAGACACAGATTGCAAACTTTACATACAAAAGACAATCTACTGCAGGCTCTCAGGCCTGATGAATTCCTGCCTGTGTGAAGGCTCTGCTGGTTCCGGTCAGTGAGCCGCTGCAGGACCACCGCCTCAGGACAGCAATCAAAATAAATATCAGTTGAATAAAGAGCAGCGGAGCCACAGCTAGAACAAAAGCAGTTGAGGTGATAAGTTATTGACTGGGCTGACAGCCTGAACGAGGATGATTATTACCGCCTGGTCATGCTCTAAGTGTGTGCGTCTGTCAGTGAAGCAGGTGCAAAGGCCAATGCCTCTGTGAGTGTACCTCTCTGTTGACCCTCGGGGAAGCCCAGGGGCCCTCTAGCTGTCCTCAGCTGATTCCACAAACTAATGTTTAACCCATACTGCCAAAAACAGAAAGCATATTTCCATCATAAGAGCGCCTTGCCATCGCCATTAGCAACCAGACTCATTTGCATGTTAATTGTGTAGTTATAAGTGGAGCTGACATCTCCCTTTGTCCAGGTGGGGTCACGGGAAGTGAGAAGATGGGGCCGCTGAGTGACATTCATGTGTGTTATTGTTTCAGGCGGGTTGTGTCATCTGTCATCACAACACACTTAAACAGATGGAAAACACAGATCGGGTTGATTGATTAAGGTGTTTTTGTCTTTTATAGAAAGATTGAAATTAAGCTTTCATCCATTAATATGAAATACAGACTAACTCTGCATGGGAGCAAATGCAAACAAGTTTGGTTATACCAGCAATCCCTGTTTTACAAAACTTTCTTTTAGGGTCAGTGTTGTCAGGCAGCCAAACTAATGAACAGCTGGGGTTAACTGTTGTTTAGCAAGTTAGAAGGTTTTGGATCCGTTGCAATTTATGTGTGCGCTTGAAAATTAAAAAAAGGCAGCTTAAAAATATGCCATGAGATAAATAACTTACCCATTTTATACGTTATAGAAATAGTAATACGGCTGCCATAAATGTGAAAATGTGTAGAAGCTTGAATCGATTTTTTTTTGATTACTGAAAAATTAAATGAAGAAAAAGTGATTTTTTTTCTTTTACTGATCCTGAGTTTCTGTTATGGTTAAAAATGTTTTCAAAATTCATCATTTAAACGGTTTGTCTAGCGCTGCTTGGTAAATTCTTCTTACTAACTAAATGAATGAATTATAAACTTAGATGATTTTTAACTATAAAAAGATTGCTCCTTTCTCACCAAGTTGGAAATAAGAGAAATCCATCATTTATGCTTCATTTTCTTCCCTTCTATTTCTTTTTTTTGTTTGCTTTAAATGTATTTAACTTCTCTGTCTAGCATAGGTTTAATTAATTCTCCAAAACATCTACCTGGTTCTGCAAATCTAGCAGCAAATATAAACATTATCATGGCGTAACATGGGTGGAAGGCAATGGTAAGAAGTTCTAAATCATAGGAAGAAAGAAAAAGGTTCATAAATACAAAAGTAATAGAGTAGGAGAATATAGTAGCTTTAAAATGTATTAAAAACAGTATTAATAAAACTAAGGTCTCTGGGACATTTATTTTGAAATAGACAGCATCACCTCTTAGGTTTATTAAATATTTGGGCATTTGCATCATATTTTAATGAGGTCAGTTTTTGATATTTTAGTCATGTGAGCTGTTTCAAGACTATTTGAGTTGAAAAAAAATATGATTTAATCTCCTCAGCAGCTTTGAGCCCCTTTTTGCTCTTTTGCCTGTTCCTTTATTGGTTGCGTTGGAACTTATTTTT
Organism: Oryzias sinensis; assembly: GCA_037389245.1. Taxonomy (NCBI): domain Eukaryota; kingdom Metazoa; phylum Chordata; class Actinopteri; order Beloniformes; family Adrianichthyidae; genus Oryzias; species Oryzias sinensis. Next base: position 13,365,016 of record CM074500.1, read on the forward strand.
CTGTGTCTGAGGATTAAAGGGTTTTTTTGTGCATTTACCTTAAACATGTTAAAACAAGCACCAGTATTAATTATAACACTTTAAAGTAAATAGATATTCTTCCTGACAAATAAAAAAGCTGTTTGCTCACTTTTACTTGTCCACATACAGCCTAGTTTTGTTGTCAGTTTTGTGGGAAAAAAATCCTCCTGATATAAGGCGCTTCTGAGCATGTGTGTGTGTGTGTCAGCTGTAATGTTCTCCTACAGTGACTGACAGATGGCGTTCAGCGCTTGGCCGTAAATGTGCTCTCTGAGTGTTTGTCTGTGTGCCAGTCGCCTGTAGTTTGGAGACTACCCGTGAGAGTTTAACTGCCCTGACACTGCTCAAAACAAACAGCCCTTGATTGTCAACCATGTTCGATGCGCAGTGTCAGCCTGTGCTGTGTGTGTGTGTGTGTGTGGGTTCATGTGTACGTGGTGGCCTTCTGGAGAGAGGAGCAGAGCAGATGTTAATGGGAGAGACATATCTCTGGCCACCGCATGCTCCAAATCTTCCCAAAGGAAGAAGTCTTGCAGCCTGATGACACCAGGAAAATGGAGCAGGACAGTTCCTCACTAAAATTGAAGAGCACAGTGCACACCTTCCTGCTTTTACCTCTTTTGTGAACACCAACAGTCCTTTCTGGAGGGGAAATTTAGACTAGAAGATCGGTGAAGGCTCAACCCTGTCTTAATAAAGATATCTGCTCCAACTTGTGTGATGTTTGCGTGCCAGCTCTAGGCCTGGCAGAGTGCTGGGTGACAGTCCCCTCTCAGCTGGGGGGGAGTCTGGCGACAAAGTGAAACATGATCGTGAAGAGAGCGAGCCGTGGCCGAAGCCAAGAACAGATCACACAAATGAAGAGATCAGACTTCGTCTTTGAGCGCTCCAGTAAAAGAAAAAACACATACAAATGTGTTTGAAAATGTTCCTGCTCTGAAAAAAAGGGACGGCAAAGTTGAAAAATTAAAGCAGTTTGATCATAACCCAAGTTTTCTCAGGCTTTGAAGGCAACATGAGGCTCTTCTGAGGATGAAACATCAAACAATATTCTTCTGGTCATTACGCCGTAGAAAAATGACTTTGCTTTTGCTTGCTCTGATTTGGAAAGTCCACCACCTTCCAGCATTGTGCCATTTTTGTCTTTTATAACGAAAAAAACTATTAACACGGGGAAAATTATGGTCTGGGATCCAAAAGAATTTTGCCATATTTGTGTTTTTACCTCACTGAGTTGCAACTAGCTCTCTGTATCTCCGTTTGTCAAAAGTTTTGTTCTTACTTTTAATACTTTAACATCAGGCCTGGTTTTGATCATACATAACTTTTTTATAATGGGATGAACAAGTCATTTGGCAGTCGAGCTGTCCAATTCTATATGTTTATGCTGTGCAGACTGTTGATTCTTCCAACTGTTTTTTATCTGAAATAGCGCAGCCTTGGCACAGAGAGTTCATCTTAATATTTTTCACACTTTTCCAGCATAGCTAATACAAACTGTTGTCACGGAGTTCTTAAATTCATCCACAAAAACGAGTTGTGCCTGACAAGTCCACTGAAAACATATTTATGGACAGTTTTAAAAGTCATTTGTTTTATTGTCATCATGTCTTCTTTTTTGTTTTTTGGCTTCTACCTTTAGGGGTTGCCACACAGGAAATCTCTATTAAATCTTACCTGCATAGTCCTTACTCACACCAACCGCCCTCCTTCACAACATTCATGACTCTTTGGTTTTTCTTGGGCAACTCCCCGTTAGCTCCAACCTCAGCATCCTTTGTCCAACATAATCACCGTCTCTCCTCTCAATGTGTCCAAATAGTTTCCCAGTTTGTTTCCCTGCATTTATCTCCAAAACTTCTAAAGTGAGCTGTTCCTCTAATGGCTTTATTCTTGATCCTATCCATCCTCATCCCTCCAGAAGAGAACCTCATCTTTAGTTCTCATACTTCCAGCTCTGCTTCTTGTCTTTCTCTGAGAGAAATTCTCTCACCATCTGAAAACCAACACAATGGGTGCCCTCATCACAGGTTAGAGTCTCATATTTACACACAGATTGTCTGTCTTTCTAAAGCTTACCTTCTTTCTGTTCCGAAGCAAACCTCCACCTCTTTGGATGATCCTCCACCTGCTCTCACTACAGATCACAGTGTCATCTGCAAAGATCCACAGAGATTCCTGACTTTCCTCAAATATCAGTCTGTCCACTTACCCGACTGTCTCCAATCCACCACCAAGTCTCTTTCCCTCCTTTCCTAATTCCAGGCAATACACCGAGTTCCTTCGTGCTAGGCTCCATGATCACTTTGGCTGTAAGTGTCCAGTGATTTGAGAGAACCACCTTATATCCCACAGTCTGTTTCTACTCCTTCTACCACTGCCTTTTTTACATTTTGAAGAAACTTTATTGACCTTGAATCACTTAAAGTACACATTGTAGACAGAAAAATTACACAGGTTCATAAAGCCTAGATGCACTTTAAATATACAAAAAGGGATACAATTTCAAAGATAAATACTTTTCAAATACATGCAAACAATTAAATACATTTTCAAATCTTTAAAACATCCCAAGGGAGTTAGCTTCCATTCTGAATTGAGATAGTTCTTCACCTTGTCAGATCTGCAATAATGTTCTTAACCCTTGTGCTATCCTAGGCACTTTACCATTGGGAGTTGGGTCATCTAGACCCACTAGACAGTGCGCTGATCCTTTTTTCTTCAATGATTTTTGATCTTCACTGGTGTCCATGGATTACATGAAATCTTTCCACCTTTATCCACCTTTGTCATGGTAGGGATAACACGTCAATGTAAGGGTGGGGTCATCTAAGATAGCACAAGGGTTAAAAGCAGAGTCTCTGTGACTCCTTTCCTGGTTCAAGATGTCTTTAGATCTTGTCTATCAAATGTGTGTAATAATTACACACCTGATCAACCAGAATAACCATCTTTTAGTGTCTGAGAGTTTCTCTGTGAGCAGTCTGTACATTACAGAACAAGGATTGACATGTACAATAAAAACAACGTTGTTCATTGTGGTTCTAATTTCTTTCCTCCACTTGGTCCTACTCTGACTACTGCAGACAGGCATGTTAATCCTGAGTGACAGAAGCTCATGCAACTGATTTTTCTTTTTTCTTTTTTGCATAAATACTCAGAGGCTGTTAAGGCCCAGAACAGTAATGAGGGCATAGCTGCATTCACTGAATTTGGCTTTTTATTGTTGAAAAATAATAGATCATGCAGTGGTGACAGTAGTTTTTTTATTCTCTCCATTCTGTCATTTCAACAGATGTAAGCATAAATTATCTAAATTACCTGCAAATTAATCAGAAATAAAGAAATATATTTTTTGTCTAAACAAGTCCAATGAGTGACAAAGCTCTTAAAGTAAACTATATTCTTTGTTTGTCTTGACAGAAAATAACCTATTTCTAGTTTCCTTTATGTTTCTACAGAACTCAAATAAGACAGACTCAAACAGGCCTTTGGGAATAGATTTAGCATCTCTGCTGGCAGAGCCGTAACAGACATTACACCCTCCAGCTTGAGGTACGTGGCTTGGCATCGGCCCACATTCACCCCCTTCAGTCATACTAGCCTTGCTGCCGTCCATCAGCTGGCACCATAATCCCCCCCCCCCCCACTCCCTTCAGTTTGTTCTCTGTCTGATCAGGTGTTCAGCAGATCTAAAAGAGGTTTTCAACAGGGAGCCTCAATCATCGTCTCTGAAGGTTTCATACCTTTCCATTGGATTTCATCAGATCGGTCTCTGAATGTGTGATGTGGCAACTCAGCTGACCCAGGCGTTACACCGCTACCTAACCCTCCCTGTGGTTTGGCAATGTTAAAGCAGACTTTAGCCTCATCCATCTGGCCTGGATTCAGCTGGCAAGTTCAGACCTCAGTAAAGTTGCCTGCCAGGCGGACTCCGTCACAGTTGGTGATTTTGATCAATATCAACATTATCAACACCAGGACAGCTTGTTGGAGAACAAACAAACATGTTAATAATGTGTCAACACGCGCTGGCATTCTGGACATGGAGGTGGATGGTGGAAACAGGGAAGTGCTACATAAGTCTCCATCTTTCTCTGCTTCTCATTTACCAGTATATTTGTGTATTTCAATAAACAACAAAAACAAAACTTCTACAAAATAAAAGCACAATATCTCCACTGATCACAAGGCAGCACAAATACTAAATCCTCATTTAATCTACTACAAATATTCAGACAAAAAAAACACACAAGGAAGGCTCTAATTACAAGCAGGCATTATCCTGGGTGTGAAAGCAGAAGTGACAGCAGCAGAGTCACACTCCCACATGCACACACACAGACAACAGTTGTATGGGCCAGAGTCATCATATGGACAAATCACAACTGCTCTGGCTCAGTAATGTCTGGCAGATGTTAACGCTTTGTACTTAATGACTCCCCCAAGACCTCACCCAGTCAGACAGGACGGAGGGTTCTGCTGGGGGATGTGTGTCTCTGATGTCTGTGTGCAGTGGTGTGTAGAAAGTGATGATCTTGAAATTAATACATGTGATTAAACCTTGTTTGGAATCTGCAACATTTGAGACTGATGTGTCTCCATTTAATGAAGAGATTTCAGCAGTTTGAAACCATGTGTGTGTGTGTGCACGTTGTGTTTGTCTAGCTATGTACACACCAGGCAGTTAACGCACATTTTTGGATGCGCGATTAGTCCATGGTGTTCACACTGGACAAGCAGGAAGGGGCTTCTTTTTCTTTAGCTACTGTTTACCAGCACATGTTAGCTACCTACAGTTTGAAGAGGCTCGGTGCAAATGTCAAAGCTGTGCATGTCTCACAATTTGGGGACGAAATGGAAATGGTTTGGTTCTTGCTAGCACCCTTGAAATAGTCAATATGGATTACCATCATGTCACCCCCTGCTCCAGGAGCCCCGCCTGCATGACGGCTGCTTCCATCAGATCAGAGTCCCTGATTGGTCAAAATTTGATCAGGTTTAGCTGGCAACACGGATTCAATGGCCACGTGTTTTGTTCGCAGAGCCCAAAAATCTTCGTAAAAACTAACGTGGCCATGTGCAACCACAAGAGTTTTGAACACTGAAGCCTGAAACGCAGGTTTATGTGCGTCAACATAGAAATGTGCATTGTAATGGATTGTGTTTATATTGTTTTATAGTGTGACTTTAAATGAGAGTCATTACATACTCATTAATTTACAAATCCTTTTTTCATGTGGTGCTTGGGGGCAGAGCCTAAAAACAAAGTAAACAACAAATATTCCTAATGAATTATTTCACAAAAGCCAAAGAAGGGCAAGTTAAATAGGATTTTATGATATATCTAATGACTTTTGCGATTTTTGTCTCTTCCAACTTTCAGTTCCTTGATAAAAAACAAAGACAAATTTTGAAGTCCTTCTTTTTTTGGAGATAATGTGTTGACATTATCTCTAGTGCTGTGCTAAAAATTCCTTATGATCTTAGTAGTGACATGTATTAAGAAACAGCTCACTTTTGATTAAGAAAGGTTTTTAAGGTCTCATATTTGTTAGACTTGGCATTTCATTTTTAGCATTGATCTTTGGCAATATTACACTTAAGCTTAAATAAATTTGAGACTTTCTTTGGTTCTTTTTGCATTTAAAGTGAATGAGTTAAGTAGGACAGCTGCACGATGGTGCAGTGTTTAGCATTCCTGCCTGACAGTGAAAAGGCCCTGGTTCAAATCCTAAGTCGGAACCTTTCTGTGTTGAGTTTGCATCCTCTCCATGTGCTTCCATGGGTTTCTGTGGGTACAACAACTTCTACCCACAGTTGAAAGACACAGGCTTCATAGATTAATTAAGTGTTCAGGGTGTATCCCACCTTTACCAAACAATAGCTGGCTCCAGCAACCCCTTGACCCCTAAAGGGATACAGCATGTTCTGAAGATAGATGGATGGCATTAGTAGGAATGTCTGATTTTATCCTCATGGCATGCAGCTTTTGAGCTTTAGTAATTGTTCCATGCTTTACATTTTAATTTGTTTCACAAAATTGTGACATCTTTGTTAAACAGCTTGTTGTTTTTTGTGGTAATTTTTTTACGAGGTGTATCTTTTATTACCGTAAATTCCGGACTACATAGCGCACCCTATTACAAGCCGCCCTCATAAATTCCACCTGTTCAACTACTTTTAAACATACATTAGCCGCGTCGTAATAAAAGCCGCATGCATTGAGTACCAGACTACTCACATCCTGACTCCCAGCATAGGTAAGGTTCAATTCCACACTGTGGGAAGAGTCAGCTTTGCCTCAGGCTCATGCAGGCGATTACGACCACATCTGACAAACAGCATGGTACTGTATTCTGTTCACAAGTTCCTCAGTTATGGTTTTTTTTAATTTTTTTTTACTTATTGACAATCTAGGTATCACACATAAAATTACAAACAGTAACCACATAATCAACATTACATCCCTCAGTTATGATGAGGAAATTTACATCCGCGATCCCCCATTTCCCATGAGTCTTAGGGGCTAAAGGCGGGGCCAACACCCGGCTCGTCACACTGTTGTACGTGTTTAAGAATGAGCAAGTAGCAGCAGTGCATGGAGGGGTGAAAAGGAACAGCTCTCCTTCCGCTTGTGTCGCGGCAGCATTATGGTACTAACAGGGCTGGTTAAAAAAAAAAAGTAAAATAAAGCAGCGGCGACTGAAAAGCGCGCGCCTCAGCGCGATACCAGCGCCTCAGCGCGGCGCGTGCGTCAGAAGTTCCGCGGACGCCTCTGAGCTCCGCGCTCGCCCCGCGCGCTCGCCTTCCTATCTTCTCCGACACCTCTGGCCAGGGCGGCTACAGGGAGGAGGAAATCGTTTCTGTGCAGAGCAATCGGACTTAATACTGTACGTTTTGTGGATGAGGGGCGGATGCGTTGTTACGTGTGGGAGCCTTCAGACTGCCATCGGCCCCGCAGCTCAATGTGATTTAGCAGCAGGAGAACATGTCTCCAGCTCACACGGAGGCTGTGAGCTTTTCAATGCAAAATTCCAGTCAGTCCTCAGAAACCGTTAAAACGATCACATGGATTTGTGTTTCCAGTCGTGTCCCGACAAAATAAAGGCTGATGTTATTCCCACATGCGGTGTTCTCTCCGTCACGCAGCTGACCGGCTTTTCCAATCCCGTTGGTGATGGTGGATTTTTTCACGCTGCTTTTAACTTGAAAGCTGCATCATATTGTAGCAGCGATCACGTGCACGTTGGGTCTAACGGCACCAAAGGATTCTGGGATGCGGCCGGGCATGCGTGTTTCGTTTTTTGAACCATGACTGAAGTGTCTAAGACCTGAAGTGACATCCATGCTGTTTGGCTGCTTAGGATGTTGAAAAACGAATGACTTGTGCTTAGTGTTAGGTAAAGAATTCAAACTATTCTCTGAGTCCGAAAGTAAGTACTTGGCGGCCACCAATTAAATCCATAAATTAGCCGCGTCACTGAATAAGCCGCAGAGCTACGAGCGCAGGTATGTTAATCTTGTTTAGTTTTACAGTTAGAGTACACCCTTAGGTAACTTTCAAAAACGCATCCAACCAGGTGGTAATACAAACAGATGGTGCTTAGATCTAAAGTTAAAGCCGATTTGGTTGCATCTACACTCATTAACAAAACAGCTGTTATTTACCTTTATTTTAAATTGCTTGAAATAAATCAATCAATCAATCACTCAGTATGGAAAACAGTGTAAACAAAGAACTAATTTTAAAAGCCGATCTTTCCTATAGTTCTTGGTTTCATAGTAGCTCTAGATTGCTGTTTTTCTCTGTTAAGATTTTCAACAACCGCAGATCAGATAGTCATTAGATGCATTTCAATGAAAACGATGGTAACCATGATGCTAAACACCAGAAGGAAACAGACCAAAATAGAATTTTAATGATGCTGTAAAAGGAAACGGACCACCCCAGGAAAGGAAAACCAAGAGTTACCAGTTCATCTGAGTCACCAGCCTCAGAAATGGCAGGTTAACAGCAGCTCAGATTAGAGAGCAGGTCAATGGCACACAGCAGACACATCTCTACAACAACTGTTAAAAGGAGACCGTGTGAATCAGGCCTTCATGGTAGAACATCTGCTAAGAAACCACTGCTAAAGGAAGGCAACACGCAGAAGAGACTTGTTTGAGCTAAAGAACACAAGGAATGGACATTAGACCAGTGGAAATCTGTGCTTTGGTCTGATGAGTCCAAATTGGAGATTTTTGGTTCCAACCACGTGTCTTTGTGCGACGCAGAAAGGGTGAAAGGATTGACTGTACATGCCTGGTTCCCACCGTGAAGGATGGAGGAGGAGGTGTGATGGTGTTTTGCTGGTGACACTGTTGGGGATTTGTTCTAAATTGAAGGCAAACTGAACCAGCATGGCTACCACAGTATCTTGCAGCGGTACGCTATTCCATTCCGTTTGTGTTTAGTTGGACCATCATTTATTTTTCAACAAGACAATGACCCGAAACACCCCTCCAGGTCGTGTAAGGGCTATTTGACCAAGAAGGAGAGTGATGGGTTGCTGTGCAAGATGACATGGCCTCCACAGTCTCTGGATCTGAACCCAGTGGAGATGGTTTGGGGTGAGCTGGACCACAGAGTTAAGGCAAAGGGGCCAACAAGTGCTAAGCATCTCTGGGAACTCCTTCAAGACTGTTGGAAGACCATTTCAGGTGACTACCTCTTGAAGCTCATCAAGAGAATGCCAAGAGTGTGCAAAGCAGTAATCAAAGCAAAAAGTGGCTACCATGAAGAACTTAGAATATAACAATTTTTCAGTAGTTTCACACTTTTTTTGTTATGTATATAATTCCACATGTGTTAATTCACAGTTTTGATGCCTTCAGTGTGAATCTACAATTTTCAATCATTAAAATTAAGAAAAACTTTTGGTCTGTATTATAAGGGAAGGCAAATTTAAAGATGTACTTTAAAGTCCAAACTCTTTTTCAGTCTTTGTCTGAGTTTGTTGTAGATATGACAGAAAAAATAACACTTCTCTGATGCAGAAATGTGACGGAAATGTGAGTCTGAGCTTTTCCGTTCCATGAAATTTGCAGCCAGTGATTTTAAAGAATAATAATATTTTTCTTTTATATGCTTATCTTTGATCTTTAGATCTTAATCAGAGTTGGATGATCCTTAAATTATAGATTTTCCCAAATTTCAATAGTTATAAATCACCTTAGACACTTTTCTCTGCGATTGCAGATGATATTATTTGTAACTAAGAAATAAAAAAAGGGAAAATAAATTCTTTAAATTAATTTATGTTGCTGAAAGTAAAAGTTGTGTTTAGCAAATACAGGAAACTTGTCACTTTCTCCCACCTCACTGAGAGCTGTCACTCACCCCCGCCCCTCAATTCATTCTTACTTTTCTTCGTCTGTCTGTCAAAAAGGAAGAGCACCCTCTCTCCCATCCATCTGTTATCATCTCTCTTTATCTACAAATGCTAGGGGGGCTGGAGGGGCCGTCCAAAGGCTGGTCATCCCATTAGAAGCCTATTAACAGTCCCCGGGCTCTCAACTGGGGCCTACCGGTGAGCAATCCATTTGAATACCAGTCTGCTTTGCCTCCAGCAACTAAACACAGAGAGGCTGCCTGGCTGGCACAGATAGCCCAGCGTGGGGCTCCTGTCGAGACACTCCAAGGATGGGGTCTCTGTGAGAGAGTGGTGCTTTAGGACCTCCTGTCAGTCCTCTTGTTGCACCAATGGACCCAAACAGACAATGCAGAGTTTGAAAAGGCACACTTCCTTGTCCTGTTTGTATTTAAACAGCATCCGTTGTCCCTTTGGGCCACATCTGGTCTGCAGGGCTTACATGCGGCTGCTGCTTCCTCTAACAAGCTGAGAAACAGGAGCTTTAAGGGAAGGGGCAAGACCTCCCTGGATCCCACAGTTATTTCTGCATGCTGTTTTTTTTTAAGTCCAGTGATAATCCTTTCTGTTTTTTACTCAAACAGAATAAACAAGACTTCTAAACATTATTACTCACAGTGATCCTGAAGAAAAGCAGACTTGTTCAATTTTACTGTCCCAAATTTTTCCTCAATGCATTAAGTACATTTTGTTTACTCAAGAAGAAACAACAAATGCATTGAAGACAAGGCAGAATCAATGAGTTCAATCAACCGGATGGTGAATCTCACCCAGTTCACATCAGAGACGTGGTTTGCTATTGTGCGATGATACAAGCTTGAAGAAAAGCTTGGGGTTCTAAAGTAAGTAGTTTGTGACTGACATTTTACTTCTGGTTCTGATGACCAGAGATTAAAAACGATTGAGTTAAAACATTATAACATCTATAGTGTATAGCCAATTGAACACCTTTTTAAGCTGCGTTCACAGCTCACAGCAATCCGCGTTCAAGTAACCAATTCTACCAAAAGTCTATATAAACTTACATAAATGCTCGTTTTGGGCTCCTGTGTTCACAACTCACCCATTCATGCATCACTGAAAAGTTTCTACAGTTGTTTTCAGGCTCTCAAAAAAACAAAAATCTTTATTATATTTAATTGTACAGAAGTTTGCGTTTGAAGGAACTTATTAATGTGTCTTTAAAATAAAGTTGGACTGAACAAGTAAAACTTTCTTTGTCTCATTCAATCAGTAGGACATTTAAAACAAATGTGTCGCATGCATCCATCTGTCTGGATGTTTGCAGAGAACAGAGGTCTGTTTCCTCATTAGCAGCTTATTAACAGTCCCGGCCCAGCAGAGATGACTCTCCCTGGAGGACAGGCTCCACAGGGGAGTAAGGGAGATGGAGTGATCTTGGAATGGTAGAGATGGTCGGGCTTTGTCTTTGGGTCCGGCCTCCTGGACCAGCCCCCCTGTGCGAGTCTGCCCAGGGGAGGATGTGTTATGTATGCTGGGGATAAGGGAGCCCAGAGGAGAGGGCTGGACAGAGGAGGAGAAGAGAGGATGGAGAGGGAGAGGAAGATTCGACAGGAGGTCTTCCATCAAAGTTGCTGTCAAATGTGTCGCCTCCTGCAGAGGCGTGGATACTGTAAGATTCACAAGATTTTCTGGTCAAGAAGAATACTTGACACACTGGCTGATAAAAGTGCAACTGTCTTCATGAAAAATAACTGACGACAATGTTTTTCCTCTCCCTGAAATTGGATAAAAGAAAGTAACTGAAAAAAAGAAAATTTAGAACAACTCACAGTAGCTGTGGCCTGCAATCTAAAAATAAAAAAGTATATAAATAAAAAGGTATGATTATTATATCATTTGAAGTCATTTCTGGAGAAACTTTTAAGACGAAAATGTTGTCAAGGTCTCATATTAGGTGTGATCTGTATAAATATTAACTTACTTTGCAGTAAGGAAGGGGATTGTAAATCAATATTTATCCTTAAAATTTTGAGTCTGTCCCGATGAAAAGCTGTAGATTTTTAAGCTTTTTGTTCTTTCTTCTGAAATGTTTAAAGTCCCACTCAAATAATCTTTTGGTCTTATTTTCAATGTTTTCCCAGTGGTCTTTTACTTATTACTTTACTTATTATGCCGTTTTTTTTGCCAAAATCATAAAACCTGTCGTTTTCTAGGTCAGAGTTTCTGCAAAGCGACAGAAGTTCATTAGAAGCTCCCCTCTAAGCTGTGGGCTGACTGTTGCCGTAGAGTAAGCCTCCTTCATTTCCCATCATCCTCTTTGTTTACACACTCTCTCGCTAGCTTACGGCCCCTCAAACCCGCAAGCAAACATTACCGGGGCAACAAAAATGGCGAGCATTACCGGAGCTATTCAGTTTTGAGTCAGATTCCAGCTCAGACAAAAAAACAAAGACGTACATGGATCCATTTGTCCACAATTAGATGCATCAGAATGGAGGGGAGCAGGGAGCTTTTGGCCTCCTGGTTAGCTTCCATGTCACAACTACAAGCTTTTTCTAACAGCGTATTTCCATCTGCTCCTGATTCACAGGGATTTGAATAAATAAAGCCAAATTGAACAAGCTTGAAAGGCTCGTTTTGCAATGTATCGAACATTTTCAGAGATCTGAACCTGTTTTACACATTAGCCTAAAAAAAAACAACCTTGGGTTCTCAAAGCCTTTAGCTCTTTCAGGACCTTTCTGATAATACTTTTGCCTCTTAAAATTTGTATTTCACAAAAATATAAAATCTCTATAGAATCAATCAATTCGCAATATTTTTAGTTTGTGATTATTAATATCTAAAATGACAATAGTTTTCTGTGGATTATCCTGTTTTCTTACACTTGGTATCTTTACAAAATTGTTCAACTCTTAAGACAAGATACAACCAACATTTAACTTAAAAAAAAGCAGACAGATTAACAGGTAATAAAATAATGAAAGTCTAAAGAGGTAAAGGAAAATAAAATAAAGTGTCTTATTATAAAACCAAAATAAGTTCTTCCTTTTAAAAGTAAAAAAAAAGCCTCTTTTAAGGCATTTTTGTTTCCATAAACCAAATACTATTTTTTTAAAGAAAGGACAGTTTTGCTTTAGATGAGACAATTTCCATAATCGTGTTAGATTTTAATGTCTATTTTTATAATGGTGAGCATGACTGTTTAGTGAAAGGTTACCGCCTTATTCTCAGAGTGAGTCATTACAGCCAGAAGTTAAAACTTCTCACATAAAGACTTCTCAACCTGTTAAACGCAGAAACACTAGTTTTAAAAAAAGAATAAAGCACATCTTTGAGCTTCTATTTGTCCCATGATTTGAATAACACATCTGCTGGTTGTGCGTTTGTGCCAGCACAGACATGTGTTGACCTCGGACCAGAGCTGCTCTTGCAAACCTCCAGACATTTGCTGGGTTTGCGTTGGCAACTTGGAGCACAAGGTTCAGCTCTCTGTTGAACAGTGACCATCTGTCCAGCAAGCTATACTTTACATGTAAGAGGACCAGCGATGATAATCAGTGCTGCAACACACACACACATGTGCGTGCGCAGGAGTGCGCATGTTGGCTCTGCAGCAGGCAGATTCAGGTTTAGAAACAGGCAGCTTCCCAAGGCTCACACGTTTTAACAAGAAAAACACCATATTCTGCTAGTTAACCGTCTAATTATACAGTCCTCGTATTTACAGTATTGCAGGAGAGAAAAGCAGATGACACAAGCTGGCAGTTCCTCACTGTGCTTTACTAGCTTCTGCAAGGCAGCTGGTTAGCAGAGGGCTTGAGTAGGAGGAGGGAACTGATGACAGCTGCTGGAATGAAGGCGAGCAGATAAAAGTCCTCCAGAGACTCCATGTTTGGGAAAAATCACCTGGAGCGTTTTGTGTCATTCTGCACAAAAGATCACATTTAGAATATAAAGAACAGTGACCAAAATGTTGTTCCATAAACTTCCAAACTCAAAGAAAGCGTCAGATTAATGAAAAAAAAAGTTGTTCTTTGGTTTGAAACTGTCCAGAAAAAATGGCAGCAACCAAAAAGGACTGGAAACAACAAAAAAAACTTGTAATATCTTCTTGTCTCGTCCATCTGCCCCCACTACAGGTTTCACTCTCACTTTTACCACTACCGATAGTCAGAATTCATAATAAAAGTGTGATTCAAACTGAGAAAACTAAGGAGATTATTCAACGAAAAATGACTTTATCTCAACTTTCCCTTCTCTGGAAAAAAAAGCCCCCTTTCCTCTTTTATTTATTTCCTTGTCTCTGTCCTATGGGCCATCCTTTTCTTTCCCAGCCTGCTTTGCGTTCCTGGAGGCGCCAGCCGCACCCTGTCCCGTGCAGCCTCCCGCCGTCCCGCTGAAGACCGTGAAATCAGCATGATTAATAATTATAATTATTGGCAAACGTGCCAGCTGCTCTGTGGCAATGGGCACCTCTGATTTATGGTTCTGTAAACGCAAACAGTCATTGTCCATATTCAGGGAAGTAAGGAGGGGGAGGCAACAGGGGGAGGGGTAGTTTTGGACGCTTGCCCTCAAAATATGATTTTATCTTTGGAAGTCGGCAGCCTTTTTCCCCGCAGGCTTTGTCTTGAGTCCTGCCCTTCTCGCTTCCAAGCGTTCGGTTCTCATCGGGCCCATATTCCTCACTTAGCCTGTGCTCTGTGGAGCATTGCTTTTTGATCTCAGCGGGCTTTAAAGGAGTCTGGGGGTCACAGGAGTTTGGGCATTGTGCATGCAGACTCCATCAGCAGCCAACCAACCATCAGCTTTGAGGGGAATCTGCTTTAAATGGAACATATGAGCAAGAAAAAGCAATGTTTCATTAAAAAAAAAATTGAGCCTGCCAGAAAGTTGCCAACGTCCTGCACCTCTGTGCTTGTTTGCGTGTTGGGGGTATAGCTGGGCTCAAGGAGGGGGGGCTCTCCTGATGTGTCCATCAATGACAGAACGAGACTAAGGATTACCTCGCTCATTAATCACCATCAACGCGGCAGCTTGCACACACCCGCTCTTGCAGACTCGTGCATCCCATGCAGGTGGTGGCACCCCTTCATGCCAACACACACTCATGCATCTCCGCATTCAGCCAGAGCAGTTGTGACAGATACTGGCCACCAACCTGTCCGCAGCCTAATCTCATTAGGGTCCTGGCATCTGGGCCAGCTCTGCCGAGAGATGCTCAGTGATGGAGTGAAGAAGACAAGGCGTTCAAGCGTATAATGGATGTCTAAATCATCTGGCTTCAGCCAGCAGGTCTCTTGTTCTTGTATGTGAGGAAATTTGAGGTAAACAGAGGGAGAAATGACAACTTACTGCTAGCTGAACAGGGGTAGTAGGGCTGTGGTGGTGGTTGTCACACCTGTCTGCTGCTGCTGGCCTGTTCTGCCCTGTCTGCTCCTGGAGAGCAGTGTTGTACCTGTCAGTGTTGCGCAGATGGGTTCCAGCTCCCCCAGGTACCTGGGCTAAATACCCGTCATTAATCACCACATAAAGCCTCCCCAGCGGGAGATGCCCCAGGTTAGACCACATCAAGAAATAAATTGGCTGAAAAATGGTTCTGGAAGAAGGCTCCGTCCCTGGAGAGGAAGAGGAACTGTAGATGGAAAGAAGTATTTAAAGAAAACCACCCCAAAGCTCAGTAAATGATCTGTCAGTGAGCTAAGTGAGATCATCATTCACGGGGCCCCGAAAGAGTTCTCGTGGTGCTGACAATCTCGCCTGTTTGCTTTCAGATTTGAACGCATTCATCTTCTTTATTTGCCAAAGCGGGCTCGCGCTCGGACACAAAGCTGAATTTGAACGAGTGCGGGTGCCTTTCGATTACTCAGACTTGAAATATGCAAAAAAAAAATTTTTTATTTCAGCCAGGGCTGGTAACCCACACGAACCCTGATTCTGCTAAAAACAGCAAAAGGTAAACCTTATAGGTTAAACTTGAAAGTTTTTGGATCTTAAAGATGTTAGATTTTAAGCTCTCCATCAGGGTTGCCAGATCTGACATTTAATTTTCAGCCCAAACAGCATCAATCGTAAACTTCCATTAAAACATGATCTTAACCTTATTTGGTCCTAAATGGATTTAAGTTCTCTTAAGATGAATTTAGGTGATGAAGAACATTTAAGGACACAAGAATTAGAAGGAAAGTTCATATTTTGGAGCAAAATGCTGGCATCAAATGACTTTTTCTGGGAAGATTTAGCTAATTTCACCAAGAATATCACAAAACAAAATTATGCACAATTAAAACAGGAAGACTATTTCAGCTGCAATATAACAAAAACAGACAAAAGAGACTATATGAGATTGAAGTAAAAGTGACAAAATACAAGAGCTGATTGTTTTACTTCCTATGAATGCACTAAAACAGAGAATTTAACACAATCTATGGGATTTAAAAACACAAAATGCCTAAATGTTTAAAAGAAATCATGATCTCTTCCTGGAATGAAAGGTTCTCTCTTTCAAATGGGGCAATGACAAAGAAAAAGTTAGTACACCTTTGTCAGAAGTGAAAATCTCTATCTCCAGAACCAAGTTGTACAATCCCAGTTGAGGTTAAAGACATGCAGTGGAACAGTGACGCTGACCTGTCCACCTCCTAGAAGTATGGTCTGTCCACTCCTTTGATTAATGACCGGCTGGGTTCCCCTGGTCACCCACTAAAGCTGTGCTCCAGTGACACGGCCCATCTTGCTCCATATACCGTTGCCCTGCGGGACCTCACCGAGCCTTCAGCCATCGACCTGCTTTCAAATTCCTTATCAGATTCAACTCACAAAATGGCACTATTTGTTGATTTCTGTCATATCCAAGCAGGTAAACATGATGTTCCTGAAAATAATTTCCTTTTAAATAAATATAGGTGTGGTTCACTAAAGTGTGAATGCAGAAGAACTGCAAGTCTATAGACAGAGGCGTAATCTCTGTACTTTTACATGAGAAGTAAAGGCCATAACACACATTCACAGAAGTGCAAAAGTCAACAGCAAAAAATACGTTTTAACACTTTTTATTGGTCAACTTGGTGTCAAATAACCTAAGGTTCTCTATGATAGTGACTAGGATATAGGATCAGGAATGAGTACATCAGAGGGACGGCACATGTTAGAAGTATTGGAGATAAAGTCAAAGACTTTTTATAAGACGGTTTGGACACAACCAGAGAAGAGGCAGAATATATTGGTACAAAGATGCTGAGTCTAGATCTGCCAGGTAAGAGGTCTAGAGGAAGACCAGAGAGGAGGTTTATGGATGACATGAAGGTTGCTGGTGTTAGAGTAGAGGATGCAGAGGACAGGGTTAGATGGAGGAAGCTAATTCGCTGTGGCGACCCTGAAAGGAAAAGAAGAAGACAGTACTTGTGGTTTAAGGTCATGGTTTGAATGCTTTAAATGTATCTCTCATGCGTTTTTTTTCTCCTTGGTCAGTTCTCATTCTGAGAAAAAGCAAGGCCGCGGTTCTAAATGTGAGGTGTTCTGGTCCCTTCAATAGCCGCGGTTACATGGGCAGAATATCTTGATCGGATCAATGGTCGGGTTAAAATTCACCCGTGCACATGGGCACAGAAAACCTTTTTCCGATTAGAACAAACGTTCCCATGGCTCACACTTTCGGTCGGAATGAATAATTTGGGCATGCGCAGTAGTGTAATATCACCCGGATGCAGAAATAGGTCCCGTTGTAAACAAACCGCTGCCACAGACATTTATGTAGCAGCTCGGTAACATACAAGACGATATTACAAGATGTTATGAATATAATGAAGTGCCTGTTCGCTCATCGTTATATTTAATCTGCGTGGTCACTGCTTTTTTGTGGAAGAATTAAGCTGGAAGAAAGCTTAGGACAGGCTAACACGTGCTAACAACTTGATTAGCCTGATGGACACAAAATCCAGGACCATGCGAGAAATGCAGCAATCTGCAGCTTGGCTGCACGTAAATGTGCGAGAATAATAGCAGCCTTTATTTTGTTGGGACACAACTGGTAACACACACAACTGGAAACACAAATCCACGTTGTTTGAACAGTTTCTGAGGACTGAGCGACATTTATTTCTGCTCTGAAAAGTTCACACACAGACCGCCCCAAAGCCATTCTGTGAGCTAGCGGCCCGAGCTCTGTTCGAACACGGTTCCTCCTGAGTCCTGCAGCCGCTAACCCAGAGCGGTGGGACGGCTCGCAGTCCAAATTCTCCCACACATAACAAAACAACAAAACGCACACGTAAAAAAGCACTCCCCGGCAACAAAATTATTAATTCAGCTGCTCTGCTCACCCGGGTGCCAGTGGACCGAGTGAGCGTCGGGGGGCACGAAGCGCTCCTCCTCCGAATCTCCCCCGTGAGGGGTTAAAAAGAGGGGAGAGCCAGCGGGGCGAGAGCAGGGCGAGAGCGGGGCGAGAGCGGGGCGAGAGCGGGGCAAGAGCGGGGCGAGAGCGGAGCGGCGCTTTTCACGGGGCGTCCGCAGAGCAGCTGGTGGTCCCGTATGCGCTCCAAAGCTTTCTCACAGCCAAACAACGTCTATGCATGACGTAACCCAGAGCAGCAGTGACACACGATCGAAATGACCATTTACATGCTCCACGATCGGATAAACGATCGGTATAACCCACCTATCTCGATCGGAAAGAAATTCTGATCCGAATGAGTCTGACCGGAGCAGAGTATTCCGAACGGCCGGTTTACATGACGCATTTTCTTTCCAATCAGGCGTTCATTCCGATTACTTTTGCCCATGTAAACGCGGCTAATGTGAATATAATCAAACCAAGGTGAGACATTTTTCACTATTTCCCACCTAACACACACATGTGAGGATAATTTAGGATTAAACTGAGAGAAAGTGAGGCTGAAATAAAAGTGTTGAGCTTTGTTATATTTCTAATGGGGAGATCTTTGCAGGTGCTTTCAGCTGGAACCATGTCCTTCTCAGCAGTTTACAAAGTGTACAACCAATCAGTAAACAGTGTTACACAAACAAACATATTACACTGCAGTTTACCTTCTGCATCACAAATTTGGGTTGTCACGTTATTTCTTAAGGGTTCACAAATTTATTTTACTCCCAGCAGTTTTCCAAACATACCTTGAACATTTTCAGCACTGACAGCTTTCTCTTTTACAGATTAAGTGCGGTAATTGTGTTTTAATAATTTTTTTTCTTTCAAGTTTGCGTCAAGTAAATCCTAATTCCATTGCAAGCATTCTTTAAAAGAATAGACTATTTGTTTGCAGTGTTTTATTAAAAGATTGTGGATTATTCTTACTGTGTGAAAATATGAACGTTTCCACAAAGCAGGACTTTCTTTTAAAGTAAAAAAAATGATATATTTTATTAAGTTTGAAACATTTTTAAATGTTTTTTTATATTGAGGTGCTGGTTTCTGACATTGTCCAGCCTGGTGTCCTGTATTTTAGGTCCTCTGCACTCAGCCCATTCTTCACTAAATTAAACACAACATTTTGAATTATGAAACTATTTTGAACACACTGCAGGTGGTGGTTCCCATAAACTTTTCTCAGGGTAGGATAATAGAACTGAAGCTGCTCTATTTTACAATTAGAGATAAATTAATCAAAAGTATATTAATGTAATGATGTAGCTACTTGTTTATGCAAACTGTAAGAGCGCATTAGTGATTCCTTTTCAAATGACCTCCCCTCTACCCCTGTAATTCTGATGTCATTTCATTAGGAGCAGACTATCATTTGGAGTTTATAGACATTTAGTAAAAAATACGGGCCCCATAAAAAGCAGGAAGTAGTTGATAAATCACTTTCGCAGTTCAACCGTGAACTACATGCAAAAAAGTTGGCCAAAATATATTTCACTGAGCTGTCTGTTAAACTTACAGTTTAATCACTTTAGTACGGACAGCATGAATGGCAGTGAACATCTTGTGCATAAGCCGCATTTCCACTCAGAGTTTTGCCTGAAAGTAATTTAGAAAGAGATGAGAAGGTAAGGAGGCCAAAATGAAATGTATGCATCAATGTAACTGAATTGATGTATAAAAAAAAGAGAAGAACTGCAAACAAACTTCCTTTATATAATGCTGCCTGGACAAAACCAGGTTTTCTGTGCAGCACCTCCACATCTCAACAGAATCCAACTTAAAATGCAGGAGCCTTTATGTACTCTAAAAAGAGTAGCATGGTGAGCAGCCAGGTTATGCTCCTCTATTCTTCTCATTCTTTCCTCGGCAGAGCGGTTGGTGTCAGTAGGAGATGGCGGGACAATAGAGGTGATCTCTCTGATCTCTGTGCTTCCATTGTGGCCTGTCATATTATTAATGTTCATCTCTGAGAAAAGTCATGGCCTCTGCCTCGCAGCTCCTGCATCGCTCTGTCATCTTCGCTCTGCTGGACTTCCTTTCCTCCTTCTGTTCTTCTTCTCTTTGCTGTGCTCCCTCCTTCAGGAGGGCGTGCATGGACAGTCGACCCCCAGGAAAAACATCAAAGGAAAATGAGCACACATTTTCAGAAAAATTGCAAGACGGGTACAAATGTTCAATGTGGCTTCATCTTAAACCCATATTCGCAAACTTACTTGTTTCCCTGCAGTCAAACGCTTTATGTCCACTTCTCTTTCAAAACAAAACAAGTTGTTCATTTATCAGTGGTGCCATGGGCTGCCCATGCCTACTGTGCTGTGCTCTGGGTCAGGCTTCCCTCACTTAAGGATCCGAGTAATTATTAACCTGCGAGGATTGTCCTGCAGCCCTGCGGTCATCTGGCACTGCTGGGTGTCAATCAGCAGAGGTCACAAGCGAGGGAAATGAAGCCCACAATGAAGAAATGGCGGGAATGTTTTTTTTTTATTTTTTATAAGATACACAATTTCTTTTTTGCAAAGATGAACACATGTATTTTGCTTATAAAAGAAAACAACCTTAAAGAAAGTGTGACAAAGTGTTCTGTCTCCCTCTCTGATTATTTGAAGTAACCTGGGAAAATGTTGTTTTGCATCATGGGAAGAGGAGAGTTCGGATGTTCTCTACATAAAACTTCCCACCTCAAACTGAAGGTAATTTATGCTGCTGCCACGGCATTGTGGCCCACAGAGTTTTTGTGAGGCGGAGAACAGCACGCCTTCTAACGATGTTTGGGTTTGGCGGGGAATAAATCGTGCAGGTCCTCCGCGGTCCAGCTCTATATCATATTCGGCTGGCTTGTCGGTGCCACTAAGGAGGAGAATGGGCCGCCAGAGGCCCAGCCACTGGCAGGAGGTCTGGTTAAATATGGTTCAGCCATGAACTCTCTCAAAGGGGCTCGCTCTTAAAAAATAAGTTATGTGGGTTGTATGTCTTCATGCAGTCAGGAAACGGACAATACTGCTGCAGCCAGGCCAAGGGCTGTCCTGCAGCTGAACTTCATGGTTGACCATCCAGATGAAATAAAGAGCTTACACCATCAGTTGTTTCCACGAAGGTTTGACAAAGGGTCATCACAGCTTCTGTGGGACAAAAGGTATATAATCTCAACTCTGACTGTTCTGATTTTTGATGTAGTGTTATGAAATCTATGCAGTAAATGAGCAACTCTAAGTAAGAAGAAAGTAGAATCTAACAACAAAAACAGTAAACCTGCATTTCTGCTTCATATTAAAGGGACAGAGAAAAGCTTTTCTTGAGCTTCGTACACAACAGGCGTTTGAACACGTTTACAAGTCAGTTTAGGGGTAAATCACAAATCTGTCTGCACTATTAACATGCACTCAAACCCGATTTACTTCAATGTTAACACGATTTACTGTTTTGAAATTAAATTTACATTTAAGAGATAACAGAAGAACATCTTGGTTACTTAGCTGCTCATTTCTGAGGCGTCATTGAAGTACAGATATTCAGTTGCTCAGTTTGTTTAAATTTGAGATTTTCTCAAGTCGTCTTACCTCAGACATCTTTACTGGCCAAAGCATGCTGATCTAAAGTGTAAAACAAAAAGTAAAGTCCTGTTATGGCAAAAATGTAATCTGGGAAACACCATGATGGTTTATACAGTATGTCCATTTGTTACTATCTATTTAAAGAATGGCAATGTTTTTTGTTCTTAGTGTTCCTAGTCACAGCATGACCCTACAGAGTTTTGAACAATCTACTCCAGAATAATTCTATCCATTTTTCATCATTTTTTATAGTCCTTTCAGAATAATTTATTCCTTTTATTTGACCAGGAAATAAGAAACTTTTTAATAATGAACAAGGATTGATAGTCTTTGACGTTACAGGTGGGTTTTTGAAAGGCAAGGGTGGGTGTGTTTGGATATACAGACCATAATTTACTGTGCTCATGTCAAAACATGAAGGCTTGAAACTACCTGGAATATTCATTTTGACTGTAAATAGTTAGATTCCAGTAAAGAGTCAGGCAAATTAAAGAAATAGATTGATTTTAACAGATTTCAAACATACGTTGTTAAAATTGAACTAAAAAAATAAAAATACAGAGCTGCACGAATAGCACTTAACCAGAACTACCTTTCTTTGGGAAATAGTCATAATAACTTAGTCATAGCTGATCTGGACTCTCAAAACCAAGTAACTACTGCTAAAACTAATGGCAAAGACGTTTTTCTCAGCCAAAATGTGAATAAAATCCAATACAAAGCCTGCTTTGTTGAAAAAAATTAATGTTTAATTTTCTTCTTCAGGGTAAAATATTTTACTTTAAGACAATTTATGTTCGTCAAGCTTTAATAAAACTTTCAGCAATTTTTTGCAGCACGTTGCTAATAGCAAAAAAATATGCATGGTCTTTTATGCAGGCTGCATGGTGGTGTGGGGGTTCAAGTCCTGGTTGGGATATATTTGGGACCATGCACGTTCTCCACGTGGAGCTATGAATTTTCTCCAAGCGCCTAGAAACCTTCTTCAAAGACAAGGGATAATTATTTTGCTTATCCGGAGTTAGTGTCAGCCGCTTCAATAAAATGATAGCATGTCCTGGTTATAACCTGCATTCACAAAAACATAGCTGGCGTAGGCCACAGCAACCTCCAGGATGAGGTGGGTTTTAATAGGTTGAATGTTTTTGCCTGAAAAAGTGTGCATTTATAAAATTATTTCAGAAATTGTGTTGTTGTTTTTTTTTGCCTAATATGTTTCTAAGGAAGTGGAATTATCTGTGGTTCTTTTTAACCCCAGGGCACAACAGTGGGCAGGGGAAAGGGGGTGTTTGTTGGAGGGTGGGGTGGGGGGTTGTCAGGAAAGCAGTGGACATGATGGGAATGATTTTCAAAGTCTGGGGGAAGAGGTCCCTTTTGACCCCCCCACTTCATCCTTGTTCACATGAGAATCAATCTGGTGAAAGTGTTTGATGTGAACCGCGGATAAAAGAAAGCAAACAAAGACTGACAGCGGGGAGATTGGAAAAGATGGGGCTCAAACGGACAGAGAGATTAATGATACGCATCCATAAAAAAAAAGATACAAAACGGCACCAGACGGCAACGTTCACTCATGAGGAACCTGGATGCCTTAGAGGAGATATTGGAACCAAATAATAGACAAAGAATGGATACAAAACACACAGAGCGGGCTGAGAAAGTGTCAGAAAAGACACGACCCATCAGTCAAGACGACATGAGAGGGCAGGAGAAGGTTCAAAGCCAGCATGGTGGACACCAGTGCAGCATCCCCACGCACACTCTCCCCGAGACGCCAGGAACTCAAATTATCATCACAATGCAAACTGCATTATCATCATCGCCATCACCATTATCATGAAAAATGAAAATCATATTGAGATCAAAGTGAGGCCTTCCGCGTTCCAAAAAGGATCTCAGAAAAACAAAAAGTGACACAATAAAGTTGCGTTAAAATCAGAACTTGTTTGATCCGAGAGCTGAGAGTCTCCCCCTGTGCTTCTCCATCCGCCGTTCGTCATGCTCCTTGTGGAACAGAGAAGGAATGTTGTTTTATTTGTACTCAGTTGAACGAAAAAGTCAATGCGGTGTTATCACGGGCTGTGTGGGCACAATGAGAGGTGGAGAGAGCAGCTTTTGGGCCTTTTCTTGTTTTTATTTCAGTTGAAACAGGCTCTGACATTGTTGTTCTTTCTGCTAATTAAGCTGTTAGAGAGAGGGGCTGGTCTGACAGGGCTCCGCTTGGCGGGGAGTCCAGGAGTCAATGGGCCGGAGCTGAACAGGAGACATTTATGAGCTGCCCCGAGCTATTGTCTTCCCTCACCGAGGATCTTTTCAGGCCGGCCGCCTCTGTCTCGGTGACCTGTACAATGAGAAGAATGCCACTCCGAGATCCCAGAGTGGGCCACAAAGAGCTGCCCCGCAGAATGAGGATTTCACGGCACTGGAATGAATCCGGACGCTGTCAAGATTCCATGGAAAAGTTCTCACTTCTTCTGAAGGGCTCGCTTCCAGAATTTGTGTGTGGAAACTGGAGAGATCTAATATCATTTATAGTATCCTTATCAAAACTTCTACAACATCAAATTTTAATTTCCCATCATAATTCAATAAAACAGGCTGAGCTTCCCTCAGCTCTCCATGTTTGTCCAGCAGTTATGTGTGCCTTATGGACAGGTGAGAGCGACTTGTGACTCTACTCCAGTGTGTGTTTGTCAGCTGTGGCAAAAGCATCCCAGGGTTTTGCTTTGAAATTTCCTGTCTGTTTGATAAAGAAAAAGATGAAACTGTGATTTGCTTGGCTGTCTCAGAAGAACTTTTTTTTTGGGGGGGGGCTTAAATCAAACCATATCTGTGGCGCCACCTGCTCCTGTCTTATCCGCCTGCCAGTTTTAACTACTTTAGCAACTGCTTCGCGTTGTCATAATGTAAGTCCATTTACCACAAAGTGTTGAACAGTACTTTGAGACCAGTCTGCGGCTCGCACAACAAAGCAGCCCAATTATAAAGCCATTTATGTGTTTGTCAGGGGCTTCAAATGGCCACTGATTTCTCGGGGTAGCCATATTGGCGAGGTCAGGCTCAGCTTCTAAAAAGACATCTTTATTGCAGAACGGCCCATCCTTCCCTTAGATGAACTCCCAGGAAAAAATGGGGAGAAAAAGGAAAAAAAAATGCCAACTTTGTTCTTTACAACAGTTTGGCTCAGCCTTTCTGTCTGGCTGCTCTGTGGAGCGCAGCAGCATGTGTTTCAGGGATTGTTCTGGAAGGGGGAGAGCAGAAACAGCAGGGAGCAGAAGACAAACAGGCAATTCGTGACTCATTAAACACGGCCACGGTGGCCAGCACAGTGGAGGGGTATGAGGACCCGCGTTCCAACCGGGCGATAAACCCCCCCCCTCGTACCAGCTGGAGCAGGCATCTGTCAGCCGCACGCCGCACCACACCACGCCACCGATTATCAGCAACAAGCCACATCCCAGTGACCAGCCGCTGCCATTTTTAAAAGCTCCTGTGCTTAAATGACCACCTTGATTGACTCACAGGGGACCATCAGGTGTACTAATCAGCTCCATGGTACGACGAGGCCTTGCACCTTTCCAAGTGAAGATGTTAGTGCTCTTTGACAGGCATCACAGCATAGCAGGTTGATAATTTTTATTCGCACCAGGTTGATGAAATAGTTTTGAAATCCACTGGCTAACAGTGATGGCATGAAATTGGGCCAGAAAAAAAACAACCTACCTGAAGGGCAAGAGAGGAAGAAAACTCAAGTCACACTGTTGCTTTTTTTAAATGATGATCCACAATAAGTTTTAACAACCTTAAAGTCCTATCTCTTGATCATCTCATGATCTAATGTAAAAGCGTTCCCATTGTTTTCAGTCAGATTTTAGTCAAAATTTTTAAAAAATGGGTCGTTTTCTAATATATAGTTTTTGCAGAGTGGCAGAAGTTACGGTAATTAGAAATTACTCTAAGTTGTGGATGGGACTGTTGATACAGAGTAAGCCCAGCCCTCAATTCCCATCATCCATCTGTTTACACTCTCTCCCACTAGCTCACACCCCCTTGCAACCCCAAGCCAACGTTATTGGTGCAACAAAAATGACGGGCAACGTTGAAGTTATCCAGCCGTACAGTTTAGAGTTAGATGCCAGCTTGAATGAGGAAAACTAAGACCTTCATGGATCTATTTGTCTGCAATTGGATGCATCAGAATGGAGCGGAGCAGGGAGCTTGTGGCACCTATTTTAGCATCTTTGTCACAAGCTTTTGCAAACTTAATAATTTCTTAATCTCCTTTAGATTCACAATGATTTCAATAAAGAAATAATTTTAATCTTAATTTCTTTCATGGATGCACTCCATTATGAGAAAAATGCCACAAAAACATTTAAAAATGAAAAAACATGCTTTTCCTTCGAGTGGGTCTTCAAATACGGATTTAAGAGGCTGGTCCTGTGGGGTTTAAATGAGTGTTAAACCCAACAGAACCGCTTTTGCTCATTTTTCATTCCTCTTTTTGATCCTAAATATGGTGGTCATTTCAAAAGGGTTTCCACTGGTCTCTTCACAAAACATCGGATTTCTAAACCTGACCACATATTTTTAATTTTTTAAACGGAAAACAATTTTTTTTACTATTTTAACCTAGAGGGTTGTTCACTGCAGCATAAGAGAATGATAACTACATTTGATTATATTGATATGAGTTGGACAAATAAAAGTCCTACAAATAATTTATTACAGTTGTGTATTTCCCCTGTACCTATTTTACCTAATAACATTTAGAGGACAGCTTTACAATCAATAATTTGCTTTCAAGAATAAATATTTGAAAAACTTTCCCTGTTATTGTGGGTCCACAGAACATTTAGGTTTTCACACTGAACCTGACTGGATTAAACAGGTGAAATTTTCTTTTGATGAGGACTGTGGTTCAGGTGGTAAATCTGCTACAGAAAGTAAAATCATGTTATTTATAAATATATAATTGAGGCCCATTTGAGGTCCTTCCAAATATGTCAATGACTTTGTGACAGTGAGGGAGAGAAAAGAGCCGCAAGAGTTGAATATTTCTAAAACCCTGTTTACAATTTATGTCTAAATTTGTCAGCAGGCATTTACCAAATTAGTTTCAAAATATTGGTATTTGAAAAAAAATGGCATGATTAGCATTCTAAAATTTTACATCCCCTGAGCATTGCTTTTTTCTTGCTCCCACATTTCCCAAAGAAAAATTAGGACCGGATAAAGGAGGATACATGTCGAGGAGCATCAGCTGTTCTGGTAAAAAAAAAATCCTTGTTTCAATCTAAAGTCCCAAAGGATATGGGATTATTCTGTCTTTAAGTCACAAGAAAAAAAAGTCAAAAATCAATAAAATCAGATAATTTCTGGGTATTTTTTGTGCGTTTAAATTATCTTCTAAATAAAGAACAGAGGAAGACTTAGGTCAGACATTTACTCATAGACGGCTTGTACCACATGCAGGTCCCATTCACTTTAATGCAAAAAAATCCTAATTAACATCAAACAAATTTTAAGGCTTGAAAGCAACCTAAATGGATTTATTTATTTATCATGTCACGTTGTTTTATAACTAAGATTAAAATTACACACAAATGCGGCATAATTGTTTGATTGACAAGTGGCTGGTCTGTCAAATTTGCTTCCATTCTCCTACACGTTGGTCCACCTCCACCACGTTTTGGCCATTATTGGATGTTAAATGTTCCAGTTTCATCGTTGCAAAATGTGGCTCAATGGCACATGAAAGTTATTCCAACAAAAAATATCTGGTTATATTTTGGTTAAATATGCCTTAAGGACATGGTGACAGCCATGTTTAGGGTCCTTTCTCACTCTGACTTAACTGTTTTTATTGCTACCACAGCTCCCTTTGTCTCTGTGAACAAATTTTCATTCCCTTTGTGCCAATCCAGCCTAGTGAGGTTTAGCTTGTACATTACATCTGTCCACAAGCCTTTTTAAAATCTTCCGTTTTCTCTATTTGTTCCAGTGATGTAAAAAAGGCAAGAAAATATTCAAAGAGAAAATGGGTGCTCTGAAGCACACATAGGCATTCCTTACGACACTTCAGATGTGAAGGTAGTAAAAAGCCTCCGCTGTCGTGAAAAGCTCAACATCAGCACAACTTTGCAGCGAGGTAAAAGTTTGCTCCCGTCTGAATTTAATGAGCTCCTAACTGCCTAATTAAAAGCTGAGAGCAGATAAAAGCATGAAATATAGATAAGCCGGAAATGCAGCATTCAGCTTCTTATAGAAGGAGACTGCAACGCCTCCTGAAGCCACAAGCAGCACCGTGACTCACACTTTGACTTTTTCCAACTCCCTCTGTAAATGTTTAATAATGAGGTTAAAACTGACCGATAAGACTTGATGTCTTAGAAAAATCTTATGTTTAGTGAAGGGCCAGCATTAATATGTTGATCCAGAAGCTCTTGGCTCTTTCTGGGATGGAGGGAGTTGGGATGTAACAACGCTCGTGGTGTGACAGAAGGGGCCTCTCTTCGCCAGTCGAAGCCAAGGTTGTAATTCTGAATTTAGCAGTCTTTATGACTCCCTCTCCTCATTTTTTGGAATATGAAAACATCAGCATATGGCTGCTGACAGCACAGAGGCTAAGGAGTCAATTTCCCCTAAGTAACATTGGGACAGGGGTGACATTCACTTCCGTATCGCCCCCCTGGCTCAAAAAGGGGACAGAAGACAGTAAGCAAGAGAGACTGGGACAGAGAGGTGACAGATGGTGAACTGCGTAAGGACCGAGAAACTCAGAGGCGAAGAGAGCGCGCGGCGGAGATGCTGCCTGTTATTCTCCTGCTGCAGCAGGTCTTCACTGCCGCTCTGTCTCAGTGTGACCAGTGTTCGGTTTACTGGGTTTCATGTGGCTACCAGGGACAGAAAATCTGTCCGTCGGCTGCCAAAGGTTCCAGCTCATCTCCGTTCCTCGGAGCGCTCTTAAAAACCTGCTGTTTCACACCCGTGAATTACACCGTTTATAGCCCTGGTTAAAATGGGCAGTTTCTGGGCACGTGTGCTTCCCTTTCTGTGTGTCATGTGGCAGATGGGAAGCAATATGGCACACCTCTGCCCGGGCAGATGTGCTACAGAGCATCACAGGAGTGGGATGGGAAAGCTCTGGAACATCTGGACCTGAGGCAACCTCCACCCCCGGTCATCAAGACCAAGTTTCCTCCATGTTAAAGACCTGGCAGCAGGAGGAGCTCCAGCATGTCAGGAGTCCCTCACTGCGCGTCTTTATCCGCCACAGCATCTTGACTGACAGATGAGGAATCCTGCCTCCCTCAATGAAGGCCGTCAATCATTGCTCTCTGGAGTGCATCAGTGAAGCCTGTCCCAACATGGGCTTGTCATGGCCTGCTGCACAGGAGCACATTCCCACATCGAGGGCGCATGCTGGCGGAGGCAGACAGGGGGAATTTGGGACAGACTGGCTTCCCCCTCACTACTAAATATGCAGGAATTGCTCATTTATTTTGCAACTTTTGTTTCTGGATTTTTTGAGATTCCAAAAACTATAATAAGGTCCAAAACAAGTATATTATAACTATACCTTTCCCTCCTTCCGGGTTACAATGTGTCATTTTCCTAGTAATGTTAAACACAAGTCAAACCATAATAACACACTGGAACAGCCACCAAAGCACAATTAAACAATCAAAGAACAATTTCACAGTAGAGCAGTCAACAGGTAATTAGCAGACTTTCCTCGGTGGAGCTAAACCAGGTTATGCAGACATACAGAGCACAGACGTAAGACAGCGTTGTGAGGTGGGTAGAAACATCAAATCTGTCTTCTGCAATTTGTTTAATTGCTTTCTTATTTATGCCTCTGTCTCTGTGGGATTCTGTTATTGTCTGTTATTGTGTTAAGCAGTTAAGCAGAAAGTTGGAGCTAGAAGAAGTTAAAAAGAGGAAAAACATTTAAAAGGCAGCAAATTATCTTCTAAAATTAAAAGAATAGCACAAATAATAATTTCAAACAGGCTTGCTCATACAGTTGGTAATTGTAACATTTAGTTGAAAATATCTTTTATTTTATATTTAAAAAGTATTAAATTGATCTCCATCATCTGACATTTACAGAAACAAACATCGGCAAAGAGAGATTTGAAAAAACAAACAGAAAGTCTGCAGCTTCAGAAGGCACCATTTTACCATACCTCCTGTTAAACAGCATAATAAGGGACTTTTGTCAGTCTTTGGTTTAACAAAACTAGGGGCAACATGAAAAAAAACAACCATAAGAAGAAGAATAAACTGCATCCACTGCTGCCTGATATGTATAACAAAGGTCTGCGAACAAGAAACAATTCTGTTGGTACTTCTTTTCAGAAGCAAAAGCTTTTTAATTTTAATTATGTTAAAGCAAAGACAACAACCTTGTGGTATTGTGTACTGCCCCATGTGGCCTAGAAGGCTCATCATAATCTGACATTTATGACATCAGAAGTTTTGAACGTTTTACAAAAGATTTTGAGGCAAGGTGATAACTACAGAAAAATGATAGGGTTTGGGGATTCCTTGAAGATAAGTGTAATTTTTTACCGAACTGATCCATAATCTTGTTATGCCTTCAACAAACTGATGTCTTATCTCAGAATACTGGTAGTTTTTTTATTGATTTAATGAAACATTTAATAAGCAAATGGGAGGATTAGTCCCTTGAGAGGGCACATCTAATTTTTGAGGGGTTCCTCCTGTTAAATTTATTACAAGAAAAATAATAATAATTCTATTTGGATGTCCGTTACAGACAAAATACCTCTCATCCCTCATGTGCATGTTGTTTGCATTGGAGCACTGTATGGTTGTTTTTGACAAATCTTTTGCACATTTTTCTTTCTGCCAGACTCTTTTTAATGTCTGAAAGTACAAAAGCTGCTTTCATGTAAAAATCTGTCACAGTCTATCAAAAACAGTTGTTTTACCTTCTGAGCATATGACACCACTTTATATAAGAAAGCAGAGGGAAACTGACCAATACCCTTCTCTCCTTGCTCCCGCTCTATCATCTTGCTCTTTGAATAATTAGTGATGTGTGTCAATATTGTGGCCCATAGTTACCATATGGTGGGTGCGGGCAGACAGGCCATTGTTGGGAGCTGTGAAATATTGTGTATCCCTGCGAGGGCTGGAGCCAGCAGAGGCAGGAAGTGTTGTCGGGGCTGACAGGGACATTGTCCGCTTCAATGGGCGAGTCCTAAGTGGCAGGGAGCACTGCGGACCCAGACAGAAAGTCTTGACCCTGGCGAGAAAGGCTGATTAGGCATGGTGATGCAGGCCTCTCCTTCATCCACGCCCGCCACCTCCACCTCTCTCATCCACACCCCCCGCCGGACACTGTTAGAGCTCAGGCAGGACACAACAGGGCCACTTAACTCAGCGTCGCCTTTCACTGCACAAATAAAAAACCCTCATATATTCACGTCAGAGGTGGAGAGGAGAGGAGCTCGGGGCAGTGTGTGAACTCAGGAGCCCTTACTGTGTGTGGGAAAGATTCACTGTAACAGTGGAGAAAACCAACAACAGAAATGCCCAAAAAGTTGATTTTCAGCCTTTTTTATGTAAATGTGCGTGATAAAAACCTTCAATAAAAAACTATAAAATGGCCTATAACAGATTGAAAAGAGTGCAAAACCTTTGTTTCTGTTCTCCACAACATGACTAGATTCATAATGTCGTACAGGAAAACCAGACTTGACTGTAAGTCACAGGTCAGAAATGAAACCAAACACATCAATAAATATTCAAAATATATTTCAGTTCAGAATAACAAAAATTGATTTTTTTCTTATAACCTGGGAGGTATTTACTTTTCTATGTCACAAAGAGGTAAAGTTCGCAAATTGAAAAATATGAAAAACTACACTTTCAACATTAAATACATTTAAATTTTATGGCTTTTAGTCTCAATGGTGTTTCTAAAATCTAAAGAACATATATATATTTTTGCCTATATGTAAATAATAAAGTCATTGATGGGACGTTCTTTCTCTACCTCTTTCATAAATGTGGGCAGTTTCAACCTGAGGAGCAACTTCATTTTGTTGAGTTTCATTTCTCCTGATCAAACACCCTTTCCAGCATCCCCCCATCTTCTCCTCATCTCTCCAACATTCCCTCCTTTCATCCTGTCCGCCTTTTCCCTCTCTGCCAATTATCTCCCAGTCAGTTTGTCACACTTTGCAGTGCCATAAAGGCAGTCTAAATTGCTGCCCATCCCGCCTTTATCTCCCTGTTAAAGAACAACAATTAAGGCTCATGTCTCTTTGCTCAGGGCTTTTGATGGCACACAAAGCTGCTTCAAGAAAGAGGGAGAGACGTCAGCGTGTTGGCAGACCTTTCAGAATGTGCAGTGCAGGTATGAGACAGGACGCGAATCATTAAAACCCTCGAGAACAGGAGATCTTTTTCAAACTGGATTTAAATGCAGCACAAGATCAGCAAGACAAAATGGTATTTAAAGTCAAACTTTTACATTCTCTGTCCTAAAGTTGTCAAAGCCCGGCTTTCAGAAAAATTATGGTTTTTAACCTGCAACAATATAAAATAGATAGGAAAAAATACACAATGAAAAAATATCTCTTTTAACTTCCAATAAAAACTATGTTTAATCAAAAACATTTTGAATTCATTTACCATAATGTTGCTAAAGAGGTTGTAAAACATAACCCCAATTACACTAGAATCTGCACAAAACGCAGTAAGAAAATTACCTAAAATATTGTTGTTTTGGATTCTTTTAAAAAAATAAAAAATACAATGTTGACCTGTGATGGACTGGCGGACCGTCCAGATTGTGCCCCGCCTTCTCCCCTCAGCTGGGTAAACACTAACAACCCCTTCACCCCGAAGGGGAATAAAGCAGGTTTAGAAAACAGGTGGAGGAAACAGGATTTTAAAAATATATGTGAGCACTGTAGCCACAGTACACTGCTACTGATGTGCTGACAATCAATGGGGTGGCCCACATTGTGCTAATATTCTATAGCCAATACTTGGATTCCTTATGACTCATTGAGAAATCTTTTATTTACGACTTGCACATACAAAATAGAAGAAGAATGCAGGTGTGTTTTAAAGTATTAATTCATTCTTTTTTTTTCTTTTCACCTTTCTTGTTACCCATATAATTGTTTTCTAGTTGATTTTTAAGTTTTCAAACTTTGTTACATGAAAAATAAAACATTAGATGATATGAGTTAACTGGTTTACACAGTAGGTACAAGGTCATGGCAAATACATTATATTTAAAGATTCACATGTAGTTTGATTCTCTTGTTTAATGGCAACATATAATTTGTTTTAGCTGTCTTTTTGCCATAATTAAATCAATCACACCAAAACTTGGCACATAATTTCCAGATTCAACTGGACTGATATCAGGACTCAAACCTGTTGGCTCAACACCTACTGACCACTTTACCCCTAGCCTTAGGGCAAAGGCAGTTGTGCTATTTGAAATGGTAAACCAAAACTGTCATATTCACATTTGTTTTCTTGGTGAACGCAAAAGACAAAAGGTTTTTGTCTGATTGAACACTTTTATTTTTCAAAAGATTAGGAAAACAGAAGTCTTGAAGGAATGTGTTCCTGTAAACAATCTTATTTTCTCTCTTTTTCACATTTGGATGATGAGAATTAAAGGCGGGATAATTACCAAGTTGATGCTAAAAGATTTCGCAGAACATTTAAAAACACAGCATGAGTCCTGCAACAATGTTTAACAGCTTCTTTTCTGTTTATTGGGGAGGTTTTGTTTGTGGGGTACTTTCACTCCAGGGGGTAGGAATGAAATTTGGAATCGTGGATGAAGGTAAATTGAAATACATGAAGATCAACAGAAGACGCAAAGATGCTAAAAGCCATCTTCAGTCTGTGGAAAATTCACATACAGCAGAGCAGCTAAGTGAGGAGTCACATCAACCTGCACCCTGTTATTATACCACATCTTTTCAGCAGAGACCAAACTTTTTATACTTTAACAAACACTAATTTAAGGTAAAAGCTTTTAAAAACTGCAAAACTTTTATAGTAAAAAGTGAACAAAATGTTTTCATTTTCTATTTTTACAGCAGTCGTTTATGTTTTTTTGGGTTCAATCATTTTTTGGTACAGATATATTTGTACCAAATTACGGCGCACCACTAAATCTGAGCTCCTTTCAACAAACCAGAAATGTAACTTTTTTTTTCTGTTTGGCTTTGATATTTTTCTGGGTGAGCTTGGGTAACTTTCACAATTGCAGGTGACAAACATGAAATGCAGTCTTGTTCAGCTAACATCCATCAACATTATGCACTTGTTCTCATGTGGATGATAGAAATTAAAAAAAAAATTGGGATAAAAAAGAAATTGCTCTTGAAATAGCAATTTTGATATTGTTTTAGATCAAGCTGGTAAAAAGATTTTGTTAAAAATTTATTAATCTGAATTTGACAGATAAAGTGGTGGTGCAAATAGTAAATAGTATTGAATATATTGCATGAACAGCTGTATGAATGTGGACTTATTTACTGGTAATTGCTCACATGATTTTTTTATTCTTTTACATGACTACGGCCAAACAAATAAAAAACTATGAACAATTTCAATTGGAAGTAGTATGCTAAAAATTAGAAAGAAAGACAAAAAAATGTCTCTGTATTATAAGCAAGCTTTTTTTGTGTAACCCTAGTGCTAGGCACTTTAACATTGGGAGTGGGGTCATTTAAACCCCACAAGAGAGTGTGCTAAACCTTTTTTTTTCAATGATTTGTCATCTTCACTGGTCTCCATGGATTACGTGAAATCCTTTTCACCTTTAGCCACCTGTGTCGTGCTAGGGATAACATCTCAATGTAAGGATTGGGTCATCTGGACCCCATTGGATAGCACAATGGATAAAAGAACAGCAGCTATATACATGTAGCTGCTATATATGCTCCCACACCTTTGCTCTAGGAATGTTAATGTTCTGCACAATTACAGACCAGAGCATAACGTAACCCTCTAAACATGCAGGGATTCCTGCAGAAATCGACTTTCTCTATTACCGAATTTCGGACCTCCAGCGAAAAATCGGATCTGATTTGCATATTGGAAAAATACAGTGTTCATTCTGCATGAGATCGTGACTTTAGTCATCGATTGTTATTGCATTTTTCTTTTAAAGTTTCTGAGTGTGTGAGTGTGTTTAATGTTCATACGGTCAAGGAAAGATTTGATGATCATCAGCATAAAATGTATGGGAGCTGTAAGCAGTTTATTAATATGTGAAAATCTGGTCCTGCTGATGTTATAGCTGTATTTGTGTTCAAGATCCATCAGGACTTTTTTTATTATCTCATCAGAGGGACTAGATGAGGGGAAATTGCAACATTATGGGCAGTGAAAGAGTGCTTTTGTGGCAGATCTCAGCAGTTAATGTCCTCCTCCTTTTTCCCTTGACTGCAGTTTGGTAGGTCCGCGTTCTGTGAGGGCTGTTCCACTCTTTGCACCACGGCTGCCTCCAGCAGCACCATCTCAGCAGTATGTAGTTACCTGGGATGCAGGCCTCACGAGTCAGCAATCTATTTTGAAACAAAAGTTGTGACAGCAGAAGTGTGGAGAGAGTGATGAGCTCTCCCGCTGGTGCTTTTGCAAGCTCAGCCTCTGAGTCTCCTCTACCGCTTTACCTTTCAGATTCCTAAGCTAGAGTTCACAGCATTGGAGGTGTGAGGCCCTAACACTGACAAAGTTAAGTAAGAAAAATCTGAAGCCACTGCAAACACCCGAGAAAACAACGGGGATAGATTTAAAGATTTTTCAAGTAACCGTCAGAGGCACATCCAGAAACAGAGGCACCGCTGGAAGGTTTTGACTGTGCATAAGCGACCTCCAGCCTGGTGTCTTTTGAAGAACCCTGGGGCCTCTTCAGGAGCAGAGGGGACATCACTAGCTTCTCCATGCCCTCCCCTCATGGTTGCTGACGTTAGCGTCATGGTGACCGTTGGATTTGCTGCTGGCTCCGGCTGTTCAGGGTCGCATGACATGATGCTCGACACCATGGCAACATCGCAGCAATGCTGTTGTTTCAGTAGCAAAGTCGAAAGGGGGGGGGGGACTCTTTGCAGGGAGAGGGAAGTATAAATTCACACTCTAAGACATTTTATGGAGTCATCTGTAAATCAAAACGTGTATTAAAAATGCAGAACTGCCAATTTCCAAGCAAAAAACGCAAAAGGAATGATTTTTTAGAAGTGTTTAGCTGAAAGCCCTCTTATAAAAACAGAAATGAGACAAAAGAAAGTGTTGCAAAGCATCACACTTCTCTGTGAAGAAATCATTGATTTTTCTTAGATTTAAAGACTCATCTTCAGAGAATCCAGTTTTTCAAATCAGAAAAGTGCTAGAGCCGACGTCGCCTTGCATCATCCATCATCCCCATCACTGAAATACAGCTAAATGATGTCCTCATAACTAAAGCTGATGTTTATTAATTATAGGACTAGTAATTATAATGATAGACGACACAACAATAGTGCTGATTTAAAAAACATCCTTAAAAAATGGTTTTAAGGTTCTGATTCTCAAGTAAAAAGCATTTTTTAAAACCCAAAACTTTTTCAAGAGAAACATTTTTAGACAACAAAACAGTCAAAGCAACCAAGCAGAGAAAACGTGCTGCAAGCCCGTGCTGCCACCATGTGGTTCCTTTAAAAAACCTGCGTGAATTGTTACAACTTCTCTCTGTAATGTTCGTTTGCAGGGATGTGTGATGTTAAGTTAAATAGACATACAGCAGATAAGTGATGGCTCCCGTAATAACAACAAAGTGAAAGAAGCAGCAAACCATCACTTAACTGTGTCTTAATATACTTAGTCAATGTACAAAGTAAATGTTTTCTTTTACGTAAATAAATCTTGCAGTGTCCACTGAAAGCTACATGACAAAATAAATCTAGAAACTGTTCTCGTTCCTAACCAACCCTTGCAGCCCTAAGTTACATTTAAAACTTTAAGACAACTTAAAATCTATGTAAGAAAATGAACATCGTGTCTGGGTTAGCGAACTAACATGCAAACGATAAATAATGTAAGAACACAGCAAAATAACAAAAATCATATCATTGTTGTTCTGATTAGTAGTTATTATTAATAAAATAACGAAATGTCTCAGCAAACAACTCCAGAAGTAAACTATTTTAAATCACTTTAAACAAATATCAAATTGTCCTTTCTAAATCATAATGTAATACGTGCATTGTATAGCCTTGGTCACGAATCAAGTATTTTTAATACAATACTTTCTTACCTTGAACAAAAACAACACAATTTTCACATGTTGACAAATAACCACAGATGATCCTAATAGTCTTTAAATTGTCAACAAGTCTCTGTAGGCTACGTCATTTGTTGGTAATTGAATAAGTTCTGGAAGTGGAAACGTAGTTCTAAAGAAACACTGATGAAAATTCTGTTTTTGGTGTTTTTAACATGTTCCTGTGGCAATTTCTGTGATGATCAAGGACCTAGAAAATTAAAATTAAATTGCATTTCTGAGTATTTCTTTTTTTAAATAGTGGTGACTTGGGAGCAGATGCAAAAATGACAGTGGAAAAAACTTCTAGTTTTGAGCTACTACAGTGGGTCACAAGCTCCCTGGTTTGCCCCATTCTAGTTCATCCACTTGTACACGAGAAGATACACGTATGTCTTCGTTTAACTCATCTTAACTGGCATCCGGCTCAAAAGCTACAATGCTGCTCGTCATCTTTGTTGCACCGCTAATGTTTGCTTTAGGTTGTAAGGGTATGTAAGATAGAGGGAGAGAGCGTAAACAAACTGATAATGGGATATCATCAGAGGCGTAATCCTGCGACCAAAAGTCCCGCCCACAACTCAGAGGCAAACTTCAGATGAACTCCTGCCGCTCTGCAGACACTATGACCTACAGAAAATGACAGATTTTTTGGATTTGGGCTTAAAATGACATATTCATAATTAAAATCAAATCAAAGGTTATTTATATAGCCCTTTTACAACACAAAGTACTCAAAGTGCTTTACATGATGACATTTAAAAACAAAAGGACAAACCAAACAAATATGTAATCACAATGCCAGCACAAACAACACTTCACACTGAGCTTCAATTAGTGCAGTGCCTAAGTACGCTGTGGTTGATTGAATGAATGAGAATCAGGTGTGCAGCATCCAGGAAGTGTGCGCTGGGGTTGCTGGGAATTATAGTGTGGCAAGAACTCTAGGGCCGGCTTCCACCAGTGTTCAGAGGGAGAGACAGAGGTCCTACTTCTGACAATACTGTCCAAACTTTAAAAGTCTAATACTTCTTCCTGTAGACGTTAATTTCTCTGTGAGGTGTAATCCTAAAATAACAACTGTTGTTAAACAATATTTCCATCTTTTCATCATTTTGAGTTGCTTTATTGTTTTAAATTATCTTCATTGTTCATCTCAGTGGTGTAAAGTACTTGAGTAAATGGCCTTTACTTTACTTATTTAAACGGACACTTACAGGTGCTCATTACATTTTGATAATCTCTGTTACCATGGCTGGTTTGTTGGACAGATTAGCAGATTAGACAACATTGCCATCTGCAGGGTTCTGGATGCCAGCAGTGCCTAAACAGAAAACCTTCCCACCTCTACTAAAGTTGTCATCAAGGCTAAACACCCCCCCCCCCCACCTGCATCTGCTGCTTGCGACCATCTTTATAGTTTTGCTGACCTTATTTTCGGCTTAAAAAAGCTGGAAAAAGTTCCAAGAAACTTTGAGAACCAGCCTTTGTTAAGAGACAGAGGCGTGAATCGCATCCAAGTCAGCTCTGAATTTTAATTTACTACATTTTACTGCATTCTTTTTTTTTCGGGGGGGGGGCTTTTTGAACATTTGAGTGTGACTAAGACTGACTTTTTGTTCTAGTTTTAATCTATTTTGTTCTGCCACTTTGAAACACTGAGGTGTTAAATTTAATTTCTTTAAATATTAGGAAATAAGATGAAGCCCGTCTGTTAGACTATTTAAACATGTAGTTATAGAGTTAGTGAAGCTAATTCTTCTCTAAGAGTTCTCATACCCAGTTTAGCTTAGTCTGTTTAGTTTAGCAATCAGCTATTGTATTTTATCACTGATTTTATGTGTTGTACAATTACCAGTGTGAAGCCCTTTGAGACAACTGTGTTGTAATATTGGGCTTTAAACATAAAACTGAATTGAACTGAATTGAATTGAATTGAATTGAATTGAATTGAATTGAATTGAATTGAATTGAATTGAATTGAATTGAGCCTGTGGGAATTGCAGCCTCAGTTTCTTGTTCTTAGCTGACAGGAGAGGTCTTATTAATACCTATACAGTATCATTTGTTTATAACCATAGAAAACTTACTTTAGTACACAACACTAGAGGGAGCCCTCTCTTCAATCTTCATGAACACACTA
The DNA here is from genome assembly GCA_037389245.1 of Oryzias sinensis. NCBI lineage: Eukaryota > Metazoa > Chordata > Actinopteri > Beloniformes > Adrianichthyidae > Oryzias > Oryzias sinensis. Next base: position 13,403,807 of record CM074500.1, read on the forward strand.
GTTTAATTTGAGTTTTTTAAAGACCATGATTTTGCTAAAAAAAAACAAATGTCAGTCATTTAAATACTGTTCAAAAAGAAAACACCAAAAATTGAATATAAAAGATGCAGCTTTCACTCTTTCCTAGAAAGTCTGTCAGTATTCTCTAGTCTAGTGCAGCTCTGCTGTGGTGAAGAGGTTCTGTGAGTGTGTCTCTGACTCTACCTCTAAATTTACGTGGTCACGTGTCTTTCTCACATTTCTGTCACTGATGGAACTTGCTAAGAATAGTGCACATCCAGATTAACACTGTGGGTCTCTTCCTCACTCTGACTGTCAAGAAAACCATTTGACGTTAATTTTCTTTCTTTAGAACCAAAGAGTGCAAAAAATCACTTCAACAATTCAATTCATATAATGTGTGGATCTTGATATGATGCATATATCATATTAACAATGTTATAAATGTGTGTAAACAGCATATTATTTGGGACTTTATGGAACTCATGCTGGGAAGTACTGACAATAATGTTACTTTTAAAGACACACCTAGTCCTCCACCACACCTTAAAGAACAATAGAAACAGAAAAAATAGAAGACTTTCGTATGCAAAGGATACTCAGAAGACAGAAGGATGCTTACTGTGTGAAGGTGTCTGTAATTTAAAGTTTCTAGGTTGAACTGACGGCAACAAAATTTTAAATGACCTTGGCTGCAGACTAAAGTGTTGGAAGAAGACATTCAAATGTGTATATTTGCTTTATAGCAAAACCATGACAGGAAATAAAATGATTAGCAGGTGTTGGAGTTTTCTTTAAACAATACAGTATTTGTCTTGTGTTGAGGTTTGTTTTACTATAAAATATTTTTAGACGGAGAAAAGGTCATGTTTAAGATTTTTATGAAAGTGTTAAGTTTTAAATTTGAAAAAGCAACAAGGGTGGACACATTTTTTTTTATTTTTTGAGGTAAAACAACTTTTAAAAACCTCTATAAATTACATTTTTACCAAATAAAAGCCTAAGACCAAAGATGGCACACATGTTAACCATTAAGTTAATGGTATACACACAAAATCACTCAATAGTTTCCAGATTGTCAGCCTTTGTAGCCTTCAAGTGCTTTTTCTTTCTGTCCAACTAGTTCCTGACAGGATAACACAACACAGTCACCTCTAGTGACGTCTAAAGATCATATGTAATCCAGGGATGGAGCTGGATCTCCTGGACATGTGGGGCTGTCCCCCAGTCAGAGGAGGGACAACCCAGCGACCATTCCTACCTCAGTCCCCATGAGGAAACCAAATCCTGAAGGGCTCATCTGCAGGACTGCATGGAATGAGCTTTGAATCCATTTCCATGTCTCCTCTTTCTGCCTGGCTCTGTAATAACTGTCGGACTAACGTGAATGTTTACTCAAACCTTTAGATGTAGGGGAAAGTTTAAAAGGGCATTTCTTCAAACAGAAGCTGGAATTAACACTTAGATAAGCTAAATGCTATTGCAAACACACCTGACTGTTGCAGTAAAGGCACACATCAAGATGATTTTTTATGTGTTTACTTTAGTCACAATAGATCATCTTTTGTTAGAGTGTAACTGAAGTTATTGCACATAAACTCTGCTCAGCTGACATGGGACTGTTTTTGTGTCAGGAGCCTGTTGCTCCACAAGATAAGTTGCTGGTCATGAACAGCTTGGTGTGCGTATGATGTGAGTCCATCTACTGAGGTGTAGCGCTTTAAGTGAGGACATCATGGGGAGCGGTGTGTCACTTCACTTTATGGACATCTGACTTAACACAGGAGATATGGTTTATCTTCACTGTGTCTAGCTTCTATGTGATAGCAAACTTAACCTTTGTCAGAATAATAAATATATAGAAAGCCTGACTCAAATAACAATGATCTCAGAGAGATACTGTAATTATCATTGAGGAATGATGGACTCACAATGTTTGAAAGTTGGTTATTTTAATTTATTTTTCAAGGAGTAAAATATCTAAAACCTATAAAAAGACGTAAAGTGATTATAAAGTGACATACCACAAAAAAATTAGAAGCACATTGTGGTAGCTGTCAGAATCAGAGACACATGAAATTATTTTGGCCCTGATCCAAAAGCATTTGGATCTTTGCAATGACTGAATTATTTTTTACCAAAAACCAAACAAAACACTGCTTTCTAACTCATTGGGAAGTCTAATGTGGTCCCGTCTGTCAGATTTGGCTAAAGTGTATCAGTGCAAAAAAAAAAAAGACTGCAGATGGTACAAACACACAAGCTGATAATTTGCAGTAACTGTGTGGACAGAAAGAAGTCCACTGACCAACAAAGAATCCATGGATTTCTTCATGGGTTGAAAAGGAGCTGCCCAAATGAAACTGATCAATAATTACATTTTTGTAATCAAATTTAATAACCTTTATTTATCCTGGAAAGACAGATTAGGTTGAATATTCATATTTTTTACTAGATCATTTTCGATTAGCAGTGACATGCGTCACGTAGAACAGGTTTTAACCCATAAACAGACATGTACATAATCAGTGTCGTGGATTCGATCTGTGGCGTCAGTTTGGGGGCGGCGCAACAAAAGCTTCGTTGACGTCAAGCGCGTCACACTTCAGTTTTCCAAGATGGCGGAGGTGAGCGGGCTGAGGAACAGAAACTGCCTCAACTCTAGCCGTAAAAGCAGAGCCGAACATGAAGGTATTCCTTTCTTTTTATCGCTGGTTTGATATTTAGTTGAAGAGGTAGCCATGGTAAACCCTTAACTGACCGTAATTAAGTCCATTGTAGCTTGCAGTATTGTTGGCTTTTCCGTTACTAGCCAGTGTAGTTTAAGACCCGCGGTGTGTTACGCCAATTATTGTGGTATCCCTGGCTTGGGTCGGGATAATGCTTCTTGTGTCCTCTCGCCCAAATACGCTTTAAAAATGAACCAAAAAGGTATTTAACTAATTTGTTAGTTACTAAAAAGTGGATGTTTACCCAGTTTTTCCAAGATTATAGTAGTGACCAGAGAGAGGAGCTGAAATTTTTCAAACTTGAGTTTCGGCTTGACACCTGTCGTCTTAATTTTTGGTTCCGTTCTACACTTTCCTCCCTGTTTTCACTGCCTGTCCCGCGGAGAACTTTCACTTTGTTTAAATAAAATAAATAAATAAATAACCTGCGCTTTGTTTGTCCCGCGACCATTTCCACTCAGATATACTGAGTGACTCTGAACCGGCAGAGCTTTTATACACACAAACATGCAATGATTTGCTAATCCTGTCTTTCTAAAGATAGCGATATTTTTAAAAGCTAGTAGTAGTCGCTGCAGGTGCCCAGCTAGATTATGCATTATGTCAGAGTTAAAAGAAATAATGGTTTAAAGTAGAGCTCGTAGTTATACTCACAATGTTTTCCTGTTTACCTTAAATACTGCAAGTTATTTATCTTACAGGAATAAGGTTGTTTATTTGTTTTTATATTTTAACTTTCATCATTTTTTATAAAACTTGTTAGTATAAAGGCAACTAAAACCAGAAAATACATTGGAAAAATATCAAGCAAGTCTGGTTGATGTTGATATTTTGACAAATCAAAATGTTGATCCATGCTCCAGAAGTACTAAATGTATTTTTGTAAAATTTAAAACAAAAAAAAAAGTTCATATCCAGAAAAACCTTCATCTCCTTACAAGTACGACTCGCTAAAGTTTAAGGCAGCTGAAGACCAGAAGTCCTTGAGGATCATCACTAAAAAAATCTTTTATCAAAATGACCTTTATATCTCCTTTCATACACTTGTGTCTGTGGCAACAGCATTTGCAGAGAAACTGCCACTAATGTGCACTTTGTCCTTTCTGCCTCTGGTTGGTTGGCTCTTTCCAACTCTGACCTGCTTGATCCGTGTCCAGGAAGGCTGGGTCAGGTTGGTTTTTGATGCTAGTCTGGACGCGTTTGTGCACCAACCTGTCAAAAGCTACCGTACATTTAATTGTCAATCTTCATTGAACATGTTACATAAACATTCATGGTTTGCTCAGATGATATAAGGATTTTTTACTCAGAATTTAATTTTCTTTTCTTCCAAAGATGCATGTATCTTCCTCGTTTAAAACTCAATGTCTTTCTAGTTTAAGCAGTATTTGACTGTGTAGCTAACATCTGTTTGGTGCTGGAGGGGAGGGGAGGCCTGATTGTGGACACTGCACTGACCCACCACCAGCTATGTTTAGCAATAGTCTGCAATATGCTAATTTTCTGTACGCGGCGAGCAAATTAATGAGATCCCTTTTAACTTTGACTGTGTGGTGGGAAACATGCTGTGGCGTAAACCTGCCTGCAGTGCTGTCATAGGATAAGATAAAAACAAGGCTAAGTTTAGTTCTGCCCTCATTTTCAACACACTGAGCAGCATGGAAGGACATTACCTACTTCATTACCTACCTACTACCTACTTTCCTACTTCATTTTGCTGAGTGCACTTGATGGGGAACCTGCAAGCCCCAGACAGAGAAACTGGTCCGGCCTACTTTGTGTGCAGAACAGATTACAATAACCACCCGCTGCACAGAAGAGCTTTGGAGATTCTGTTCCTTGTCCTCTTTTTTTGCCCTTTAACAACCTTCAAATGAAGTTGGTTTAACTTATTTTGATGTCCTGGTTTTTATAAACTGAGTTGATGATCTGTGATGAGATTCTGAACTGCAAATAAACGTGTGCGCTTTGAACACAAAACCTTAGCTTCTTCATGTTGACATTTTTGTTTAAAGTTTGAATCAGCAGATTAAAGTCAAAACAAAATTAAAACTATTTTTTGCCACCAACCCACAGCTCAAGTTCATTAAGTTCTCTGTGTTTTTTAAAGTTGAATAAATGGAATGAGATTGTCTTAAGTAATAAAGCTTGAATTGAATTTTTATCTATTCACTGTGACTAAATGAAAACCCTTTAAGATTTGTGGTCAAACCTGTTTTTAAAGAGCCGTTGGTTATTTTTTTTTAAAAAAGGGATTGACACATTTTACTGCGTACTTGAGAAAATAAATGTTTATAGAAAGAACTGAAGTTTTTTTCCTCATTATTTGTAAGAAATCGTGGTCTTTATCTGGGGGAAAAGTGGAAATTGTGTCCTGGTGTCACACTTTATCTGTGCTTTTTTTTTTTTTTTTTTTCCTTGCCCCTTTGCGGTTTTCACTGCAAGGCTATTTTGAAGCTTGACCTGGATAAGAAGTCCAGAGTGGGTTACACTATTTAGCTGGAAATCATTTTTCTCTATGTGGAGCAAGTCACTTTCCTTTTACAATTCTCAAACCAAAGGCGAGCCTTCCATGGAAAGAAGTTCATTCTTATCTACCTCAAACACCAGTTCCATTCTCAACCTTGGAACACACAGTATGATGGTATGTGACAGCGTTTGTTTTATCTTTTCCTTTCGTTTTTGTCCTGTCTTCAGAGTTGAGTGGGGTGGAAGATGTCCCCATTACCTTGAACAAGCAGAGGCCCTCTCCAGCCCGGCCCGATGACCTTAAGAATAAACTGCATCCCAGGTCTATTACTGTAAACTCACACAACACTGACATCCCCTCGCCTGATGAAGGGATTGAGGAAGAAGAGGTGAGGCTTTTTTTTTGTTTCTGTATTTCCTTTTTCTCTTGAGTCCAACTAATTAGCTTATACATCCTATCTAAAGTGTGTTTGTTTGCTTTTAATTTTAGACTAAACTATATTCATTTACTACAGGAAACGTGTGTTTAGCAGCAGCACACAGTAAGACATAATAGAAATATGTAATAGCATGAATCTGTATCTTTCTATTTGTCTTAATTTACTTTTTTGATTATTTAAGTCTGTATGCTATTTACCACCCCTCCCCAAATCAAATAAAATAAATAATGCTCAAACAGCAGTAAAAATTCAGTTTTCTCAAATTTTGTGTTAAACATTGACCAAAAATAGTAACTTTTTATTTGCAGAAGCAAAATGAATGCATAAAAAATAAACTCTTTCAGCTACAAAGGGGGATTTCTTTAATGATGAGACCAGATATTTTCAATTTTCTAAAATGTTTATCTAGGACAGCCTTCTTTTTAAAGCATTGCCTGATATGAGGCTGCTTGGTGGGTTCAGCTGATCTGGCATCAGCTTTTTTTATTTTGGGATCTGTCTCTTCAGTAAAAACACTCATTCAGCACCACCATGTAATTACTTAAAGCTACCTCAGTGCCAGGAATCTGGATCGATTGTGAACTTGTATCTTCAGCTTTTGCCAGAGGAGGACAAGCCCAGGCCGATTCAAATCGTCCTAACCAATGAGGAGGAGCACAGCTTTGAGCTGGACGCCGCCGCTCTGGAGAAGATCCTGCTGCAGGACCATGTGAAGGACTTGAATGTGGTCGTCGTGTCCGTGGCTGGAGCCTTTCGGAAGGGCAAGTCCTTCCTGCTGGACTTCATGCTGCGCTACATGCACAGTCAAGTGGGTGAAAAAGGATAACGGGGTGTTTGTTTTGTTTTTTCTCAAATCAATCTGTCCAGATTTTTAGCATTCTTCTAAAAACAAGTTTGCTGTTTTTGTCAGAGTAGTTTTCAGGTATCTGATGTATTTTCATTGCAAAGAATGACATAAAACTGTAATTAAAGCTATTGATAAAGGATTTTTTTTATAAATAACTAATGTAGCACTTAGTTGTTTCACAAAGAACATACATTGGGGTAAATGTATCCTGATGCATGTGAACTATTGTTGTCTTATAGGTCAAAAAAGTTATTTTGGTCACAGAGAGATCAGCAAAATGTTTCTCCCTTTGTGTAACTCTGAAAGCATCTGTTTACATACACCAAGTAAACACACTGCTGCTCATCCCTCACCTTAGCTAACTCTTAAGCAACACTTTGCCAACAGAAACCACTAACTGGTGGAAAACATTGTTTCCAGATTATTGAGATGTGTTCAAGTTACAGAATCTAAGAGTTGCAAAGTGTTGCACAATAAAAACACAACCGAGATCTGCCCCCATTCCTTAGAATTTTCCATTCACGTAGATCCCCCTGGGGGGGTTAAAATGCCACCCTTGTGCAGCAGTGTCGCATCAACATGAGTGTTACCAGTGAGACTTCTCATGATGGGAAGATGTGATGTGTAAGACAGGAGGCGGGGTAATGTCACTCCATACACGGCTATAATAACAAACAAAGCTGTGTAGGGGCTTAGATGTGCTGGATATCATTGATTAGTACTGTGATGGTGTAACTCGTATTGTGAGTTTGAAGTTTCAGTTTTTGCTCCATTTCTCATCTTACAATTTTCTGGGACAATCAGAGACATTAACAAAGTGTGGCTTTTATTTAAACGTAAAAAGATCCCCCTCAGTCTACAAAGAAGGATTTTGTTTGGCCGTGTTTTCTAATAAGCTCAATGATTTACTAATGACTGTTTTTGTCCAGGTCAGACAAAACTTTCCCATATCTCCTCTTTTTTTATTCAGAATAGTAAAAAAGTCAACAAAATTCTCACTATAACAGATTTACGAAGTAAAGAGCTCTTGTTTATTGTTAAAAGGTTAAAGTCCCACTCCGATAATCTCTTCCCGACATCTTTTCGTTTACACTCTCTCCTGCTAGCTTACAGCCTCTCAGACCCCCAAACTAACAATACCCATGCAAAAATAACGAGCAATATTGGAGATATCCGGCCGTACAGTTTTGAACCAGAGACCATCTCGGATGAGGAAAACAAGGACATACATGGATCTATTCGTCAACAAGCGGACGCATCAGAATGGAGCGGAGCAGGAGGCTTTGGCTTGCCGATTGTAGCATTTACGACATGCGTACAAGCTTTTTCAAACAGCATTTTCTCGTTTACATCTGATTCACAAAGAAATACAAATGCAATTCTTAGCTTAATTTTCTTAAATATGTCCTCCATCATCAGAAAAAGCCACAAGAACATGTTAAAAACACCTCAAACACAGTTTTCATTGGAGTGAGTCTTTAATGATTGTTCTGGACAAACTTCTCCTTCTCTCCTCTGTCTTTATTTGATTTTTTTTTTAAACAAACTTCTCTGTTATTGTTTTTGTCTCACCTCTTTCCCGTTCTCTCCATCTTTCCTCTGCAGTCCAACGAATGTTGGATGGGAGGCGATGATGATCCCTTGACGGGGTTCATCTGGAGGGGGGGCTGTGAAAGGGAGACCACAGGAATTCAAGTGTGGAGTGAAATCTTTGTGGTCGACAAGCCCGATGGCACTAAGGTAAACTGACCTCATAAACCTATAAGTCAGGAGTCTCTACCAACGAACTCACCGGCTGCTGTCTGCAGGTTGCTGTCCTCCTGGTTGACACTCAGGGAGCGTTTGATAGTCAGTCCACTATTAAGGACTGTGCGACCGTGTTCGCCCTTAGCACCATGACCAGCTCCGTCCAGGTGACACTGCAGCATCTTTTCTACTAGAAATGGTTCCTTTTCTACTGATGTTAAGACTCTTTGTTTTTAGGTGTACAATCTGTCCCAAAACGTACAGGAGGACGATCTCCAGCATTTGCAGGTTTGTTTACTACTTCTGTCTGCAGCTACAACAAAAAAAACCTCAATGTTGCTATTTTAAAAAATATCTGGTTCTGCTTATCTTTCCTTAAAGCTCTTCACAGAATATGGCCGACTGGCAATGGAAGAGATTTACTTCAAACCATTCCAGGTACAGCCTGTGATTTGGACATGTGAATGTTTTGGCCAATAGATGAGCGAGAACTCTTTTTATAAACATGGAGGCAGAAGCCATACGATTTTTCTTTAAAAAAAAAAAAAGTTTCTTATATGTTTAACCAGCCATGTCATTGAGCTGAAGGTCTTTTTTCAGTTGTCACTTGTTTGTGTGTTTTAGTCGCTGATGTTCCTGATCCGTGACTGGAGCTATCCATATGAGCATGAATATGGCCTGGAGGGAGGGAAGGCTTTTCTGGAAAAAAGACTGCAGGTCAGCTACAACACAATTGTGCTTTTTTGCTTTAAAAACAAGCATCATCGAACACAAATCCTCCCACAGAAAGTGATGTATTCGGCTGGACAACAGCTACACTTGTGAAGAAAACAACAAACACGCTTGTTTACTGCCTGCTGACAGGTTAAGCAGAACCAACACGAGGAGCTGCAGAATGTGAGGAAGCACATCCACTCCTGCTTCTCCAAAATTGAATGCTTCTTGCTGCCACATCCTGGCCTCAAAGTGTCCACCAACCCCAAGTTCGATGGCCGACTCAGAGGTGAGAGAGTAAACGACAGGTTGAACTTGGAACGGAAACATGCTGGATTGGGAGTCTTTGCCGTTTGTGTTTTGTAGATATCGATGAGGACTTTAAGAAGGAGCTGGCCAAACTGGTGCCTCTCCTCTTGTCTCCTGAGCATCTGGTAGAGAAGGAGATCGGAGGAAACAAAGTCACCTGCAGAGATCTTCTGGAGTACTTCAAGGTCCTGCAGGATTTTGGGGTTTTTCTGGTTTTTGTATATAAAATATAAACTGAAAATGTTTTCAAACAAAACTTTGGTAACGCATAGAAAGGGTTATCAAGGAGATATCCAGTCCAGTGCTTTAAAGCCTATATTTTAGAATAATTTGATTGCTAATTGTGGTTTAGGTTTGTCTTTTTGACACCCTGGATTTTACAGGATGTTTTAGATTAAATGTTTACATTTAAAAGTAACATATTTTTCATCTCTGCAGGCCTACATAAAGATCTACCAAGGTGAGGAGCTACCTCACCCAAAGTCCATGCTGCAGGTCAGTTTCTGTTAGGTTGTTCACCTCATTTGATATATAAATGTACTTTATCTTTTTATATTTACATTGGGTTTTCTGTTTCCTAGGCAACTGCAGAGGCCAACAACCTGACTGCAGTGGCTGGAGCCAAAGACATGTACAGCAAGAGCATGGAGCAGGTAAACGCTTTGCTCCTTCCAGTCTGTGAATCCCAGCTGAAGCCATCACAGGCGCAGAGCTGCAGCACAATGAGTAACTGGAGTGTTTGTTTTTCCCTGCGCACAGATCTGCGGAGGAGACAAACCCTACATCGCCCCAGCTGACCTGGAACGCTGCCACGAGGAGTTCCGCCAGCACTCCATCCACTTCTTCCGCTCGGTGAAGAAAATGGGCGGCGAGGAGTTCTGCCAGCGCTACCAGAATCAGCTGGAGTCTGAGCTGGACGAGACCTATTCGAGCTTCACCAAGCACAACGATGGCAAAAACCTCTTCTACGCAGCCCGCACGCCTGCCACGCTCTTCGCCGTCATGTTTGTCACCTACGTGGTATCAGGGGTGACGGGCTTCATCGGCCTTAGCACCTTCGCCACACTGGCTAACCTGGTCATGGGTGTGGCGCTGCTGTCTCTGTGCGCCTGGGCCTACGTGAAGTATTCAGGAGAATTTCGAGAGCTGGGATTGCTGATAGACCAGGTGGCTGAAACTCTCTGGGAACAGGTGGGTAATAACTCATTTAAATATTACACACATGCAGTTTTAAAATGAGTTTCCTATGAACAGGGAAAACCCAAACTTAAATAACTTAGATGACCCCACCCTTACATTGACGTGTTCTCCCTACCATGATAAAGGTGGATAAAGGTGGAAAGATTTCATGTAATCCATGGACACCAGTGAAGATCACAAATCATTGAAGAAAAAAGGTTCAGAGCACTGTCTGGTGGGTCTAGATGACCCCACTCCCAACGTTAAAGTGCCTAGGATGGCACAAGGGTTAAAACTTGCTTCCGTGCTTGCAGAATTCTTGACCTTCAGCCTTTTTGGATGGTTTCCGACATGAACCTCTTTTTCAGGTTCATCAAGCATTGTCATCATTCCATGATGTTTTTCCAAAGGTTTTGGGGATCAGAATGATATTTTCTAGAAGAACAAACACAAGCCTTTATGTATGGTCCTTCTTGAGCTGCAACCATCTTGTGTTCCACCTCATCCTCCTGGTAGAGTCACTAGACTCTTAAGCGCTTCACTTAATGCCCTCATCTATCCTCCTGCTTCTCCCTCCTGCTTTAAAGTAGATGCTCAGAAAGAAGCAAAGTGGTTTATAAACATCTACTAATGCTAAACCTGGAAATATAGTTTGTTATGGTAAAAAGAAGCAGGTTGGAATGCAGATTTTCTTCTGTAAATTTTTTTTCCCTGTTTGTTTGTTAAAATATTTCAAAATAAAAGCTGTCCTGACTGACACACATTCTGCTTCTAATCTCTCCTTTTGCAGGTTTTGAAGCCGCTCACTGAACGTTACATGGAGGACAACGTCAGACAGACGGTGGTGAACTCCATCAAAGCCAGCTTGACAGAACAGAGTTCCCAGAACACCAAGTTGAAGCCTCACTGACACATCCCTGTGCCCCCTCCCACAAACCCTTTTCATCTGCCTGTTCACCGTCCAGTCCTAGATCTGTGGAAATAGTTCAACACCAAAGCTGACCTTGTTTTTATTTTTACTGTTCTGATGCCCCCTCTATCTGTCGAGGACCTGAGCATCTACCCCAGCTCTTCAGCGCCCCCCAGTGCCTCACAACAAAAACTGCACAAAGGTGGCGGTTATCTCCTTCTGCCAAACCCCCCCCCCACACACACACACATTGCTGCTGGTAGTGAGCTGCACTCGCTTTAGGACAGAACTGTATTTCAGGGAAAACTGACCTTTCTGTCAGCAGCTGCAGGCTGAACCGCTTCACAGTGCATGTGCCGCCTTTTTCCTCTTTCACAGTGAGCGGCCGGCGAGCTGATTCTCAGGTTTGATCCGAACAAAAACTACATGCGGAGCAGCCGTGGCCAGATTTAGACGCATTTTATGATCCAACTTTAGACTCAGGCTGCTTCTAGATGAGACCATGTCCATGTCTCAGTGCGTCAAAAGCTGTTTGAGGGGTTGTTATTAGTTTGAGGCTTTTGGAATGACCTTCAGTGTCTCATAGTGGACCTGCCAGTATTTATCCGCATGCTGTCAGGAGCTTTTAAAATCTGAACAAGTTAAGAGTTTCTCATTTCCATGAATGCTGGTTGATTTCTTTAGAATCAAAGTATGTTTGTGAATTGAAAGAACAAGTCCCCCCTTTCTTCATCCTCAGTTTCCGTCACATCGAGCCAAGATGAGATATAGATGCTGTCAAAAAGCTCTGTTTGCACAGCTGTTTCCCTGTTCCACATGTCATTGTTGTTTTAAAGCCAACAGGCCGTTTTATTCATATCAAAGCTGACAGACAGGAGAGCTGAAAGCCATGTGCTCCCCGCCTCAGCAGGTGGGGTCAGGTCTTCCAGACGCTGCAGATAAAAATGTCTTCTATTGCACATTAGAAACTGAGCAGATCTGAGCGTATCAAACTAATCACTAAATCTGTCTGAAGGTTTCTTTATTGTTGTTTTTTTTTTGCATCGATTCCTTCCACGATTTTCCTCTTAGACGGTCGTGTTCTGTAGGCGCTTCCTGTCATCCCACAAATCAGGAATGTATGTTGATCGAAGTATTTAAATAAACTTTGTACCCATTTTATAGAGAATCGGTTAATGGCGGCTGTTTTTTTAACACATGAGTCTAGTTTATCAAAGAGGAAGTCGCTGCTGAAGACTTCCGTTAGTTTCTCCTGTTCAGAAGAAGCGTGATGTGTAAACATGTATCCTTATAGGACTTTTTTGGGGTTGCAGATGTCTGCTTTTCAAAATAAAACATTTGGTAATTTATTTTTGATTAAAATGTTTACCTTAAGAATAAACAATTAGTAAAAGAAAAAGAAAAAAGATTTGCATCTTTTTGAATTCCTACACACTGATTCACATGTAGAATATAGCAAACATGGAAAAGACGAGCTGTTAGGACACTTCCATCCTTTTCACCATCGATTAGCAGTTACATCTACAGCTGCTATTTGCATTATTCCATCATGTACTTTAAGCAATTTCTAGTTAAAATGAAAAAGGGGTGTTTTTTTTTGTAAAATCTGATTTAAATCCATTTGAAGTGTGCCATTTGTTATTCTGAGTATTGCAGCAGGTAGGACTGGTCATGCAAATCTAAGTACAACCAACAGGGGGAGCCAGAGTCTGAAAAATACATATTTATTTTCCTTGGGAGTTTCAGGTTGAAATGTAAGCAAACTTACACTTAATACTTGTTTACGTCAAACATCAATGCTGTGCCCTTAAATGAACAGGCTTTTTGAATACATATTAGCAGACGTTTAACATTAAAGCATTCTTTGTTTTACAAAAAAAATACTGACTTCTTTAAAAGGCTTATTTGAAGTGGTGTTAAATACGTATGGGGAAAAAGGCATCCCATGATTGTTCACTTTGGAAAATATGCAAAAAGACTGCATTTAAAATACTGCAGGTAAAAGTCCTTTAAACAAACCCACAAAAAACAAACAAATTCATTCTGTTAATCCAAAATGAAAAACGGCACCAAATCCATTTCTAGTACAAACTAATCTTCAGTCAGAGTTTGTTAAATAACACATTTTAGAGGCCAGAGGGAGATTTGATCCCTCTGTGGCCTATTTCGTCTTGACATCACTGACAGCTGTGTTTTTTCTGTATTAGAAGCCGCTGCTTTAAAAGAAAAATCAAAAAGACATTAAACATATTTTTTTAAAAAGATTTCAGTGACTACAAAAGCCTGGCTGGACTACACAAAAGAAAATGTTTCAAGTCAAACTGAAGTGAACTCCTCATTGGCGATGATTTCACAACATTCTGGCTGAGAGGCTCCGGCAGAAACGTCCTCGAGTCTGATTAACGGAGGAGTCTCCTCAGCCAAGATGGAGAGAGGTGGATCCCTTCAAGCTTCCCTTCAGTTTATTCTTTTCCCCCGTCTGTGCTTTGGTTTGAACATCGCTGTGTGATGGTTCTGATTCAGAAGACAGCTTCCAAATGAACTCTGCTTGTTCCACAGCTGAAATCAGAATATTTAGACCGCAGACAGCCCCAAAGGGGATGAGAGCCGTACTGCTGCATCTTTCCGATTAGTCCTCAGGAGCTAATTTATCTACATCAGGGAGGAGTTTCTGCTCTAATCTAGAGTCTAAAAAAAGCTACTTTTCAAAGATGCTAAGCTCTAATTACACTCAGCGAATGGGCTGCTTGATCTGTTGTGTCATTAAATAAAAACATCTCCAAACAAAAACGTAAAGCAAAGGCTTAGCCACTGTGCTGCCAAGTGTAGAAAAATACAATTAGATAAACACGGAGACATGTTTGAGCTCCGGCTGGTTGGATGACTCTTCATAGTGACGTGAAGGAAAGCGAGCTTCTCTAGTCCTCGGGTGTGCCATCTTCTCCAAACCAGCTCCTGACAGGGCGGTGAGTAGAGTGAGGAGGTCTTATGTACAGTACATGGACTAAAGGTTCTGCAGGATGTTCTACACCATGGCCCGGAGAGCAAAGGAGATCGCCGCGCCCAGCGCCAAGCCGAGGGATAGAAAGAAGGCCATGATGGCGCCCGCTGTTTCAGCCTGGTGCGACGGCACCTTCCTGCACAGACAGGGCAAAGGAAACATTGCTGCTGACTGATCTTTACATTCTGAGCCACTGACAGGATTCTGAAAACTGGCATCCAAAATATGTCAAAGTCTGAAAATTACATCGAACCAAAAAAATGAGGGAGGTTCTGTAAGTTTGAGTGAGGAGAACTTTAAATCTTTTAAAGTTCTCTGTGTGAAATGGAGCCGTTCAGCTGGAAGGAGTCAGTTCTTTCAGGTAAATATGTTATTTGTCCAGCATGGGAACAAACTGCTGCAATCAGTCATGTGGAAGTGCTAGATTTGTGCTTCTAGATCCCACAAATGAACCCCAGTATTTAAACTCTTATTTTTATTTCTGTGAAATAAAACTTTGCTCTCTTCTGACACAGAGCGCGCTGCTTACTTGGGACCGTAGCACATGCAGAGGCTGGCCAGGTATCCGTTGGAGAAGGAGAACAGGATCATGAAGATGATGTACCAGGCGTCGTGTTCAAACGGCACAGGGAGGTAGTGGCGCGGTTGGACGTTACACAGCATGAAGAGCGGGAAAAAGATGATCCGTAGACCCACCAGGCCAGGAAGCCACATGCTGTCTTTGCCCGGCTGGATGCGTGTGGTTAACATGGAAGGAAACGCAAAACTCCAGCTTATTACCAATTATTTAGGAAATGGGTCTTGGGACTGCGCATGCACTACAGGGAGTGAGGCGCCCGTTTGATGCTCCTCACAGGATCTGATCACTGCCGTTCAAACATGCTAAAGACGTTCACATGCTCCTGCAGCAGCTGACTGCTGTTATGTGCGGAAGCTGCATTCCTCTTAAGGTCAGGCTGTATCAGCCAACTGTACTCAGGCTTGATTACATTAGGTGATGTGCAGTGAATCCCAGGAAGTTACACTTTTTAAAAAAAATAAGCTGCTCTTCTCTGGAGGGAGTTTTTAAAAGATTTCAGTGTGTTGTGACAGGAAAAACACAAATGTTTCTGTAAGGATTCAGCATTCTAAAAACTAACACGAGGCGGATTCGGTAAATATGAGAAGCAGAGAAAATAAATGTTGGATGGGAGACTTGCTGCTGCACTCAAAAGGAGCAAACCATCAAATGGAGAAGTAACTTAAAATCCCGTTTCGTGACTTTTACAGACGTCCGGCGCTGCAGTGAAGCGGCTCTGCGCTCGCCTGGCAACCTCTGCTGCCATTGTTCATACAAATTTAAAAGAAAGAGGAACAGAGCTTCCCTGACCCTTCCAGAAACTTCCTTTACAATGAACACAGCCCTGCATCTTTCCTTTCCCTCTGACCTCCAGGCAACTTTTGACTTTCCATCGTGGTTCATTCATTCCCGCGTAATCATCTGATGAAGCCCGAGGCTTTGAACCAACTGTGCTCAGTTGTTCGGGCAGCATAGAAATAAATGAAACACTACCGTATGTAATGGTTTTTTAAAGAGGGTTGCTAAATAAAAGATTACAACTTTTGGGAAATACAAAAAAACGTGTCCTTTAAAAAGCAGGTGTAACTCTTGGAAAAGGCTCTGATGTGTCCTTGACATCCGTGCGGCGGTACTCACCCACATGCAGAGGGCCGTCAGACTCCTGCCAGCCCAGTCCATCAGGTTGAAGAGGAGGAAGCAGGACACGGGGATGAAGTACGTGTCTAGAAATGGATCAAAACAAGGTGTAATTGATTGAACTGTAACCTCAAATCAAAAATATGAGCTTTTATAGACGGAAAAGATAAAATATTATATTTAAAACACTGTCAGAAAGTTGCATCTCGATAAGCTCCCAAATGTACCAGCTTTGAGGACATTCAGAACATTTTAAGAAAAAAGAAAAAATGATGAATTAATGAGACATTTTTTGCTACAGTGTTGAGTGGAGTTTTAGTTTAAAAACAATGTATTGTTCCACTCCTCTCTGGACACAATTCTCAACTCTCCCTCCCCATGTCCCCTAAAAAGTGCAGGAAGGAGATCACACTCACTCCATTCTCCTTCGCCTGCGATAGCGGACTTGACATCAGCGGTAACGGCTGGAAACGTCCCGATGGTGACGGTGAAAATGAAGCACACGGACAGAGCCGTCACCCAGATCTGATCAAAGAGACACCAGGAAGTCAAACCGGTCACTTCAGGCCTTCCAAAACCTGATTGCTCCTAGTTTAAAGACCCACTCTGATGAAAAAGGTATTTCTGGTGTTTTTAACGTGTTCTTGTCACATTTTTCTATACGTGGGAAGGACATACATGTAGGAAATTAAGCTTTAATTACATTTGTGTGTTTTATTTTTTATTCAAATCGTTGTGAATCAGGAGCAGACGAGCATTTTTTTCTCAAAAATGCCATTTGAGAAAGAGCATAGAAAATTAAAATGGGCGTTCCGCAAGCTCCCTGCTCCTCTCCATTCCGATGGATCCACTTGTAAACGAGAAGTTCTTCTTTTTCCTCATCTGAGCTGGTATCTGGCTCAAAACTGTACAGCTGGATAGCTCCAAGCTCGCTTGCCATTTTAGTTGCACCGTTACTGTTAGGCTGGGGTAGTGAGAGGCTGCAAGCTGGCAGGACAGAATGTAAACAGGGAGCTCTCAGTTATGGGTGATGGGAAGCTGTTGGTTGCTCTGCACCAACAGTCCAGCCCACAACTCAGAGGTGAATTTCTAATGAACTACTGTCGCTCTGCAGAAAATACGTCCTCGAAAACGCCACCAGTTTTTTTATTTTGGCTAAAAACAGCATTATCATAACTAAAAGACCACTGAAAAAAGTTCAAAAGATGATTGGAGCGTGACTTTATCTGGTAATTTTGGGTTTGAAACAAATCCAAACAAGTGATTTTATGCTTTATGCTTGGAGACATTTTAAGATTACTAGAAAATCCATTTTACCAGTAACAGCACAAGAAAATTAAACCACAATAAATCTATTTTGTCATGTTTTTTTTCCTTAAAGGCATCTGAAAACATCACACGAAGAATGGGAGATGATGGAGGACATGGTGGAAAGGTTTTTTTTTTTTGTTATAACCAAAAACACAAAGTTCCGTCTAACCTGTTTGAAGATGGAGGACATGGTGGAAAGGCTTTTTTTTTTTGTTATAACCAAAAACACAAAGTTCCGTCTAACCTGTTTGAAGATGTTAAACACTGAGGTTCCAGACGGGGTCTCATCTTCATCTAAATTCACCACAGGCCGCTTTTCCGGGGAGTTTTCTGGAAATCAAATGACTCGTCTTAATATTTATTAATAACATGAATCTGTTAATGATTTCTATTGACATAGATACACACAGGTCTACAACCAAAACCTAGATGAACTAAAACTGCTTATATAAGTCAAACTATTAGGATAAAAAAGTCTTATATCCAAGCACGTTTTTTAAGAAGGTCCATCTTGTTCTCCTCATCAGCAGACGGACTTGATCCATTGCTCTCCATGTGGTACTGAAAGAACTCCTGCAGACAAAAGCAGCAGAGAAATGCTCCAACATCTGGAGAACAAAGGTACTCCAAAGGGTCAGCAGGTAGTTTGAGCAAAGAGGTACAAGATCTTTTAAGTTTGAAATGTAAATATTCTTTTAAACAAAGGAGGTTTTTATTTGGTTACCATTTTGGGCAGAATGAAGTAGGACAAGATGGCCATAGCAATAACAACACAGGCTGTGATGAAGTAACCAAAAGCACTGTCCTGCAGCTTTGATCCACCTGAAGATTGAAAAAGAATAAATTAAAACTCAATCCTGCTGCTTCTATAAAAACAGTCACAAATGTTTCTTAGTATGAGAATTTTCATTTATTTGAATTGTTTTCTCCTCTAATGATCCAAAGTAAACAAGTTTATGTAGCTTCAGACAATGAGGATTATTCTGTCTGCTGAACCGAATCACAGAAACTACCAGACTGTTTCAGAAACAAAGAACAGATAGGACCATGTGTCATGGCTTTAGGACAACAGAGCTTTTCCCAGAAACAAAGTCTGTCTATGGAGGCACTGAAATACACAAAAACACAGTTGTGATTAAACATGTGGCTTCTCCAGTAGAGTTTAGGTTTCAGTACATTTGATGCAAAATGTTGTTAAAAAATGTTTTGAATCAAAGTAGCTATTTAATGTCCTTTTTTGTCAGATCTTTGACAGAATCTTGACATTAATTGTGTGTGTTTTCTTTTAAATGAAGACAGTCAAAAGAACGAGATAGTATTTGTTCTTTCAGATATTTACAGTGACTCAGCACTGCAGGAGAAAACGCCAACATCATGATCAAGGGTCTGACGGTTTCCATCACTGCTAATGTTTGACCTCCTAATACACTTTAATGAATGAGGACTTGGGGGGGGGGGGGGGATCCAATCCCAACAAGGTCAACAAAATAATATACATGTCAGATTAAAAGAAAAACAACCTTAGTAAGTAAATTCACCCTTCCTGCTGGTAAGATCACCTCAAACTTAAGTCAGATCCATTTATTCATCTACAAGTGGATGCATCAGATTGGAGCGGAGCAGGAAGAAAGAAGAACCTTTCTCAAACGGCGTGTCTTCATCTGGTCAGGATTCACAGAGTTTTTGGGAAAAAAGGAATCTTTATCTTCTTTATATATGTCCTCCATCATGAGTAAAATGCTACAAGAAACACGGTAAAAACAACAAAAACTGAATTTTTATTGGAGTGGGTCTGTAAAAGAATGAACCTGAATACTATCCCTTCTGCAAAAACATGTTTTCGTTAGCAGAGTTTAAAAAAAAAAGAAGCACGTTAGACCCACAAAGTATATGTGAGAAAAAGAGGAAATAACTAAATGTTAGCAGAAACACTTTGTACCAGCTTCCACTCATGAGGTCAGAGTTGCTGCTACAGGATGGGGCTGCCTTGTGGTCTCAACACTTCAGAGTCGCATGTGAGATCTGATAACTGAAGCTGCGTTCAAACTGGATTACACAACAGGATGGCTTAAAAAATCCAATATGAAGAGGGGAAATTTCAAACCCAGCTGTCTCTGCTGTTCCAGTTAAGTTCCACGGTTGTGATGGATTACAGTAACTCATTACTATTTAGTTGGATAAAGTGGTAATGAAGTATTTGAAGTACCGTAGTATTCTTATCAGTAATTGTTCAGTAATTCTTACAATATAAATGATTAATAAAAAAAAACATTAAAAAACTGTACTTTTTTTTCCTGTCCTCTTTAACTCATATCCTGCTATTATTGCCCTTTTGGATATTTATTGGTTTTCTTTTTTATTATTATTATTTTGTCCTATCTTTCATTTTAAAGTCCCAGTATATGTCTGAAAAAGTATTATCATCATCATTTACAAAACTTTTCTTAAGTGAATTTGGATTATAAAAACAGATTTTCTTTCCTAAGTCCCACCACCACTTTCCTTTTATTGTGATATTTCATAAAAGTGAGTCTTGTCCTTCAGTTTCATTAAAACGGATCAAAAAGAAAGAAGCTACAGGATGCCTCCATATTTCCTGTGAAAGCAGAAGTTTTGTTTTGTGAAGATAAAAAGAAGAGATAGAAGCGAAACACGAGGAAAGAAAATTACCAATAAGTCTACATACCCCCCCTTTCTCATGAAGAGATTCAAGTTATGCACAGATATCATTGGGAAAAATCTAGAAGACCTGAAGTGATTCCTGTACATGTACAGCCCTTTTATTAGGCTTGGATTGGCTGGTGTTTGCCCTTAAATCGTCATCCTGGCCTCACTTTTCCAAAAGGAAATATGCTCAGTGCAAACACAGACCTCTTAGAAATAAGTCAAAAGTTCAGACCCGGTTTGCTGATTTTTCTTGAATTAATCTCCAGACAGGAGAGGAACATATCTCAATCACCAAGATATGTTTTCTAAAACTAAGATTATTTTGCTATTGAAAAACTTTCGTAATAAGATTTTTTTCTTGCAAAGCAGAACTCTCTTGAAACGAGTTTTTTTTACTCTCTTAAGATTCTGTTTTTGCAGTGCTGGTAGAAGCTTAAGTTAGCCTAAAGTCAGGCTAAGCGATACTGACCTTTTTCTAAATATGAAATGCTCCAAAGTAATTAGTTTGATCATTTAGGAAGTGTTTTTGTTTCTCCACTTACTTTTAAACTTTTTAAAAAAATAAAATACAAAAGTTATGCAAGCAAATCATCACATCACTATATTCTGCATCATTCAGAATTATTAAACCTTGTAGACCCTAAAAAACATGACATGAAACATCATAAGGAGGGTTAAAAATGTGTTTTTAAGGCAGTTCTTCCTCTGTGTGCGGGTGTGTGTGTGTGTGTGTGTGTGTGTGTGTGTGTGTGTGTGTGTGTGTGTGTGTGTGTGTTGGTGTGTGTTTGTGGTGGTGCGTGTGACATACTGGCCAGTGCACAGATCATGGAAAAAGCAGCAAAAGTGCCCGCCAGCCCCTGCCCGCTCATGATGGGAGTGGTGTAGGAGGCGGGCAGAATCCCTGCCAGCCCAAACAGACTGCTCTGGAGAATCGCCCCGAATGCTGGAAAAGGACAAAAGACAAAAGCTTTAGCTTTATGTACAGTGTACACTTTTCTCAGGACGGACACAGAAACTCAGGTGAGGACAAAAAGCAACAGATATCTATGATATCCTCTGGAAGCATTGCACATCAAAGGCTTCAGAACCTGAAGTCCGACAAACCGGACGAGTTTGGCCAACGCTGCAGAAGCTGTGTACATTTGGAGGAATGTGATGGGGAGGATATCAAAGCTTTGAGGTCCTCAAAACACGATGGGCTGTTCCACATGTGAGCGTGGGGGTCGGGGCCGGCTCATTTAACCCCGCAGCTCTCCATAACAAACAAACTCAGTGACTGCAGGCTGTTTGTTAGGAGACTCGGCGAGACTCTCACACATGTTCTAAATCTGGAATGTCTCGTGTTCTGCTGAGCAAACACGGAGAACGCAGCAAATGAACATGTCACCAAAAAAAACTCACAATTGATGAAGACAATTTTGATCATAGTGAAGGTGAAGAAGGGCACGGGATCCATTTCAACTTTGACAAGCACCGCCGTGAGCATGAAGACGACCAGGATGACGGTCAGACTGCCTGAGATTCTCAGCTTCTGAGGGATCCTGAAACACAAGTGTCACGTCCTTCAATCCAGATTCCGGAGACCAGGGTTCCATTTCACTACATTTCCACCTGATTCTGGTTCCCATCAGTTTATGTTTCACATCTATATTCAAAAATCAACCTATCTTGATTATAAAAATACATTTGTTTATTACCAGGGATTTTAAATAAACAGAAATCCAGTTTATGAGTTAAAGACACCCAACCGTTTCTTCTGAACAAGAGCCAAATAGCGAGAGCGGCAGCTTTTTTAAAGGTTAACATAACTTATGACATCAAACTTTCGGGAAAATAAAGAATAAATAAAGAAATATATTTTCCAGTCTAGAAGAAACAGATATGTTTGACCATTTATATTTATTTCTCATTATCAGAATTAAAGTTTCTTTAAAAAAAGTGAAGTTGGTAAAAAAATAAGTGGTTTCCTCTCAGAAAGAGAAAAGCAGAAGTAAATTGAAGGCAAACATGGTTAAAAAACAACAAAAACGAGAGATATAGAAAGGATCATGCTGACTCAAAAGAAACTTATTCTAAGAATAGAATTTCAGCACCACTGAAATGTTATTCCCTCAAAAGCATTCCTGTGAGAATAAATGTAAAGATCAGCCTTGTCAAGGCTAAAACCTGCATTTTTTTTTTGCTTAATTGTGCTATTTTTATCCCTCCTCTATTTTTTTCAACAGCATCTTATTGTCCAGTTTGCAAAGCAATGGAAAACACCAGAAAGCAGAGGACGAGGCCAGAAAAGACACAAAGGACAGACAATGCATAGATTGTTTATTGGATTAACAGTTGGAGAAGATTTCAAAGTAAAATAAAGAGGAACACGTTTAACAAATGGAATAGCAGGAATTTTAAAGTCCCACTCCAGTCATCTTTTGATTTATTGTAAAGCATTCTCAGTGGTCTTTTTATTACAATTCTGCAATTTTTAGCCAAAATCAAAAAAACCTGTGTCGTTTTTCTAGAACGTAGTTTCTGCAGAGCAGCAGTAGTTCATGAGAAATTTGCTTCTAAGTTGTGAGTGGGACTGATGGCGAAGAGTAAGCCTACACTGTTTTCCCATGATCCCTCTAGCCTACAGCCCCACAAAACCCCAACCAAACATTAATGGTGAACCAAAAATTGCGAGCAATATTGGAGCTATCCATTAATACAGTTTTTAGCCAGATACCAGAGACATTCATAGATTTATTTGTCTACAAGTGGCTGGATCAGAATGGAGTGGAGCAGCAGCATTCTTTCACCAGCTCCTTATTCACAATGATTTGAATAAAGAAATACTCAGAAATGCAATTTAACTCCTAATATATTTTAAATATGTACTCCATGAGAAAGATGCTACAAGAACATGTTAAAAACACCAAAAACACTATTTCCATTGCAGGAGGTCAAGACAGATAGATTCAAGACAGAATTTGACGGATTTAGATGGGATGACTTCCAGTGTTCAGTTCTAACATGTTACTTTCCGCTTTACCAGTGAAAGGAAACCTGCTTTCTTATGTTTCCTTTTTTCAAATGAATATAGAACATGTGACTTCTTAGAGCCAAAAGGCAGGGTGATCAATAAATAACTCTCTTAACCAATATTACTGTGAAGTCAGCTATAAATAGACGTCCAATCCTGTGAAAGTACTAAATAGCACATTATATGGGCTGTGCGTATGCTGTTGTTTCGAGAGTAGTCAATCAGAACGGTCTCTGACGTCCAATCAGATCCAACCTGCTGCTTAACTTTAAGCTGCAAAAGAAGACAAAAACTCCCATAAATTTCCTTCAGGAGGAGTAACCCACCTCTGGTGTATGAAGGAGTTGAGGCAGGTGAAAATGAGCAGCGGCACCATCGCGCACAACGTCATCACATTGTTGAACTTCAATTCCAAAAGACTTGGAGATCCGGGCTCGCCCGCGGTCTCATTGCTCATTCCGTTGGCCGTCAGGTTGCTGAAAACCGGCTCAACCTTCAGTCTGTCGGTGAAGTACTAAAAAAAGATGGAAGAATGAACTTTAATTACAATGGTCCTGTTGAAAACAAAAGTCATTTCCACCATTTCTTCAACCCACAAGAATATCAGTAACAGCAGAAATGTTTTCATTTAAAAACCCATACAGGTGCTACAGAAAAATGTAACGGCTCCATCTTTGAAGTATTTGAGCAGCTTTCTACAACGTTGTCACATGTTTGGATCATAAGTACCATACATTGGTGAAACTATGTCAAACTCCAGCAAAACATAAAAAATATTGGTCTTTTTTAGTTTAATAAAGGTGCAGCTGAGCCTAACTTAAATAAAATCTTCATATTCCCAAATTGAAAAACTATGGTTAGTGGATTAAATCCACCAAGCTTGCCTGTGTTGCCGTCATGAAGAAATTCCAGGGTAAGAGAGTTCCCAGGCCCAGGATGAAGAAGATGATCCAGACCGCATTGTATCTGGGAAAGACAACAAAAGGAAATCACATCAAAGTCCAAGCGTTAAACCAACAAACATCCGCTTCTTCACCACAGCTTGCTCCTGCCTCATTATGAACACATGAGTGGGACAGCTGGGACTCTAGAACTCTGTCTGCCACAAGCAGACGTCCTTACTTGTCTCGGGGCGCGCTGATGGCCGTCATATTTCTGGGCCTAAAGCGGGTTTTTCTTCAGGAATCGTCTGGGTTCGACTCTAATCTGCAACACAGGAAGACACAATAGTTTGCTTAGCTGAGGGTTTATGAGAACTTACAGCCCTCTTTGGATGTATTTATTAAAAAATACATCCAGCTAGTTTCTGCTTGAACATTTGATTGAAGAAAAAAACTAACCATAAATGAATTAATCAAAACTTTGTTTGTAATTCTCTTCAGGACTGTATTTAGACTTTAGAAATAAAGCTCGTTTTATCATTAGGTGTTTAGATGTGTGTTTCCACTGTTAACATATCGGGATTAAACAATTCCTGCAGCACGTTAATTACTATGTCCCAGAACAGTTGCAGATAATATTTCTGAAAGCTGGGAGCTGAAACTCACACAGTCACTTTGCAACATGATTACATTCATACTTGCATGTCAGTTGGTTTTTAGTGAACCTTTATTTTCTAAAGCTACACTTTTAGCTTCATAAACAAAACAAAGTTCATAGAGAAAGCAAGAGACTGATCTTGATTAAATGATAAACAACAAAAACTTTCTTGTTTTCTTAACAATTGTTCATCTTCCTCAATGTTGTGTTGCAAAAATGAAATTTACGGTCATTTAAAGCCACAACAGCAGCAAATGGTGAAACACACACACAACAAAACAGGTTTCATTCTGTGGAGAAGTCACACTCTTGCATTGAAACACACGCATCGTCAGAAAACATCAGAATTTGTCCCAACTGCACTTCAAAAGCAGACTTACTCAGAGATGGAGAGCAGCCTGAGGACTTCCCGTGCGCTCCTCACATGCGCGCCTCACAAAAGGCCGAACAAGCTTCACATGGTTCATTTTATACCATCCTCTTGTCTGTTTTCTTTGACCCCACCCTTCTCGTACATCCTCCCCTTCCACACAAGCATGCACAGCATTCTTTGACGTAAAGATGCCAACAGCCACAATATGAGAGAAATATGAGAGAAAACAAAATTCTCCGTACTACCATACAGAGAAAGAACATGATCTTCTTATCATTTGTGTATGCCAAGCTTGAATAACATTGCTTTGCTTCTTCAAATTCACACTCATTTTAGTTGATGTAGCTCTGAACTCAAAATGTTTCCACATGAGGGGATAAAGTCTGCCAGCTTTGGAACCTGACCTCCAAATAGAGGAAATACGGATACAAATTGAAAACTTTTCTGAGAAGAGTCCTGATAGAAAGCTGAACTGGTGTTGACTCTGAGATTTATTATAAAGGAACTTTACGATGTGTTGAGAGGGTTGGGAGCTTGAGTGGTTCTAGAGGCTATGGTATCTGGGGCAAATGTCCCAAGAGGGGTCACAGACAGACATGTCCACAGGGACAAGTCAGTCTAATGCACTTGTGGATCCCTTAAAAATCAAGTTTCATTATATCAACTGCTGATGAACCAGGCTTGGGACTGGGACATGCAGGAGAGGACCTGGTGGTGGAACTGCCTCCAATGAGATCCAGCCAGACTCACCTCAAAAAGGCTAAATGGGATTGCCCACCTCCCAAAAGAAGAGCTGCAAGGAGCCGGTGCTGTGTAATTTCTGTTGCAGTCAAAGACAGGTGCCTCAACGGGGTGTCAGACACCAAGCCTGTTGTATTTAGAAATCCTGCCTTTTCTGCTGCTGATCACCTGGATCAGGTGTAGCCATTAAGGAGCTTCAATGGAAGGTTAGTTGGAAAACAAGCTGGACACTAGCCCTCGAGACCTGGAGTTTGACACCTGTGGCATAATCCATGGTGATGGAAACTAACCAACAGGGCAAGGAATGTTACCTCACTGAGTGAAAAAGAGCCTGGGCTTATAGGAGAGGTTGAGTAGTACCAGCTAGTAATAGTTGAGCCTCTATGCACCGTTTGGGCTCTGAAACCCAACTGCTCCACTGGGCTTTCTTCCACTCATGCTGAGTTTATTCAGTTTGGTCATCATGTGTTGAAGATCAATCAGGAAACGAGATGGTCGCATCCTTACGAAGTACTGGATTTTCTTGGAGTCTCGGGACAAACAAAAGTACTCTGACAGGGGTCAACAATTCTACTAGAAGACTTCAACGTCCATGTGGGCCATGACAACACTGGAAGGTTGAGATCAGGAGGAACAGCCTTCCTGATCTTAACCCAAACTGTGTTTTTTTATTGGACTGCCACTGTTTGTCTATACCTTCCATAGGACCACTTTCAACTAAAAGGGTGTCCATTAGTGAAAGGATTGATTTTGTAGTCGGGTCAACATTTGGTCATGTGTCCTGGACACTCGGGTGGGGGGGGGGGGGGGTCAATAGCAAAGGAGAAGGCCAGACGGACTTGGTGGACCCAAATATACTGTAAATCTCTTATTCTGAAAACAAGCTAATTTAAAAAAAAAAATCACCAGACAGGAATCTGTGCTGCTTGAAAGTGGAAATGCTAAACTTGATTAAGTCCTTACACTATTATTCTGATCAGGTTTATATTAGTTTTCACAGTTCAAAAGCAAATACATTGAGCTCTGGTTTTAACACCCCTAACAGATTAAAACAAAACAAACCTGTCAAAATTCAGTCTGTGCTGAATGACATTTGGCCAAACAAATAAAATGACAAAAATGAAAACTATATGTCCTCTCTTTCCATTTTTTCCCTCTGTTAATAAGCAGTAGATCTTTTTACTCTGACCTGATAGGACAAACTCAAATGCAGGCACCACAGCGTGTCAGTGTTCAATCAAACTGTCTTTGCCATGTCCCAAATTCCTGTCAAGTGAAGCTTCTAATGTGTCACCGGACCGAGCCAGCCTACACACACTGCGTAGATAACATGTTACCTCACCACACAAACACATGTGTAAGCTTTTTTTACCTCTTTAATGGGAGATAGCACTATATTTTCATTTGTGCACCCGCCTATGAACAGTTTTGACTTAACCAAATTCTCTTTTTACTAAAACATCAGAGAAATCAAATTCTAGCCTAAATAAAAATGTAGATTTGGAGTTTTTCTGTAGGACTTTGTTCACAACATTTGGCCATAATCCAGACAAGGTCCTGAAAGGTAACACATTTTAAAATTGTATTTGTAACAATATAAAGATTACTTGTTACTCTAGATTAACCCTTAACTTACAATATTACTTACAATATTTTACATGACTTTTGTAATATTTAAAATTGATTTCATTGTAGGATAACAAAAGTGGAATATAACTGTTAAGACTTTTAGTTGAGGTCCAGATTGTGAACCTGGTAAAACTGTGGTAAATGCTGACTTTGTCATATCTGCACAATTTTGGTCCAGTTCTATGACAAAATGTTTTCTTTATTCCTTAAAATGTTTAAAAACACAAAAGAATGCTGCACACAGAGAGCATTACATCTTTTTATACCTGTTTATAACCAGATCCTCAGCTTTGGTCAGTTTAGTTTTTACAAATAAATATATAGGCTAAATATGTCTACTTTTAAAAAGAGAGAGAACCTGAAACCTTTATACATAAAAAGACTAAAACAAAAAAACAATATTAGCAGGCTAAAACTGACTGTTATTAAGCAAAAAGACACACACCTATTGGCTTTGAGAAAGTAAAAAGACCTAAATACATTATTAAAAATACTAGTGAGGAAACCCACAACGTCCAGGTCTTTGGTTTAGTAACTTATGTTAGTATTAAAAAAAGCATTTCTTTGATGCTTTTTAATACCTTAAGATGTTATTGCTTTGAATAACTTTCTATTGTGTGAAAAGTTTGCTTTTCAATGTAAGTTCTTCCACAGGTTCTATCCCATTTTGTTGTTTTTTAACACTGTGACATTATATTTAATTATATTACCAAAAAATGTGTACAAATATGGTACTTATGTGCTCATTTTCCTGGCTTAATCAGGTCAAAGAAAAAAAATCACTCTGACCAACTTACTATACTGGTAGTCCAATCAAAAGAAAAATATCTAACAGATTCATACTTGTTTTCCTATGCAGGGATAACATTGCACATTGGTTTATTTAGAGAGTAATATGTAACTGATATTGGATGTTGTGCTGGATACTTGGACTGGACTCCACATACAGTGCTGTAAAAAAGTACTTAGTTAGCCTAATTGTGCAGGTTCTCCCAATAAAAAAGATGAGAGAGATCTGTACTTTCCATCATAGGTATACCTCATCTATGAGAGACAAAATGAGAAAAAAATCACATTGTCTGATTTTTAAAGAGCTTATTTGTAAATTATGGTGGACAATAGGCATTTGGCCACCTACAAACAAGCAAGGTTTCTGGCTCTCACAGACCTGTAACTTCCTCTGCGAGATGATCCTCTGTGCTCCATTCGTTACCTGTATTTTTGTCACCTGTTAGAACTGGTTATCTAAAAGACACCTGTCCACAACCTCGAACAGTCAAACTTCAAACTCTATGGTCAAGACCAAAGAGCTGTCTACGGACACCAGAGACCAAATTGTTGACCTGCACCAGGCTGGGTAGACTGAATCTGCAATAGGTATGCAGCTTGGTGTGAAGAAATCAACTGTGGGAGCATTTATTGGATAATGAAAAACACACAAGACCACTGATAATCTCCCTCCATCTGGGGCTCACTGCAAGATCTCACCCCGGGGGGTCAAAATGATCACAAAAACAGTGATCAAAAATCTCAGAACCATATGAGGGGACCCAGTGAACACACTACGCCACCAGGGGCTCAAATCCTGAAGTGCCAGATGTGTTCCCCTGCTAAAGCCAGTACATGTGCAGGCCTGTCTAAAGTTTGCTAGAGAGCATTTGGGTGATCCAGGAGAATATTGGGAGAGTGACCTATGATCGGATGAAACCAAAATAGGACTTTTGGGTAAGAACTCTACTTGCCGTGTTTAGAGGAGAAAGAATGCTGAGTTACGTTCAAAGAACACAATACCTACTGTAAAGCATGGGGGTGGAAACATCATGCTTTGGGGATGTTTTTCAGCAAAGGGACCAGAACGACTGATCTATGTAAAGGAAAGAATGCATGGGGCCATTTATCATCACATTTTGAGTGAAAATCTTCTTCCATCAGCAAGGGCATTGAAGATGAAATGTGACTGAGTCTTTCAGCATGACAATGACCCCAAACACACAGCCCGGGTAAAGAAGGAGTGGCTTCATAGGAAGCATTTTAAGGCCCTGGAGTGGCCTAGCCAGTCTCCAGATCTCAACCCCATAGAAAATCTTTGGAGGGAGTTGAAAGTCCGTGTTGCCCAGCAACAGCCCCAAAACATCACTGCTCTAGAGGAGATCTGCAAGGAGGAATGGGCCAAAATAACAGACTACAGTTTGTGAAAAGCTTGTGAAGCGTTAGAGAAACCGTTTGACTGCTGCCATTGCCAACAAAGGGTCTATAACAAAGTACTGAGTTAAAATTTTGTTATTGACCAAATAATTATCATCCACTAGTGCTGCACGATATGAAGAAAACTTGCGATTTACAATAGTGATATAAAGATATAACTTGCGATACATGAACAAATAGCAAAACAACCAAAAACATTATTTCCATTTCACTGCAACTGTTTCATTTAAATAATATTCAACATAACTTAAATTAATTTCCAAAGGACCTTCGTCTAAATAGGAGGCAAACATCTAACAAAAGAGGGCTCCATTCCATTATTCAACAACGTGGAGCGCTGCATTCGATTGGTCAGATGCATAAAGAAATTGATTTGATTTGTTAAATACTTCAAGCTACCATAAGATTGTTTTAGCACATTTAAGGTCATCATTTATCACAATTTTTGCCGTCTTTGCGATATGCATATTGCACAGGTTGATATCGGAATAACAATAAATGTGTGATTTATTGTGCAGGCCTATTATCCACCATCATTTACAAATAAGAATCTTTTAAAATCAGACAATGTGATTTTTCTGGATTTTTTTTCTCATTTTGTCTCTCATAGTTGAGGTATACCCATGGTGAAAATGATTGGCCTCTCTCATATTTTTTAGTAGGAGAACTTGCACAGTTGGTGGCTAACTAAATACTTTTTCCCCCACACTACATGAGCTATTGCAGGGTGTTGCGAGTCTTCAGCTGTGACAGTCTGATCTGGTTCTTCCATTTCAGCACTGGGCTGAAGCAAACAGGAAACACCAGATGAGATCTGACAACAAATTAGCAAAGCAGAATGAGAGATAAAAGCACGTTTTTGTGAGACTAAATATATTTATCCTTAAACAGTAGTTGTGTTCTCATCCGGCGTTGATGAAAAGATGTTCCTGTGTGATTTTCTCTTGGTCGTATCTGATATCTGGCTCACAAGATACTTTGGTTTTGTCACGCTTTCTCTAAGCATGTGTTCTCCAGCTGATCCTCTCCACATGAAACTGTATGACCCAGCATATAGAAACTGCAGAGACAAAGGGGAGCTAATCCTACTGCCTTATTATATGCATTTTACCTTGATGATTTGTGAGTTTATCTTCTGTAAAAGTGCAGTTGCACAATCTGACAAAGTGGGTTAGAACTGACATTGTATTCTGGCCAATAAAGTAATGAAACATTGCTGATATTTTGGAATTTAGGCTTAAGTGTACCTCCAATTTGTATGCACCTACAACCGAATCCACATTGGTTTGGCCAGTAGAAGAGCTGACACATGAAATCAACAAAAAAAAAAACATTTTAAAACTTAGAAAGAAAATATCTTGCAATGGTTGAACGTTAGTAGAAAAAGGACACCAGTTAATTTGTTCCTGTTGGTTCATTCCCACATTCCCTCACTGTAAAACCTCTCCAACAGGCTTGCCTTTATTCCCAGGACGGGACGAGGAAGAGCTTGCTGTTGGTCATATGAGGAGAGGGAAGAATAACATCCTCCGCCGGGGTCACATCCCTCCGCTAAACACTTTCCAAATCGTGCTGCTAATTCCTCTAAACTGGAATGTAATCCTCAGACGTACTCAGAGGAAGTCCACAGCTTTTGGGGATCAAAACTGATAGCAAATGTTGCATTTTTGGCTGTATTTTATAAATACAAATAAAAAAAACATCAAGATGCAACTTGGTATAGACTGGCTACATGGTAAGACCACATCGGGTCCGTGGCGTCACTCATTATCATTCAGCTCTGTTTTACAAACCTCTACAAGGGCAAAAACCTCAATTCATCAATAAGCTGGGGTCAATCTTTATACCCCTACAGAAAAGTAACACAAAATAAAAAAATATTCCTCTATTGGATCATTTATTTAGTATTTCCAGGCCTCTAGAGGGCAAAGTTCTTATTCTTAGTACTTTTATGTGTTGTTATAAAATCATTGTAATCTGCCTGTAGTAAGCAACAGGAAATGAGGCAACAGGAAGTTGTCTGCTGAGAAAATGATGGAGGACGTTCAATGCAAATGATTTTACTTATCAAATATTCCATTTCATTTATAGTGGACCTGAACATGTGTATGTTTTTAGTTTGTTAGCTTGTTTCCATATGTGGGTGCATAATCTCTTTAGTCATGTGTTTTTCTGTGTGCATCATTTTCAGTTTCACACTTCTGTGTGTTAATCCAGTTCAACTTAGCTGGCAGTGAATCTCAGTTAACGACACTGGTCACATTGAGTGTAACAGTACAATTCCCATTCTAACAATTGAAACACTTAGGTATTGTGCTGATGTGGGAGAAAAAAAGTGTACTTCTAGTTCTGAGTGTTCAGAGACAGCAGACAGGTCAAAGTGCTACAACAGAGTAAACATCATCAGACCAACACAATGATTAGCAAACAGTAGGGATACTGATGTATGTGCACCCTTCATGATAAAGAAAATGAGTAAAACAAAGCCATTAACAAGATTGATGGACACATTGATGACGAAATGGAGAGTTTCCACAAGAAAGTTAGCCTAATAAAAAACAATAAAGTTTGATCGCTACATAGTACTACCTAGTAGATCTAAGATTATTATTCATTTGTTTGCATTGAAGGCATTGACAGTCCAATTTAGATTAAAAAATAAAGCCTCAGTCAGACACATTCAAGCATTTCACATCCCCATCCTCGCTCTGATGAGGACATTTGGTCCCATTAATATGGGACTTTAACCATGTAGCACAACAAGAAAAGAGACAACAGCCTTCAGTAAACACTTTTATCATTGAGAAAACCCTGAAAAACGGATATCTGGAAGGAATTTGCAGTGAAACATCACAGAGGTCACAAACTTTGCTCATCTTTGTTCTGAATGAACCAAAAGTCATAGTTTATGATGAAAACTGTGTTTTTGGTGTTTCTAACATGTTCTTGTGGCATCTTTCTGATGATAGAGGACATATATAAAAAATTAGGTTCAAAATGGCATTTCTGAGTATTTTGTCATTCAAATGGTTGGGAGTCAGGAGCAGATGAAAAAATGTTGGCCTCCCTGCTCCCCTTCATTCTGATGCATCCACTTGTAGACAAATAGATCCGTGTATGTCTTCATTTTCCTCATCTGAGCTGATATCTGGCTAAAACCTGTACAGCTCCAACATTGCTCCCCATTTTTGCTGCATGTTAGGTTGGGGGTGTGAGGGGCTGTAAACCAGCAGGAGAGGATGAAAACAAACAGCTCTATTAAGGGTGATGGGAAGGGGGGCTGAGGAGCCGCCCACAACTCAGAACTACTGCTGCTCTGCAGAAACTACCTTCTAGAAAAACAACACAGGTTTTTTGATTTTGGCTAAAAATTGCAGAATTGTAATAAAAAGACCACTGGGAATGCTTTACAATAAATCCAAAGATGACTGGAGTGGGACTTTAAAATTCCTGCTATTCCATTTGTTAAACGTGTTCCTCTTTATTTTACTTTGAAATCTTCTCCAACAGTTTATCCAATAAACAACCATGCTTTGTCTTTCCTTTGTGTCTTTTCTGGCCTCGTCCTCTGCTTTCTGGTGTTTTCCATTGCTTTGCAAACTGGACAATTAGATACCGTTGAAAAGAAAAATAGAGGAGGGATAAAAACAGCACAATTAAGCAAAAAAAGAAAAATGCATGTTTTAGCCTTGACAAGGCTGATCTTTACATTTATTCTCACAGGAATGCTTTTGAGGGAATAACATTTCAGTGGTGCTGAAATTCTATTCTTAGAATAAGTTTCTTTTGAGTCAGCAGGATCCTTTCTATATCTCTCGTTTTTGTTGTTTTTTAACCATGTTTGCCTTCAATTTACTTCTGCTTTTTCTCTTTCTCAGAGGAAACCACTTATTTATTTACCAACTTCACTTTTTTTAAAGAAACTTTAATTCTGATAATGAGAAATAAATATAAATGGTCAAACATATCTGTTTCTTCTAGACTGGAAAATATATTTCTTTATTTATTCTTTATTTTCCCGAAAGTTTGATGTCATAAGTTATGTTAACCTTTAAAAAAGCTGCCGCTCTCGCTATTTGGCTCTTGTTCAGAAGAAACGGTTGGGTGTCTTTAACTCATAAACTGGATTTCTGTTTATTTAAAATCCCTGGTAATAAACAAATGTATTTTTATAATCAAGATAGGTTGATTTTTGAATATAGATGTGAAACATAAACTGATGGGAACCAGAATCAGGTGGAAATGTAGTGAAATGGAACCCTGGTCTCCGGAATCTGGATTGAAGGACGTGACACTTGTGTTTCAGGATCCCTCAGAAGCTGAGAATCTCAGGCAGTCTGACCGTCATCCTGGTCGTCTTCATGCTGACGGCGGTGCTTGTCAAAGTTGAAATGGATCCCGTGCCCTTCTTCACCTTCACTATGATCAAAATTGTCTTCATCAATTGTGAGTTTTTTTTGGTGACATGTTCATTTGCTGCGTTCTCCGTGTTTGCTCAGCAGAACACGAGACATTCCAGATTTAGAACATGTGTGAGAGTCTCGCCGAGTCTCCTAACAAACAGCCTGCAGTCACTGAGTTTGTTTGTTATGGAGAGCTGCGGGGTTAAATGAGCCGGCCCCGACCCCCACGCTCACATGTGGAACAGCCCATCGTGTTTTGAGGACCTCAAAGCTTTGATATCCTCCCCATCACATTCCTCCAAATGTACACAGCTTCTGCAGCGTTGGCCAAACTCGTCCGGTTTGTCGGACTTCAGGTTCTGAAGCCTTTGATGTGCAATGCTTCCAGAGGATATCATAGATATCTGTTGCTTTTTGTCCTCACCTGAGTTTCTGTGTCCGTCCTGAGAAAAGTGTACACTGTACATAAAGCTAAAGCTTTTGTCTTTTGTCCTTTTCCAGCATTCGGGGCGATTCTCCAGAGCAGTCTGTTTGGGCTGGCAGGGATTCTGCCCGCCTCGTACACCACTCCCATCATGAGCGGGCAGGGGCTGGCGGGCACTTTTGCTGCTTTTTCCATGATCTGTGCACTGGCCAGTATGTCACACGCACCACCACAAACACACCCCGACACACACACACACACACACCCGCACACAGAGGAAGAACTGCCTTAAAAACACATTTTTAACCCTCCTTATGATGTTTCATGTCATGTTTTTTAGGGTCTACAAGGTTTAATAATTCTGAATGATGCAGAATATAGTGATGTGATGATTTGCTTGCATAACTTTTGTATTTTATTTTTTAAAAAGTTTAAAAGTAAGTGGAGAAACAAAAACAAAAACACTTCCTAAATGATCAAACTATTCACTTTGGAGCATTTCATATTTAGAAAAAGGTCAGTATAGCTTAGCCTTACTTTAGGCTAACTTAAGCTTCTACCAGCACTGCAAAAACAGAATCTTAAGAGAGTAAAAAAAACTCGTTTCAAGAGAGTTCTGCTTTGCAAGAAAAAAATCTTATTACGAAAGTTTTTCAATAGCAAAATAATCTTAGTTTTAGAAAACATATCTTGGTGATTGAGATATGTTCCTCTCCTGTCTGGAGATTAATTCAAGAAAAATCAGCAAACCGGGTCTGAACTTTTGACTTATTTCTAAGAGGTCTGTGTTTGCACTGAGCATATTTCCTTTTGGAAAAGTGAGGCCAGGATGACGATTTAAGGGCAAACACCAGCCAATCCAAGCCTAATAAAAGGGCTGTACATGTACAGGAATCACTTCAGGTCTTCTAGATTTTTCCCAATGATATCAGTGCATAACTTGAATCTCTTCATGAGAAAGGGGGGGTATGTAGACTTATTGGTAATTTTCTTTCCTCGTGTTTCGCTTCTATCTCTTCTTTTTATCTTCACAAAACAAAACTTCTGCTTTCACAGGAAATATGGAGGCATCCTGTAGCTTCTTTCTTTTTGATCCGTTTTAATGAAACTGAAGGACAAGACTCACTTTTATGAAATATCACAATAAAAGGAAAGTGGTGGTGGGACTTAGGAAAGAAAATCTGTTTTTATAATCCAAATTCACTTAAGAAAAGTTTTGTAAATGATGATGATAATACTTTTTCAGACATATACTGGGACTTTAAAATGAAAGATAGGACAAAATAATAATAATAAAAAAGAAAACCAATAAATATCCAAAAGGGCAATAATAGCAGGATATGAGTTAAAGAGGACAGGAAAAAAAAGTACAGTTTTTTAATGTTTTTTTTTATTAATCATTTATATTGTAAGAATTACTGAACAATTACTGATAAGAATACTACGGTACTTCAAATACTTCATTACCACTCTATCCAACTAAATAGTAATGAGTTACTGTAATCCATCACAACCGTGGAACTTAACTGGAACAGCAGAGACAGCTGGGTTTGAAATTTCCCCTCTTCATATTGGATTTTTTAAGCCATCCTGTTGTGTAATCCAGTTTGAACGCAGCTTCAGTTATCAGATCTCACATGCGACTCTGAAGTGTTGAGACCACAAGGCAGCCCCATCCTGTAGCAGCAACTCTGACCTCATGAGTGGAAGCTGGTACAAAGTGTTTCTGCTAACATTTAGTTATTTCCTCTTTTTCTCACATATACTTTGTGGGTCTAACGTGCTTCTTTTTTTTTTAAACTCTGCTAACGAAAACATGTTTTTGCAGAAGGGATAGTATTCAGGTTCATTCTTTTACAGACCCACTCCAATAAAAATTCAGTTTTTGTTGTTTTTACCGTGTTTCTTGTAGCATTTTACTCATGATGGAGGACATATATAAAGAAGATAAAGATTCCTTTTTTCCCAAAAACTCTGTGAATCCTGACCAGATGAAGACACGCCGTTTGAGAAAGGTTCTTCTTTCTTCCTGCTCCGCTCCAATCTGATGCATCCACTTGTAGATGAATAAATGGATCTGACTTAAGTTTGAGGTGATCTTACCAGCAGGAAGGGTGAATTTACTTACTAAGTTTTTTTTTCTTTTAATCTGACATGTATATTATTTTGTTGACCTTGTTGGGATTGGATTCCCCCCCAAGTCCTCATTCATTAAAGTGTATTAGGAGGTCAAACATTAGCAGTGATGGAAACCGTCAGACCCTTGATCATGATGTTGGCGTTTTCTCCTGCAGTGCTGAGTCACTGTAAATATCTGAAAGAACAAATACTATCTCGTTCTTTTGACTGTCTTCATTTAAAAGAAAACACACACAATTAATGTCAAGATTCTGTCAAAGATCTGACAAAAAAGGACATTAAATAGCTACTTTGATTCAAAACATTTTTTAACAACATTTTGCATCAAATGTACTGAAACCTAAACTCTACTGGAGAAGCCACATGTTTAATCACAACTGTGTTTTTGTGTATTTCAGTGCCTCCATAGACAGACTTTGTTTCTGGGAAAAGCTCTGTTGTCCTAAAGCCATGACACATGGTCCTATCTGTTCTTTGTTTCTGAAACAGTCTGGTAGTTTCTGTGATTCGGTTCAGCAGACAGAATAATCCTCATTGTCTGAAGCTACATAAACTTGTTTACTTTGGATCATTAGAGGAGAAAACAATTCAAATAAATGAAAACTCTCATACTAAGAAACATTTGTGACTGTTTTTATAGAAGCAGCAGGATTGAGTTTTAATTTTTCTTTTTCAATCTTCAGGTGGATCAAAGCTGCAGGACAGTGCTTTTGGTTACTTCATCACAGCCTGTGTTGTTATTGCTATGGCCATCTTGTCCTACTTCATTCTGCCCAAAATGGTAACCAAATAAAAACCTCCTTTGTTTAAAAGAATATTTACATTTCAAACTTAAAAGATCTCGTACCTCTTTGCTCAAACTACCTGCTGACCCTTTGGAGTACCTTTGTTCTCCAGATGTTGGAGCATTTCTCTGCTGCTTTTGTCTGCAGGAGTTCTTTCAGTACCACATGGAGAGCAATGGATCAAGTCCGTCTGCTGATGAGGAGAACAAGATGGACCTTCTTAAAAAACGTGCTTGGATATAAGACTTTTTTATCCTAATAGTTTGACTTATATAAGCAGTTTTAGTTCATCTAGGTTTTGGTTGTAGACCTGTGTGTATCTATGTCAATAGAAATCATTAACAGATTCATGTTATTAATAAATATTAAGACGAGTCATTTGATTTCCAGAAAACTCCCCGGAAAAGCGGCCTGTGGTGAATTTAGATGAAGATGAGACCCCGTCTGGAACCTCAGTGTTTAACATCTTCAAACAGGTTAGACGGAACTTTGTGTTTTTGGTTATAACAAAAAAAAAAAGCCTTTCCACCATGTCCTCCATCTTCAAACAGGTTAGACGGAACTTTGTGTTTTTGGTTATAACAAAAAAAAAAAACCTTTCCACCATGTCCTCCATCATCTCCCATTCTTCGTGTGATGTTTTCAGATGCCTTTAAGGAAAAAAAAACATGACAAAATAGATTTATTGTGGTTTAATTTTCTTGTGCTGTTACTGGTAAAATGGATTTTCTAGTAATCTTAAAATGTCTCCAAGCATAAAGCATAAAATCACTTGTTTGGATTTGTTTCAAACCCAAAATTACCAGATAAAGTCACGCTCCAATCATCTTTTGAACTTTTTTCAGTGGTCTTTTAGTTATGATAATGCTGTTTTTAGCCAAAATAAAAAAACTGGTGGCGTTTTCGAGGACGTATTTTCTGCAGAGCGACAGTAGTTCATTAGAAATTCACCTCTGAGTTGTGGGCTGGACTGTTGGTGCAGAGCAACCAACAGCTTCCCATCACCCATAACTGAGAGCTCCCTGTTTACATTCTGTCCTGCCAGCTTGCAGCCTCTCACTACCCCAGCCTAACAGTAACGGTGCAACTAAAATGGCAAGCGAGCTTGGAGCTATCCAGCTGTACAGTTTTGAGCCAGATACCAGCTCAGATGAGGAAAAAGAAGAACTTCTCGTTTACAAGTGGATCCATCGGAATGGAGAGGAGCAGGGAGCTTGCGGAACGCCCATTTTAATTTTCTATGCTCTTTCTCAAATGGCATTTTTGAGAAAAAAATGCTCGTCTGCTCCTGATTCACAACGATTTGAATAAAAAATAAAACACACAAATGTAATTAAAGCTTAATTTCCTACATGTATGTCCTTCCCACATATAGAAAAATGTGACAAGAACACGTTAAAAACACCAGAAATACCTTTTTCATCAGAGTGGGTCTTTAAACTAGGAGCAATCAGGTTTTGGAAGGCCTGAAGTGACCGGTTTGACTTCCTGGTGTCTCTTTGATCAGATCTGGGTGACGGCTCTGTCCGTGTGCTTCATTTTCACCGTCACCATCGGGACGTTTCCAGCCGTTACCGCTGATGTCAAGTCCGCTATCGCAGGCGAAGGAGAATGGAGTGAGTGTGATCTCCTTCCTGCACTTTTTAGGGGACATGGGGAGGGAGAGTTGAGAATTGTGTCCAGAGAGGAGTGGAACAATACATTGTTTTTAAACTAAAACTCCACTCAACACTGTAGCAAAAAATGTCTCATTAATTCATCATTTTTTCTTTTTTCTTAAAATGTTCTGAATGTCCTCAAAGCTGGTACATTTGGGAGCTTATCGAGATGCAACTTTCTGACAGTGTTTTAAATATAATATTTTATCTTTTCCGTCTATAAAAGCTCATATTTTTGATTTGAGGTTACAGTTCAATCAATTACACCTTGTTTTGATCCATTTCTAGACACGTACTTCATCCCCGTGTCCTGCTTCCTCCTCTTCAACCTGATGGACTGGGCTGGCAGGAGTCTGACGGCCCTCTGCATGTGGGTGAGTACCGCCGCACGGATGTCAAGGACACATCAGAGCCTTTTCCAAGAGTTACACCTGCTTTTTAAAGGACACGTTTTTTTGTATTTCCCAAAAGTTGTAATCTTTTATTTAGCAACCCTCTTTAAAAAACCATTACATACGGTAGTGTTTCATTTATTTCTATGCTGCCCGAACAACTGAGCACAGTTGGTTCAAAGCCTCGGGCTTCATCAGATGATTACGCGGGAATGAATGAACCACGATGGAAAGTCAAAAGTTGCCTGGAGGTCAGAGGGAAAGGAAAGATGCAGGGCTGTGTTCATTGTAAAGGAAGTTTCTGGAAGGGTCAGGGAAGCTCTGTTCCTCTTTCTTTTAAATTTGTATGAACAATGGCAGCAGAGGTTGCCAGGCGAGCGCAGAGCCGCTTCACT
>CM074500.1:13447896-13466987 GCA_037389245.1 Oryzias sinensis
GTGTGTATATATATATATATATATATATATATATGATTAAAACTTCTTCCCTTTGAATCATAAAAAGAATGACTCAGGCAAAAGCTGGTAAACCCCCTCCCCAAAAAAAGCAGTTAAGCAGACAGAATGAGTCAATCCTGCAGTCACATCAGCAGATCAATGGAAACAAAAAGCCATCACTCGTCTTGGCTTCTGGGTCACAAATGGCACCAACACGTGTTGCAATGAACACACGTGTTAGAGAAAACACACCATCAGAAATAGATCTACTTCTACAAGACAGACCCTGACATATAACCATAGCAAAAGCACTACAGTACTTTTTGGGCATCAATTGAAAAAGGTAAAATTAAAAAAAAATGTATATTTGCTGTCAGAGATAATGCTGGCATGTCGTGTGAAGACCCACGTGTCTTCACTTCAAATGTCATGGAAGTAGCAAATATCGCTCGTGCCGTCAGTCCCGTGTTCGATCACACGGGGCAAAAATAGTATAGCTCTCATTGTTTGCTCCATTTCATGTAAAAAGTGCTACTCTATGGCTCGGAAGTGTCTGAATGTCGCACGGTGAAGCACGTGTTTTGGGGGGGGGGGGCAGCCTTTCCCTCGAAGCGGGGCTCTTTACGGCGGACTGAGGGGTGGCGGAATCTCGCGTTACACCTCGAAAGCTGCACATTGAATTAAAAAGAAACCCACCCGGTAAACCGGTGCTAAATATGGGTTCGAGCACCAGTGAGACAAAGAAAATAAGGCTGACAGAAGATGCAAAAACGAGTCCTTAAGAGACTTAATATCACAGGCAAAGCAGAGCATCATCAGTCACTCAGAGACAAATGAATCAACCTAATATTTAGATACATTTTACGGCAATATAGTTCGGAATTTAATTAAAGTCTATAAAATATCACTTTCTTTTAAGATAACACCACCTCGTTCTATCACAACATCGTTTAGTCTATTTTCATCCAGGAATAACTTCTTACCTCCTTACGTTACTCCAGTGTGGTGACCGTGTCTGTAACATTCAGGGAACCTCGTAAATTTCTACTTACACTCCCGTCATCCCCCCCACCTTTTTTTATCTAAGCTTCAAAGAAATCTTCTTTTTGGGCATTTACTTACATTTACTTACATTTTTGGTTTAAAAAAGTAAATACATCGTTACAGTTATTCGGATACATGTTTCTTTATAAATACTTTAATTTTCTGAATCGAAAAAGACTTGTGTTCGTGTTCGTCTGTTCAAATTTACGAGTTTCTGTGAAAGCGCCCCTCGTGTCGCCTGTCAGTTTACACATGTGTTTGAAGACTGCTGCTGACATGGAGATTTATACAATTTAAGCACGTTGCTTATATTTATCTAAGACATAAATCTTATAATAAAGAAAAACAATAATTCTTGACACTATGGTTAATTTTAAACACTGAAAATTAATTTGTTTGACTGAAGCAACTCAAGTTGAGCACAAAGGTTATCTAACTCATTCACATTACTGTATTATTAAACAGTCTATCAATATGTTGAAAGAAAAGGCATACTATGATAAATAATAAATGATGTTTTCCATAAAAGAAACATGACACTTAACTTGTGATTGTTTTTTGAATTTATATTTTTACTTTGTTTAGCTCCTGCTAAAAAAAGGGTTTGACCTGTAACTATGTTTATGTATTGCTTCTTAATATTTCCTATAATTATTATATAGACATAATGTTTTCTTTGTCCCCCCTCCTTATTGTTTCTTGGGAGTGATTCCTCTTGTTTTCCTGAATGTGCGTCCAAATAGATTATTGTTTGTTTTAATAATTTTAGCCTAATTCTCCTGAATTTGGCTCAGTCTTTCAGGCATCTCTTACAGTAAAAGGGCTCTTTATTCCAGCTAGTGGAAAACTAACTAGGAGCGTTTCTCATGAGAAATATAACGACTTCACTTGACAAAAATGTGCGTTTTTGTTAAACGGAAAACTTAAAAACTACTTCAGTGGGACAATTAACTTTTATTTTTAAACACCATCTGAGGAAATTGCACACGGAACATAAGAGATGCAAGCAGAAACAGCTCTTGGCTTTTCATCCTACCTTGTCTTTGGCAGAAAACAGGACTCTGCTTCTCTGAGCTGAGCTTCAAAACAAAGCAGTCAAACAAAGTAAAGGGTGTGAGATAACGACCCACAATCCTGGCCATGTTCTGTTACTCCTCCTCTTTACAACTGTGTGAAACACTCTGACCATGAAAAATGACTAATCCAGGATGAAAAAAAAAACATTTTACAGGAGACAAAGATGCAAAAACCACATGAGTAAAAAAGCTCAGTGATTCATGTGACATTTGAACAAACGTGTGTGAATCCATCTAAAGGTTAAGGCAGACCTCAGTCTGACACATTCAAGCGGGGACAAAACCATCAACAGAATGAAACTATCAGCATTTTCTCATGTCTTCCCATTCTGCCCTGTAAGGTTGTTGTACCCAAAAATGCGTCTGAAAACACCAGAAGTTGGTGTCTGCTGTCTATTAATGCAGACGTGGTAGGTAGTTAGTCTGTTTTCCTGAGTCGAAAATAACCTTGTGGTTTTGGAATGACACCATTGGCTGAGAGCTGAAGGAGTTTGGGTGGAACCGAGTCACAGAGGACTGAGAACCTTCTATCTGTTCTGGAGACACAAAACTATTGAAACATTGTGTTAAACTTACAGTAAGTATCTTTAAGTCTGTGTACACTCTGTGCTCATGGGAGCCTTGTTTGCAGGACTATGTGGCCAAAATGGGAATGTTTTCTAGCAGCTGAGTGAGACCTTGACTGTGATTTTCCATAAAGAGAGCGACAGGATTGAGAGGAGAAAAGAGGAAAATGATGGACGATGCCAACGAGACACAAACAGGATTTTATGAGTCATATAAAGTAAGAAAAGATGGGAAACTTGCTCAAATGCTAATCAAAATTTATTACAAAATAAAAAAAAGTCATAATCAAAACCTTGAGGTGTAAAATTTTTAGATGACTCTGGTAAAAAGTTGATGGTTCAGTTTTTACATGAATTAAACTGAAGCTGGTTTACTCTGTCATACAGCAGATGGTTCAAATGTTCATGTCAGCATGTCAGTGTCATATAAATCACTTTTTTTTCATTTATTTTATTTATATTTAGAGATGAGTAAAATCTTTCCTGTAAAATGGAGAGCACTGAAGGTTCTCCAAAACTCTTTAGATGATGATAGTTTTTAAATCTTGAAAGTTGTTACTGACAAACAGTAATATATTTTAGACCACTTGTTACTGTTGATCCAAAGTAATTGCTTGCCTACTGTTTCAGAATTGTGATGGGTTACGTGAGGTTTATACTTTTAAGTTAGAACACCGGTTGAAATAGACCATAGCATTAAGTGACTGTTATGATTTAGTGAGGACAAATCAAACAGTCAGAATGCAGGGGGATGCTGGAACAACTGCTCTGCCAAAGCCCCTAAAAACACAGGTCTTTGAATGAGGTGAGATCATGAAGGGGAGATGCCATCTGACTGTAGTTCCACCTTAAAAGTGGCAAACCCCAAGAACCGTTACAGCTGCTTACACGAATCAGGGAGATGGTTAGTCCAAAGTTGCTTACCCCTCAGCTTCATCCATCTTAATAACCCGACCCTGAAAAATGTGAAACCAGAGAAAAGACGTGGATCTAACATGAAACTCGGATTTGACAAAAAAGAGATTCTGGAAGAGTTAAGGCAGCAGCATCTTGGTGAGATGGAGACGCCAGAAGCTGTCCTTAGGGGAAGAGTTATAAGACAGTCCATAAGAAAATAATCCACAAAAAGGTCAAGTTCCAAGCAAAACAAAATCCTCTTCACTTACACCAAATTTGAACAGTATCATAAATCCAAAAATAAAAACAAGGTCCCCAATCCAAGAATCCATAAATCCACGAACTAGAACAGCATTTTTTATCAGGCCAAGTCAGATCACATCAAATGTCAAGGG
The DNA here is from genome assembly GCA_037389245.1 of Oryzias sinensis. Taxonomy (NCBI): domain Eukaryota; kingdom Metazoa; phylum Chordata; class Actinopteri; order Beloniformes; family Adrianichthyidae; genus Oryzias; species Oryzias sinensis. Next base: position 13,451,875 of record CM074500.1, read on the forward strand.
GGAAAAAAGTCCCAATCCAATTCAAGATGGCACACAAATCCAGGTGCCAGACTTCACAGTACCAGTAAATCTGAAGAACAGAGCAAAATGAACTGGATCTCAAGCAGAGTTCATATGTGGTGGCATTGCCATTAGGGAAAGCCAAGTGAAAGTCTCAAACACTAAGAGGGCCTTAAGAGACTAATAAAACATATCTAAGATAGTTTTTCCTCTAGATTAGTTTCATAAAAAAAAAAACGTAAGACGTAAGACGATGACTTAAGAAAATGACGTAAGACCACTCATGGAAAGGTATTCCGATTTTGCTCGCTACAGCAGCATTAAACTATTCTGTCTCCACGGCAACAAAAGCACCAGACATACCTGGCTTGAGTTTACCGCCACAGCAGAGAGTTTCTAAGAGATTGTCAGAGCTGGCGTGCAGCTCAGCTAAGAACATGGAGCTCTGCTCCAAGGTCGCAGCAAACTCCACTGTCAACACCTGAGTTCATTCAGTCTGTTGTTACGTTTGTATTATTTAACAGCCAGACGGTGCCATCAGAAAAATACATCTTTTGTGAGCAGACACATCCTAAAGGAAATCCACCAATCAGCACAGCATTGGCTGACTAAAGATTCCATTAATAAAATGACAGAACCAACAACACAGTTAAAGAACCCCCAATTTAATAAAACAAAAAAACTTTTATTTGTCTGGTCATACGTTCTTATTTTGTTGATCACCCTGGAAAAGAGAAGGAAAAGTAGAAAATGTGATCAAAGAATTAGACTATTAAAATAATCAATTACTTTTGGCTCAAAGATACAAATATTTTGCTAATATTACCCTGAGATACAGATAATCCAAAAAGAAAAATGAAGTGAAACCATCCTATTGGCTGTAGAAAAAGAAAAAGGCAAGAAGAAAGCAAGAAATTTGCTGCCACACTTTTGAAAGTGATAGATTTTTATTCTTGCCACTATTCTGGAAAGTAGTAACACTTTAACCTTTGTGCTATCTTAAATGACCCCACCCTTACATTGACGTGTCCTCCCTACCATGACAAAGGTGGATAAAGGTTTCATGTAATCCAAGGACACCAGTGAAGATCACAAATCATTGAAGAAAAAAGGTTCAGTGCACTGTCTAGTGGGTCTAGATGACCCAACTCCCAATGTTAATGTGCCTTGGATAGCACAAGGGTTTCGGCTGCTGTCAGATAAAACCTTAAATTTAAAAATTGAAGTAAAAAGACAAGAACACAAAAGTCAAGTAGCTCAGACAAAAACTCTCTCAAGGTAAATGACAGTAAAACTTCTGTGTGCAAGAAGGAATGAAATAAGGATTTTATTTAGTTTTTTTTCTAAGTGTGCTTTCTAAGACGATTGTCCAAAATCATAAATGATTATCAGAGTCCAAAAAAGTTACTGAAGCTGTAAAATGAACATGAGGTTGACCTAGGTCTGTTTATTTCAGACAGGACTGGCTATACGACCATGAAAAATGTTATTTTTTCTTTTATTCTTAGATCTCAAAATGTTGAGCACAAAGTGAGCATTACAGATACAACTTGTGCTCACAGGATGAGCAATTATAGAACCAGTTCTCAGCTTCAGTCCGTTTAGTCTATAAAAATAAACCCACAGCCTAAATACATCTACCTGAAAAAAAAAGAAACCAGAATGGAGAACCTGAGCTATTTGTACATCAAAAAGACTAAAAGATGCTACATAATAAAAACAGATAAAAATTAACTGCACTGTAGCCTGCAAAATTAAAAAAGACAGACAGCTGGCTTTATGAAAAACAAATATGAAATTAGGGTTTTTGAGTCAACAAAACATATCATGACGTTTTTCTCAGTTGAAGCCCAAAAGGACAAAGTGACTTTTTTACTAAAACTTCAATGTTTTGCTGGTTTTATCAATACATTCTGGTTGATATGTCACAAGAGTTTCTAAATCAGTGAATTGAAAAAAAGCATTTGATGAAGGAAAAGGTAATAAGTTACTGTGACACATGTACATTTGTTTTGATGACAGTCACGTCTGAAAGACTACATCTTGTCATTGACTGTTTGCAGTTGTCCATTCTGAAACGTAAAATTTTTTGATTTTAAGCAACAAGCTGTTAAGTCAAGGTGCTAGAAGCAGATGTTTGTCCGTTTTTTATATAAGCGACATTTTTATTTGCAACAAGTTAGAATATTTAAAAATAGTGAGATGCTTTTGACTGACATTACTAAACAACTACATATTCATTCAAAGTAAAAGGGTCTAATTTAAGGCATTTAGAATGTCAGTGAAGACATAACGAAAGGATCCTGTGCTATATCATTGTGGTACAAAGCCCAAATTCCAGAGGGTTAAGCGTTTAACTGTAATTAAACAGCAATTATGTCCCTTAGAAAACTCATGGCTGCAGTGTCCCAGAGACAAACAAGCTTTGGTGAAAATGAACTCCAGAGCCACAGCTTTTCTCAAAACACATCTTCAAGATGCCAACTTTCATCGTTCGTCATCCAAGTGAGCTGAAAAGCCACACCTGAAGTAAAACAAAAACAAAGTTTCACACGGAAAGAAATTCATTTGTGTTTGTAAGCTGATGATCACAAAGCCAGAGTTCAATGTTTCAGGTAGGTTGCCAGTTTGAGACTATAATTATATTCATTTCCATAATTGCTCTGATCTCATAGCTCATCCTCACATTTTTTCTCTTTTCTATCTTAAGTCTGTGGAATGTGCTTCATATTTAGACCGAATCAAAATGGAGCTAGAAGATCCAAAGTTCCTTAAGTTCTAACTTTCTGATATTTTGCCAATGAAAGCAGCTGGAGGTGAGCAAAGGTGAAGTGACCTTTATAGGAGAATTAACCAACATCTACACAGTCTGGACTGCAGCTCAACAGACGTGCTGGTGGTTGAGGTTTTTCCAGATGGTTGAGGTTTTTTCCAGAGCTACTTTCTCTGAAAGCTCCTGAGCAAAAATAACTATTGCTGTTACTAAGTAAGTTTGTTTCTGCTTGCTAAAAGTAAATAGGCCTGGTCAGAACTATATTATACTAAGCCGCAGACATTGTTGGGACAAACCTGAAAGTCTAGCAATGGTCTCTCCTGCTGTAAACAGTTCTTTTGTGAGACGAACATCTTAACTCCTTCCCATCCGGCTGCTCCAGACAGTTCCCTGCTCTCCCCTTTTTAGAACATAACATGAACAACAAACATCATACATGTGGGATTCCAGGGCATCCTGTGAAGTTTGTGGGGGGAGGAGGACATGAATGGGCTGGAAGTGACTTTCTCGTATTTATGAGGACCATAGTGGAGAAAGGATTTCCAGCGGATGGCCTCCTCGACCTCTGAAGGACTTATGAGCCTCAGAAATAAGTGAAGCAAATTTCTGCTTAGATTAACGTTTGATCTAAAGCAACGAAGACAAGCAAACAGGGAAACTCTGGAGGGAGTGTTGAGGGGGTTTAAAACCCTGTGATGGGCTGCAAAGGTCATGTACTGGCAAGAAATTTCTGTTTGGATAAAAAAAAAACATAAATCTTCTGTTGTACAAACAAGTACAACCTTTAAAAAAGTCAACACAAAGTTTCTCCACAGCAGCTTAAGTTGAGGATTTTTGAATCAGCATCAGCTCCATAATTCTGATGGAGCTTGTTTTCCTGGGCATCTGCCCAAAAGACAAAAGCCCAGACACGTTTGATTCCCTCCACTCACATTACACGCACTTTATCTCTGCTTTAATGGGCAAAGGCAAATCTGAAATGAAAATGCTTTGGCCAAAAATAATCTGAGGTTTATCAGAGTATAAATTCAAGATGAAATTATTACGCCTTTTTTTTTTACATGTTTATGTTCTTGCTTGTTAAGTAGAGAAAATACATTTTGCAGTTTTATTTTTCATTAAAATTGTTTCATTTTCTTGCAAGAATGAATGTAAAAGCAATCATACCAAAAGGGCAAAAACAGAGTAGGGACGGATAAAACTCTGTTTTTAATTCCCTCTGTAAACTATTAAGAATCTGTTTTCAATTTGTAGGATAATTTGGGTGAATTTCTGAGTTTATGTATTGTTATATATCAACTTAATAGGAACTTTGTGGTCAGTAGCTAAATGGAATGTGGATATTTAGAGGAAATTAATGCGAATCCTGGACCGGAGCACAAACTGTTACACACAAAGAACCCAGACTGACACCAGAACCAAATATTGATGCCAAAACAGAATGCTGAATGGGTTTATCTTTTTACTGTGGGTTATAGTTGAAGATCTATGATTGTAACTTTTGACATAAGAGGCATCAGAGTGCACTTTTTTTCTGTTGAGGAAAGAAGTCCAAGCTGGAGGAGGTGCAAAGGGAGGAACACAGAACTGGAGGAGGGAGGTCAGCAGTCATTTGGGCCAATGTTTAAATCTTTCCTTTATTTTATTTTTTGAACTTGTTGCACTTTGTCATAATCAAAACGCAACAGTTCAAGAAAAAGTAGTTTGTTTTAAACGATTCAAACTGCTGCAGTTTGAAAAGAATAAATGCTTATTAAATCTAAATTCTAAAAGATAAAAAAGCCAAGAAAAGATTAAAAAGGAACAAATAGAAAAACAGCATTAGTGATATCTGAGTTTTAACGTTTTACTTTAAATTAGAAATGATTGACAAGATCTCTTTACTTTCTTTTTACAAACCAATAGTTCATGATAGTAGACAAAAGCTAGATATCTAAGTTTCGCTCATCCATTAACTGTCTCCTTATCTGTATTCAGCTCACTCAGAAAGCAAAGCAAGCAAAGAGGATTGTGACCACATCCTGTCCACAGCCGCTTCTTTAATCCTATTTTAAACTAGTCTAATGACTGTGTAAAACATTTACAAAGCAAAAGGTTTATATGAAGCAATGGGGGTGGATGGGTGATGGTTTATAGTTGCTTAGCAGCCACAGCACTTGAACTTCTGGCAGTTATTGAGCTGACGTGAACAATTATACAAACCAATATTCTATGGAAAAAACATGACATGATCCAGCGATGGATCTCATAACTGATAAAAAAAAAAAACATTTGACCCACAGTTGAAAAATGTTCAGGTAATGACGCAATTTTTTAAAACAGTGCCTACTTTTGTCTATAGTTTTGTCCTAAAATAATGCACCGCCTTTTTAAAAATCACTTGTTGCATTTTATTGACCCAAGTTGATGAGCAAGATCTATAAGAACATGACATATGCTTTTCTTTATCCTGCTGTCATGTGAAGCACACGTAAAGTCCAGGGTCATCTATGTATGCCATTCCTGATCAATACAGTTAAAGGCCACAAATCCATTTGTATATTTTAAAAACATGAAAACTACTGAGTTTACTAAGCTTTTTAGAAGATTTGGTGACATGCATATGTTGACATTATACATTTGTTTTATCATTGGTTTCTTTTGTGACATGCAAAAGTCTTTAAGTCTTTTTAAATTTCCATCAGAAATTAAGTAGCAGTATGATCATGTTTGGTAAAACCCAATCAATCGAGCCATTTTTTTTTGGTGTAAAAATCAATTATAGTGTTACTTAAATTTATTTAGAACTGTTTTATTAACCTCTGAAGACCTGGCGTCTACATGCGTGGATATCACATTTTGGTTTATATTACCATGTAGTTAATTCTGAAGCCCTGTGACTACCGTACATGTGTTGTATTGATTCTAATGTTAACTTGTCTATGCAACTATAATAAGCAACTATAGCTATCAATGGCTGTGAGTGAGGTCAGGATGAATAAACTTCACAATGATAACTTCATTTTCGCAGCTGCTTTAAAGCCAGAAACCGTTTTAGCTTGAACTCACTTTTTTTTCTGCATCTTCATCCTTTACTCTTCTTAAAGCTGCTTGATTGATCCCATGCTGAGATGAAGTGATCCCAAAGCATGACACCAGATGAGCCATGAAGTGTGTGGTGCTGAGACACTCAAAGAGAAACGTCCACTACCGCATACACGGCACGTGTGAGCGTGTTGTTTGAAGTGAAAACACAAAGTCTGTGGAAAAACACAACTTTCCCATTTCTGATGAAGCGAAGCCTACTCGTGTTTGGAGGATTACATTCCAATCTTTAGTTACAATTAAAACATGATGAGACTTGTCATATTTTGTCATCCTGAAAATATAAGATGTGTAGATTGAATTATTTTCTAATTTAAAAAATATATTTGAAATTTGATTTGACATTTTTTGTTAACTTTGAGTCTCCCTGAATAGGCACATATAAACTAACTGCATAGAATTTTGCTTTTTTTTTAATATATCGTCCTAATATAAAATAGGATCGAATGGGTTAAGTTTGATCTCATATTGACAAAATCATTTTTAAGCAGCTTTGAAGAGAAAACAAAGTGGAAAAACAAAAAGTTGCAAAAACAAAAAGTTGCAGTCTGGCCTCAAATAAACTCTAACTTAACAGTTCTGCAACTTCTCTTGTTGATTTCCTCAAAGTGCATTTTATCTCTTCTTTTGAGCGTGACAAGCTAACTAAAGACTGATCACAACTGTGAAGCGAAAACACAAGAGTGAGTTTGGGATGCATTCCGGGAATTAGATATGTGGTGTAATAGACCAGTCTGACGATGAATCAGGTTTAAAACAATGGAATGACAGACAAGACACTTAAAAACCTTTTGCATCAAAGCCATAATTTTACTAAGTTCAGGTAAATGAAAAACAAAAACCACAATGACAACAAAAAAGAGCAAATCCAAGAAAAAGCCTAAACAGCTAATATTTAAAAGATGGAAACAAAAAGGGAAGCAAAAACAATTTTTTGCATTTGACTCACCAGTAAAAGAAGGAATGTGGCATATTTATTTGATGAATGATGGTTTTCTATGACAGACCACAAAGGGAACAAGTTACTGCTGTGTGTTACTTTCTTTAAGACTTGCAGCTGAACCAGCAGGACTAAGATTAGTCACTTCAAACATCAACTCTGATCTTCAATCTCAACAAAGTTGATAACCTCTGAACTCCAAAAACACACGAGCAATCACTGGCAGCAGCAATGTGTTTTTCAATCTAAACTCAGTGGCCACTTTATAAGGCACAGCTGTCAAACTACTCGTTAACACACATTTCTAATCATCCTGTCACATGACAGGAAATCAATGCATTGAGGCATGTGGACATGGTCAAGGCGATCTGCTGCAGCTCAAACTGAGCATCAGAATGAGGAAGAAAGGGGATTAAAGTGACTTTGAACGTGGCATGGTTGTTGGTGCCAGACAGGCTGGTCTGGACATTTCAGAAAGTGTTGATCTACTGGGATTTTCACCCACAACCATCTTTAGGGTTTACAGAGATTGGTCCAAAAAAGAGAAAATATCCAGTGAGTGTCAGTTCTGTGGGCAGAAATATCTTGTTGATGTCAGAGGAGAATGGCCAGACTGGCTGATAGAAAGGCAACAGTAACTCAAAGAACCACTGGTTACAGCCGAGGTCTGCAGAAGAGCATCTCTGAACGCACAACACGTCCAACCTAGAGGCAGATGGGCTACAGCAGATGAAGACCAAACCGGGAGCCACTCCTGTCAACTAAAAACAGGAAACTGTTCACACAGGCTCACCAAAACTGGACAATAGAGGATTGGAAAAATGTTGTCTGATCTGATGAGTCTGCCTCATTCGGATGGTAGGGTCAGAATTTGGCGTCGACAACATTAAAGCATGGATCCATCCTGCCTTGCGATGGTTCAGGCTGGTGGTGGTGGTTTCATGGTGGGGATATTTTCTTGGCACACTTTGGATCCCTAGTACCCAACCAATTGAGCATGGTTCCAACACCATGATTTAAGTGAGTATTGATCTTATTTATATAGCAAATTATGTGTTGTGTAATATTGGGGAAAACAATCTTTTTGGAGTTTTAAATTTTCTTCTTCCCACTTACTTTCTACCCAATAATAGAACTCTATTTGACAAACATATTTGGTGAATTCAATGTGTCATATGTGTGTACTGTATGTATAAGTGCAAATACATCTATTTATGATTAGATGCAATTATATTGTCAAGAAAATAACCTCATTTTTTAATTCATTTCTAATCAATTTTAAGAATTAATATCACAAACAGATTTAAGATCTTTGTGTGTGTTTTTTATTTTTGGTCATACTCCAGAAAATTGCTTGAAATAAACCAATCAATGAACCTTTACTACACAGATGATGAGATATGTATAAAATGTAGATGTGTGAGAACTTTCAGGGATTATGGATTTGATAGCCGCTTTCTCTTATCTCATTGCTGCAGTAGCATGTTTGTCTTAAAGCAGATGTTACAGTATTTTTCATTTTTCTCTTTTTCCTGTCCTCTTAGACCCCAGACGGTGACAGCAGACAGTGGCCCTTATTACGACAGTCTTTGCAGGAGGGACATTCCTAAATCTTCATTTAAAAAAAAATTATGTCTTCCTCAGCACTTGGATTGAACCAAAAATCATTCAATTTGATCTTTTTGGTTAGTTTAAAAGCGTTTTTATCCAATTAAGACAATCTAACCACTTTGGATTAAACTGGAACTCGATTGTAAATGGGCACTATATAACACAAAATAAATTAACAAATAAACTGATTTGAAACCGTATCAGTGTTCTATTGGCACTACGAGTACAAAGCACCAATATAACCTATATCTACACATCCAAACAAAGATTTTCATGGCAAAATGTGGCCACACAAAATGAAAAATAATAACCCTCATTCACTGGAGTACTATGAACAAATTCGACTATGAATAATAGATGTGTAATAAGATAGAATTCCTCTTGTGAGATATGAAAAAATTCAGTTTGTGAACAGTAAATTATCAAGTCCAAAAACGTTTCTTCAAACTGATGTTTTTGATTATTCATAGATGACAATTTGGAGATAATATGCAATCCTTCTAATATTTTAATAAAGAAAACTTTCTGACCACTCTAGTCTTCAAGCTAAAACTCTGGGTCCCATATATTTGACTAAACACACAGGATGCATTCACAGCAATTATTAATGCATTTCAGGTGTGATTTTCAAAAAAAAAGCCCATCTGGCTCAGATTTACTTCCTAAACTCTACTATGGGTTTGGGTTTGAGTATCAGGCGCTTTACTCAAGAAGTGAAAACAAACCTGACCTTATTTATTGATACAGGTTAATAAAACCACATTCCAGCGTGTTGAAAGTGAAAATAGCTGAAGCACAACTTATTTTCTTTGAAAATATACTCCAATGTTTCAGCTCAGGGTTGTTTTCAGACCTGTGTTTTCCTCTAGATTTGAGGATATGAGCTTTCTAAACTCAGACATGCCTTTTTATCTTTCCTCTAGCACTCCTTAAAGATTTCCAAAGCAAAGTGAAATGATCCTCCAATTTAGCAAAAATGTGAAAATGAAAATGAGCAACGTTAGCGGCTGAGATTTGTTTTTGTTTTTTGCATCTTCTTTTTTTTTACTATCTTCTAATGACCCTTGAAGGAGAGTAGGAATGGTGGCAGCTTGGACCTCCTCTTTTCAGAGAAACCCACATGAAAAGGATGCCACATAAAGTCTGCACTTGTAGTGGCTGATGATTCTTGGGTAAAAATGACCTTCCAAAGGACATTAGACTGTAAACACACTTTTATTGGCCAAGTTTTGATCACCTGGTTTCCCTCCACTGCATCATATTACCCTGATACATACTTTACGTGATGTGCTATCTGCTCTGGATGACTTTGAGCTTCTAATTATAGTTTTAGAGGTCCAATTGTCACAGGACACAGAGTTCTGTTGAGAGATCAAGTGGTTGACAGAGCTGCATGAAAGTACAGCTGCAAATGTTTATTTACTAAAAAGCAAAGTTTATTTCATGTCATTTCTAAAGACTCGAGCAAAGAGGCAATGTGTTACATGTAATCAATAAAACCCACTAAGCAAAGCATTTTCAAATTTGCCTTGATCAGGAAAAATCCATCACCTGCTAGAATAAAGCTAGAATGAGCACTGAGAGGGCAACTCCGTCCTGCAGCTACTTTCTTTTGGTTTTAAGTATCAAAACAAACCGCAGGAGGGCTCTGCTCCTGCTCAGCAGGTGAGATACCAATGCTTTTTTCAAATCTAAAAACTAGATAAGATAAGATAAGATAAGATAAGATAAGATAAGATAAGATAAGAAGATAAGATAAGATAAGATAAGATAAGATAAGATAAGATACGATAAGATGAGAGGAGATGAGATAAGATGACTTCAAATCTAGAAAATAACTGATGAGGAAACAAAGTGCATTATCTGGAAAAGGTTTAAAAAGAGAATAATTGCGGGAAATATTTAACCACTAGAAAATGTTCCAGTCTATTATTCTTGGAATTAAGTACGGTAACTTCACAGTTCTGTTCTTTAGTTTGCTATAACAGCCTTTTGCTTCTTCCCTTGAAAGAATTAGATCAAATAAAAACATATTAAATTGGATAAAGGAAATAGTTTCGACTCTAAAATGTCCTTTGATAAACATGTGCAAGGAAGCTATAGGGATGGGTTTAATAAAATGAATGGACTGCATTGCATAGTTGCAAAAATAAATCAAATTGTATATGTATAAATACATATAGTATAAACAGTGTTTAAGATAAGGAGCAGCAAAAAGGCTGGTTTATAGAAGCTTCTGTCACTTCTGATCAAATTTGCTTCTTTTTAATTTTTTGTTTATTCAATCCATCAAAAATGGATGTGACTCCATACAGGTGCACTAAGGATCCTATTCCACGTGACTATATGCTGTCCACTGCTTCCACGATACAGTAGTAGTTTTCTATTCTCAGAGCTGTGTTGTGTCATCTGCTGACCGAGGGTGTTTGTGGAAGATGTCAATTCTCATGCAGTCAGTCACCTGCTGTGATGTTTCAGCCCTGGCAGTGGTCCAGTTCTCGACCTCTGTCCAAAACAAGTTCCTTCAACTTCCTCTGCAGCTATCACAAATACGGATGGACGCAGCGCATGTTTGAGGATCATCAAAGCCGCGGCCGTCTTCTCCTCGCCTCTTACCACAGATCAAGAATAGCTGTCATGACCCCTCAGGAGCGCACTGGGGGACGGATGCGCCACATCAGTTCATGTCCGCTCTGCGCACTGCGATTATGTCACCTTGTCCGCGATTTGCAGTCTGAGCTTAACTTTAAACATTTGCAGGGACCGACTAAACACAACCCCTGGGGTTTGTGCTGCTGTTAGCAGCCCGCGCACCGTCCATCCACGCGCACTCTTACCAGTCTGTTTACCATCGCATGTGAGCTGCTCCTCCCGTATGCCTGCAGGGATGTGAAGACATACACGTTCGTGTGTTTTTCTGTTCCCTGGATGCACAACTCAGCCTGGCGCAGTCGTGCGGCTGGCTGGCACAGTTTCAGGCTGCACGGCTGCAGGCGTCGGAGGGGAGGTGGACTGGTCCAGATTCTGACAAATATAGGCCAGCGTGGAACCCGATCACTGCAAACGAGCCGCCAGAATAGAGATGCTGTGACGCGTCAGAGACACAAACGAGCCCAAAAAAGCAGATTGGTGGTTTTACAAGGAATTTTATTATGCTTTGCAAACTACAGTTAACTGTTTAATCATCCATCCATCCATCCATCCATCCATCCATCCATCCATCCATCCATCCATCCATCCATCCATCCATCCATCCATCTATCCATCAGTCCACATATCTATTTATACATCCATCAATTCATCCATTCAAGCATTTTGGATTTTGCTTATCTTAAATTAACAAGGTCATCCCAAAAACCTTTGCTATGGGCAGAACTAGGGCTCATGTAAACAACCCCTGTGAGTTAAATCAAACACTAGTGAAACTGGTGCATTCCAGTTATCATAAAAAAGGTTCTTGCACATTTTTTTTGTATAGATGACATCAAATGATTGAAGAAAGGTGTTATGTATCCATTTTTAGTTTCACCAGCTCAAGTAGAAGTGACTTTCAAACGACCAGGTTTCTCCATCCCAAGATATTTTCAAAGGTAATTGTCCCCTTGCACTCAGCTTGCTGCCACAGACTTCAGGTAATTGCAGACACCAGTAACAATGTGTAAATTATTAAACTTAAGTCAATTTTTCTCATTGTTTATTAACACAATCTTGAGATAAAGGATCTCCTCCACCCTTAACGTCTCACCCTGAAGAGAGCGAGGTGTACAACAATTTTAGAAGTTTACTTACCACTGTCCATTCTGCATCATCGGGTGAGTGGAGGTATTTCATGATCAGGGACATAGACTGCTAAAAGCAGAGATGTAACTTCCTACTTTAAAATGTATTTACCATCCCTGCAATGAAATCAGAGACAGAAGTGAAGATGATGTGACCCCTGAGATTTGCTCACCACCCTGATTGGCAGGTAAAAAAAACACGGTAGTGATTGTGAATGAACAGGTATCTGACGGTAAAGCATCTCCCACAAAAACACTGCAGTCACAGTCCTTCAGTATCAGCAGAAACACACCAGCTGGTTCATCTAATATTTTATTTCATGACAAATGTTCAACTTACAAGTCTGCTGCATTTTATTTTGAAAGTCATATCATCCTCGAACAGTTAAATGTTGTATGGAAAGAAAAACAGCAAATTCCAATTCTCAGACTCTCATTTTTGAGAGTAACTCCAATGTATTGCTTAGGTTTTACCTAAATTATTAATGACACGTTAGTCTTTTACATCTTTTGTCTTGAAATATTAAAGACATTGCAAAATTCATGTGAGAAGTTGCCTAATCTGTGTCAGGGAGCAGGGTAATATGAGGACAACAGATTTCATGACATCTGCTTTCAATAGCCAGATTATTTGTGCCAAAAGAAAAAAAGGGCCAGCAAGTGCTTTGGAGATGACAAGAATACAAATATGAGGAAAACAATAAGATGAATGTGACCCCTGACCCTTTGAAGACGAGCTGCTATAAGAGTCTCTCTACAGCACTGGCTGTGAATCCATCCAATAAAATAGGGCAGATAAAATATCCCACAAGGGGAGTGTTTTCCCTAACTCCTACTTTAAAACAGATGTGTAAAAATTGTTTCGGAACTTTACCAAACTCTTGTGTTGATTTATATGCACCGCATCTGCCAGATGTTTGCTTTCCTCCTCCACTCCCAAGCCTGATCCTGATACCGAGAGCCCCAGTAATCAGGGTCCTGATACCGTGATCCTGCGCAGACGGTGCCCAGAGGGGCGATGGAGTAACTCTGTGACCCAGTTATGCAACTGAAAGGACTGTGGAATTCCTGATGCCTGCAGCTGCATTCTTTGTGAGTGCAAAATGTCACATTTTTCAAAACACCTCACATGGCACCGAGGCACATGAGCCTGCCAATCTTCTCATGGCCTAAATAAAGAAATCCTTTCAGTTCTTTTGAGTAGTTTTTAAATCATTTTAATCACAGAAGATTAACCTCTTGAACTGCTTTTTTTTAGGACTGAAACAATTTTCTCCAAAAATGTGGGTCAAATGATGCTCCCCGTAAACGCAGAATACTATAAAGTTTGTTCAGTCACTGAAGGACACAGTTCCGGTTTGTAGACTCAAATCATCAGATTAGCTTTAAATTGCTGGCATCTTGTTTGTGTCGTGCATTCACTGAACAGAGGAGAACCTTTCACAAGAATTTAGAAACGTCTGCGGTGATCTTGTGTCTTTGGGAGTGGTTGCATAACCAGATTAGGGTAGTTGGTTTTGGTGTTGAAGTATAAAGAGGCCCGATTGGCTATTGGGTCGTCACGTCTAAATATCTGAACTGCTTGAGACGACTTGCTGAATACAGAGGTTTCTAACACAGACGCTGAAGCATCTGGAAGTAATTCAAGTTCAGCTTTTCGGCGTTTGGTTCTTCTTCTCTCATTTGAGCACAAATACAAAGAGCTCTGATGACTGTTAAAGTATGATTATGCAGTGACTGGAAGAATTGAAAATTATAGCCTTTGAGTTTTAATATTTTTTTGCGTTTTAGTTCAGATTTAAAAAGCATTATTTTATATCTTGCATTACTTAAAATATTTTAATAGGATGAATTGAAATATTCTAACCCTATAAAAGTCCCATCTGAAAAAAAGGAATTAAAAATTTTATTAGTAAGAAAACAATTATTTTTGCATAATTCAGCTCACTGACATCTGTACTTTTGGCCTCAAAGATAAGATTCTTCAGTGCTCTCTACTGGTAAATAGTATTCATTACAAGTAAAAAAAAGATGCATCAAACTTTCAGATGTTGAAACCAAAGTTTTATTTTTAATTTTTAATCAGACTACTTTGAATCTTTAAATAAATGTCTACATTTTCAAAAAGCAGCATATTTATTAGTGACTATTCTAAAAAATGTTCGTTAGTTTGGGAAAAAAGGCAGCTTATCACAAATAATTCTTCCCTTTGAGATGTAAATTTACAATTTGTCTTTGAATGATGTCAATGATGATAACAATAATTATCATTAAAAGTTTTGTTTCTAATAATAGTAATATGTTTTAGTATTGTGTACATAGCATTATATATACATCACTTTTTCTACCTTCTTAGAAGGTTTACAGTCACAGTCTCATTCACCCATCCACAAACTCATTCACACACTAATAGCAGCTCTGCCACTGAACACTGGCACCAACCTACAACCACCAGGAGCAACGTGGGGTTCAGTGTCTTGACCAAGGACACTTCAACGCAAGGCACAAACCGAAAGTGCAATCTTCCGATCAGAGGTTGACCGTTCTATCTTGGCCCCAAGGCCACCCAGCAGTAGATTTTTAAACAATTAACGGGCCATTGTTTCTATCTTTTTTTTTCTTTAGGAAGTTTACACAGTCTCCACATTGTATTAACGTAAACTATGATCTTGTTAATTCTGTTCGTTTTTTGACTTCCTTTCAAAATTGAGAAAGTTTGGACCTTCCTAAATTATGAGATTAAAGTTTTTCATCAGATAACCATCCCACAGTCCCTCCAACATACTTTCAAAGTTTTGACTCCTTATCAAAAGAAAAATGTAGGAATTTGTTAAATTGGCCTGTCTGAAAATGTTTCTGTCTGTCATTTTGGCCAACCATCACATCATTTCTGTCTATCTGAAGCCACTTTACTTCCTTTAACTAT